>JAGKPW010002267.1:0-5000 GCA_019926035.1 Melaleuca alternifolia | reverse complement strand
CCTCACGTTTTTTTTTGTAAAAACCCTCTCTTAAAAGTATTTTAACAATGTTTTCCGTGATGTTAGTGGATGCTATTTGAATCGTCCCCTTTCTATTCATGTCAGCATTTCGTATAGAGGTTATTATGTCAGTAATAGTGTCCCTACCCATGATAAACTAAAATTTGGGTTGCCTCCCATTTTTGATATAATCAACATGCTATTTTTATTTATTTTTAATTTATTATTTACTAAATAAAGGGATATGCGTCAGATACAACCTAATCTACTAATTAATCTATTTCCAACTAATACTATGTATAATATGTAAATCTATTACCGTATGAATAACTCTATTACGGTATGATATCATCTTATTAATACCTTCAGGTGTTGCTAATGAAAAATATTTTAGGGAAATTAACTTGTCTCAATTCTCGGGCAATCGCACCAAAAACCGGAGTTTCCTTTTGGATTTATTCGTGATCAATCACCAACTGCAGCCTTATCCTCATATCGTAGTATAATACGTTGTCACGGTTTAAAGTTCTTTCAAGGAAGTAACAATTACAGATTTATCAGCTTATGATCTTCTAGAGGCAGGATCTAAGCCTCCGCTGGAGGTGTGTTTGGTAATGCTTCCTTGATCACAGAAACAATAATGTCACCGATATGAGCATATCGGCGATTACTAGTTCCTATGATTCTAATACACATTAATTCTCGGGCCCCGCTATTATCTGCTACATTCAAATGGCTTTGAGGTTGAATCATATCATTTTTAAATCTGGTCTTTCAATGTAATGTGGGTGAAGTAAAAAAAAAAGAAATATTGTTTGTCAAAAAGAAACCTGCAATTGTTTTTTTATCCCCAAGACTTCTTTTCTTTGGTTCTACATTCCTATCCCGAAATAATAAATTGAGTTTGTATAGGCATTTTGGACTCCGCTATTGAAATGGCCTTTCTAGCTATATTTTCTGCTACTCCGCCCAATTCATAAAGTATTCTACCTGGTTTAACGACAGCTACCCAATATTCGGGAGATCCTTTACCCGAACCCATACGTGTTTCCATGGGTCTTACCGTAACGGGTTTGTCTGGAAATAGTAGTAACACATATTTTTCCCCTCGGCGCACATTGCTTGTCAGCGCGCCCTGCTTCTAATTTGTCTAGATGGTTGATCCAAGCGGGTTCAAGTGCTAGAGCTTTTACCGCAAAAGAAATACGATTACCTCGATAAGATATTCCTTTCATTCTTCCTCTGTGTTGTTTACGAAATCTGGTTCTTTTGGGGTTATAGTTGATGGTTCTTTCTCAATTCCATCTTTACTACAGAACCGGACATGAGAGTTTCTTCTCATCCGGCTCCTCGCGAATGAAACGATTCGAATTGTTTCATTTTATGAAAATATACTGAATCATGGATTCTTTGAAATTTCATCTAATCTCTTAGAAATTTCTATAGATTGTTTGGATATATATTTAAACATGTATTTTTTTCTCGATAATTATTTATATTTCTAGATAATGTCTTTTTTTATAACAAATCTTTATTTTGTTTTGCCTTTGATCATATTATCATATTGGATCAAACAAGATTGAGTAATCTAATAAAAACCTTCGCGGGCGAATATTTACTCTTTCAATATCTATTTTAGTTGTAGGGTTAGCTCATGAATTCTCGGAATAAATGAATTGGTCCCTGGTTCGTTCCGCCATCCCACCTAATGAATTTTTAGAATTCATTTTTCAATAGAATCTTACGTATTCATAGGTTCCATCGTTCCCATCGCTTCGCAATTAATGGTTAGGTTTGAATTCTACAATGGAGCCCCTCATGAAATTTGTTCTTGAGTCAATTTTCTCAGTCTTTATTGGCTCGAGGCTCTTGATTTTTTTCTATGAATAGATTCATATAGTTATGGATGAATCCGTATTGATGCTTTATTACACTGTCTTTTATGAGATCACTCATAAACCTTACATTTATGGGAATCCTATATCATTGATATTATTTTTCTTTCTTTCTCTCAATCTTCCCTTTATCTGCATACTTTTTTTATATCATAATCAGATTGATTTTTTTTTTTTTTTGTGCAAGAAAAATTTCAGTTGCTACAATGATATGACCAATATATCATATCTTGACTGCTTTTTTGTATCCAGATAATGTGAAACGATGAGTTGGTTATTAGTTCACAGTAGGGGTCTGTCCATTTTTTTGGAATTCTATCCTATCCTATAAAAAAAAAAAACCAACGAGTCACACACTAAGCATAGCAATTATATGAAATCATCGATCAAATTTTTATTCAACCCTATAGAATTGCTTATTTTTTTGATTTAAGAGAAAAAGCATGAAAAGAAAAAGTTTTTTTCTATTTTTTTTTTATCCATGGATATTGTGTAAAGAGTAAAGACAAGGAAAGTATTCTTATTCCCCATTCTTATTCTCCAAATATCCAAATTTTGATGCCTAATACTCCATAGACCGTTCGGACTCCATAGGAACAATAATCAATTTTAGCTCGGATGGTTTGTAGAGGAACCCTACCTTCTCTGATCCATTCGACACGTGCAATTTCTTTTCCGTCGATGCGACCTGCAATTTGTACTTGAATTCCTTTTGTATCTGCCTGTTCGGTTAATTCAATAGCCTTTTTTATTGCTTTGCGAAATGAAACTCTATTCTTTAATTGTCCGGCTATAAATTCTGCAATAATATTAGGGTGTCCATAAGGGTTTGAAATTCTTGTAATAGCAATGTTGAGTTTTCGGTTCACACAATTAAGTTCTTTTTGTACATTCATCTGTAATTCTTCGATTCTTCGCGTCTTGCCTTCTAGTAATAACTTTGGGAATCCCATATAGATTATGACTTGAACCAGATCAATTCTTTTTCGAATTTCTATGCGTGCAATTCCCTCCACACCAGAGGATATTCTCATATTTTTTTGTATATAATTCGTGATACAATTTCGTATTTTTTGATCTTCTTGTAGACCTTCGGAATAATTTTTGGGTTGTGCAAACCAAATAGAATGATGACCTTGGGTTGTACCAAGTCTGAAACCAAGTGGATTTATTTTTTGTCCCATAATCCCCCACTAGTATACATATAATGATATGTCATGTCTGTGTACTTTTTTTTTCCATTCGGATTTTTTGAAGCAAAAAAAATCTTCTTTTTCATATTCATAGAAAGATGTATCTTTCAATACAATCCTTATATGACAAGTGGATCTTTTTATTGCATAACTCCGTCCTCGAGCTCGAGGTTTTAATTTTTTCATAATAGTACCCTCGTTGACCTCGGCTTTACTAATAACTAAACTTGCTTCATTGAAACCCATATTATGACTAGCGTTTGCTGCTGCAGAATAAACCAACTTAAAAATGGGATAACACGCCCGATAAGGCATAAGTTCGAGTATCATAAGTGTTTCCTCGTAGGAACATCCACGAATCTGATCAATTACCCTTCGTGCTTTGTGAGCAGACATAGATATATGTTGACCTAAAGCATATACTTCTCCATATGGGTTCTTATTCTTCCTCTTTGTCATATTATTTTTCTTCTTTGTTATAAGGTTCACCTCTTACTAATGATCACTAATCATCTATTTATTAACTTATTTATATTGTTAACGTTAACGACGGGATCTATTATCATTTTTCGCATGTCCACGGAAATTTATAGTAGGTGAAAATTCTCCCAATTTATGGCCTACCATACGATCTGTTATATAAATAGGCAAATGTTCCCTTCCATGATGGATAGCAATAGTATGGCCTATCATTGTAGGTATAATGGTAGATGCCCGAGACCAAGTTATTATTATTTCTTTTTCCGTGTTTGTGTTAAGCTTCTCAATTTTTCTTAATAAATGATTCGCTACAAAAGGATTTTTTTTAGTGAACGTGTCACGATTAATTACTCCTATTTTTTTTCTTTTTTTTTGTAAAGACGAAGAAAGAAATTCGATTTTTTTCCCTATTTACTACGGCGACGAAGAATCAAATTATCACTATATTTCTTCCTTTTTCTACTTCTTCTTCCAAGTGCAGGATAACCCCAAGGGGTTGCGGGTTTTTTTCTACCAATTGGGGCTCTCCCTTCACCACCCCCATGGGGATGGTCTACAGGGTTCATAACCACTCCTCTTACTACAGGACGCTTACCTAGCCAACATTTAGATCCGGCTCTACCCAACTTTTTCTGGTTCACCTCAACATTCCCCACTTGTCCGACTGTTGCTGAGCAGTTTTTGGATATCAAACGGACCTCCCCAGAAGGTAATTTTAATGTGGCCGATTTCCCCTCTTTTGCAATCAGTTTCGCTCCAGCACCCGCTGCTCTAGCTAATTGTCCACCCTTTCCAAGTGTGATTTCTATGTTATGTATGGCCGTGCCTAAGGGCATATCGGTTGAAGTAGATTCTTCTTTTTGATCAATCAAACCCCCTTCCCAAACTGTACAAGCTTCTTCCAAAGCATACGGCTTTCTGGATGTAAATGATGATATCTATACAGATGGATCTTATCTATATCGTATAATGAAGTACTCTATGAGTGGATATATAGGAATCCAAATCTGCCGAATCACTCATGTTATGATCTTCTACATCCTAGGTCTTCCCGTTCCGTCATCTGGCTTGTGTTCTTCATGTAGCATTCAGACCGAATGACTCTATGAAATTACGTCGATACTTCCACATATTACGGGGAACGTAGGAGACATCTCTATTTTTCCCCCGGGGAATCTTTCGAATTACCACTGCTTAGCTTTCAATTCGCCTCTGACCATCAAATGAAATGTGAATAACCCATCCTCCTCTCTTTGAAACAAGGGGTCTTTTGGTTTTGTCGGTGCTTGAAACAATTTGTCTTCTCCATATTACTATATCTGTAGAGTCAATAATTTTATATGAGGAACTACTGAACTCAATCACTTGCTGCCGTTACTCTTCAGTTTTCTGTTGAGGTCTATCCTGTAGAGGTACTCAAATTGGATCAGTG
>JAGKPW010002266.1:4500000-4506699 GCA_019926035.1 Melaleuca alternifolia | reverse complement strand
CCTCTTACTACAGGACGCTTACATAGCCAACATTTAGATCCGGCTCTACCCAACTTTTTCTGGTTCACCTCAACATTCCCCACTTGTCCGACTGTTGCTGAGCAGTTTTTGGATATCAAACGGACCTCCCCAAAAGGTAATTTTAATGTGGCCGATTTCCCCTCTTTTGCAATCAGTTTCGCTACAGCACCCGCTGCTCTAGCTAATTGTCCACCCTTTCCAAGTGTGATTTCTATGTTATGTAAGGCCGTGCCTAAGGGCATATCGGTTGAAGTAGATTCTTCTTTTTGATCAATCAAAACCCCTTCCCAAACTGTACAAGCTTCTTCCAAAGCATACGGCTTTCTGGATGTAAATGATGATATCTATACAGATGGATCTTCTCTATATCGTATAATGAAGTACTCCATGAGTGGATATATAGGAATCCAAATATGCCGAATCACTCATGTTATGATCTTCTACATCCTAGGTCTTCCCGTTCCGTCATCTGGCTTATGTTCTTCATGTAGCATTCAGACCGAATGACTCTATGAAATTATGTCGATACTTCCACATATTACGGGTAACGTAGGAGACATCTCTATTTTTCCCCCGGGGAATCTTTCGAATTACCACTGCTTAGCTTTCAATTCGCCTCTGACCATCAAATGAAATGTGAATAACCCGTCCTCCTCTCTTTGAAACAAGGGGTCTTTTGGTTTTGTCGGTGCTTGAAACAATTTGTCTTCTCCATATTACTATATCTGTAGAGTCAATAATTTTATATGAGGAACTACTGAACTCAATCACTTGCTGCCGTTACTCTTCAGTTTTCTGTTGAGGTCTATCCTGTAGAGATTCCATGGATCAGTTCGATTTACTAGGTCGTAACTAACCAAGGTTCCTAAATCATAGTCCACCCCACTCCAAGGTAGGGCATTGTCCCAGTTTATAGGAACTTGTACATAACAAGGTATCCCAATATAGCCCCTCTGGGGAGTTAAAATATGTTTTATTCACCATAACCATAGTGTAGAGCACAAAGGAGATTGCTGATTAGTGGTGCCTCTTCTAGCGTCTACGATTATACCCTAACTGCCTTCTGTTTCCGTCTCTCGCGAAACCACTCGATTACAGCGTTATAGACGCATGTGACCTTCCCCCTCGATGCACTACAGTACGGTTGACTTCCTATGGCATGTACGACCTTTATTTACAAACGAGTGCCTACACTCTCACTCAAATTACTTCACGTTGTAGTGGCATTTCACTGTCCATGGTTAACCGGCTCAGTGCGTTCTCGGCTCGGCGGGTAGAAGTTTTGTATAATAAATTGCCATGCTATTAATATTAAGTATTTTGATTTAAGTTCTTTTCTTTCTAAGAGGTGGAATAGGATAACCCGGTTGAAGCGTAATGATCATACGTCTGTAATGCATTGTATGTCCCAGAATAGATCCCATTCTTCTACCCTTTCCCGGGAGTCGATGACTATTCATAGCTTTTACCTTGACACCAAAGAAGAGTTCGACCCGATGCTTTATTTCTGTCCTAGTTGATCCTGATTCGACATTAAAAGTATATTGATTTTTCCCCAATAATCGAATACTTTTGTCTGTAAATACTGCATATTTGATTCCATCCATAAATCGATTCTCTTCCCTATGAGTTCGAGTCTCAATAAGAATTGGAGTTCTTACTGTTTGTTCATATGTTATGATATGAATATACCACATCAATTCGTTATGTATGGATGATCAGATTCCATTGATACAGAGCCAATTCCAATAGACTTATTGTAGGGTCACATTGGCGTGCATCCAGTAGGAATTGAACCTACGAATTCGCCAATTATGAGTTGGGCGCTTTAACCATTCAGCCATGGATGCTTAGCTGGGATCCTCGTACATGGTGAATAACCAAATTCCAATTGAAATGAAATCTTTAGGAGAAATCAATGAAAGGACATCAATTCAAATCCTGGATTTTCGAATTGAGAGAGATCAAGAATTCTCACTATTTCTTAGATTCATGGACCCAATTCAGTTCCGTGGGATCTTTCATTCACATTTTTTTCCACCAAGAATGTTTTATAAAACTCTTGGACCCCCGAATTTGGAGTATCCTACTTTCATGCAATTCACAGGGTTCAACAAGCAATCGATATTTCACGATCAAGGGTGTAGTACTATTTGTAGTAGCGGTCCTTATATATGGTATTAACAATCGAAATATGGTCGAAAGAAAAAATCTCTATTTGACAGGGCTTCTTCCTATACCTATGAATTCCATTGGACCCAGAAATGATACATTGGAAGAATCTTTTGGTTCTTCCAATATCAATAGGTTGATTGTTTCGCTCCTCTATCTTCCAAAAGGAAAAAAGATCTCTGAGAGCTGTTTCCTGGATCCGAAAGAGAGTACTTGGGTTCTCCCAATAACGAAAAAGTGTATCATGCCTGAATCTAATTGGGGTTCGCGGTGGTAGAGGAACTGGATCAGAAAAAAGAGTGATTCGAGTTGTAAGATATCTAATAAAACTGTCGCTGGAATTGAGATCTCATTCAAAGAGAAAGATATCAAATATCTAGAGTTTCTTTTTGTATATTATATGGATGATCCGATCTGCAAGGACCATGATTGGGAATATTTTGATTGTCTTTCTCTGAGTAAGAGGCGAAACATAATTAACTTGAATTCACGACAGCTATTCGAAATCTTAGTTAAAGACTGGATTTGTTATCTCATGTTTACTTTTCGTGAAAAAATACCAATTGAAGTGGAGGGTTTATTCAAACAACAAGGAGCTGGGTCAACTATTCAATCAAATGATATTGAGCATATTTCCCATCTCTTCTCGAGAAACAAGTGGGCTATTTCTTTGCAAAATTGTGCTCAATTTCATATGTGGCAATTCCGCCAAGATCTCTTCGTTAGTTGGGGGAAGAATCCGCCCGAATCGGATTTTTTGAGGAACATATCGAGAGAGAATTGGATTTGGTTAGACGATGTGTGGTTGGTAAACAAGGATCGGTTTTTTAGCAAGGTACGGAATGTATCGTCAAATATTCAATATGATTCTACAAGATCTAGTTTCGTTCAAGTAACGGATTCTAGCCAATTGAAAGGATCTTCTGATCAATCCAGAGATCATTTCGATTCCATTAGTAATGAGGATTCGAAATATCACACATTGATCAATCAAAGAGAGATTCAACAACTAAAAGAAAGATCGATTCTTTGGGATCCTTCCTTTCTTCAAACGGAACGAACAGAGCTAGAATCAGACCGATTCTCTAAATGCCTTTCTGGATATTCCCGGCTATTCACGGAACGTGAGAAGGAGATGAAGAATCATCTGCTTTCGGAAGAAATCGAAGAATTTCTTGGAAATCCTACAAGATCCATTCTTTCTTTTTTCTCTGACAGATGGTCAGAACTTCATCTGGGTTCGAATCCTACTGAGAGGTCCACTAGAGATCAGAAATTGTTGAAGAAAGAACAAGATGTTTCTTTTGTCCCTTCCAGGCGATCGGAAAATAAAGAAATAGTTAATATATTCAAGATAATTACGTATTTACAAAATACCGTCTCAATTTATCCTATTTCATCAGATCCGGGATGTGATATGGTTCCGAAGGATGAACTGGATATGGATAGTTCCCATAAGATTTCATTCTTGAACAAAAATACATTTTTTGATTTATTTCATCTGTTCCATGACAGGAACAGGGGGGATACACGTTACACCACGATTTTGAATCAGAAGAGAGATTTCAAGAAATGGCAGATCTATTCACTCTATCAATAAGCGAGCTGGATCTGGTGTATCATAAGGGATTTGTCTTTTCTATGGATTCTTACATATTGGATCAAAAACAATTCTTGAATGAGGTATTCAACTCCAGGGATGAATCGAAAAAGAAATCTTTATTGGTTCTACCTCCTCTTTTTTATGAAGAGAATGAATCTTTTTATCGAAGGATCAGAAAAAAATGGGTCCGGATCTCCTGCGGGAATGATTTGGAAGATCCAAAACCAAAAATAGTGGTATTTGCTGGCAACAACATAATGGAGGCAGTCAATCAATATAGATGGATCCGAAATCTGATTCAAATCCAATATAGCACCTATGGGTACATAAGAAATGTATGGAATCGATTCTTTTTAATGAATAGATCCGATCGCAACTTCGAATATGGAATTCAAAGGGATCAAATAGGAAATGATACTTTGAATCATAGAACTATAATGAAATATACGATCAACCAACATTTATCGAATTTGAAAAAGAGTCAGAAGAAATGGTTCGATCCTCTTATTTTTTTTCTCGAACCGAGAGATCCGTGAATCGGGATCCTAATGCATATAGATACAAATGGTCCAATGGGAGCAAGAATTTCCAGGAACATTTGGAACATTTCATTTCTAAGCAGAAGAGCCGTTTTCAAGTAGTCTTAGATCGATTACGTATTAATCAATATTCGATTGATTGGTCTGAGTTTATCGACAAAAAAGATTTGTCTAAGTCACTTCGTTTCGTTATGTCCAAGTTACTTCTCTTTTTGTCCAAGTTTCTTCTTTTTTTGTCTAACTCACTTCCTTTTTTCTTTGTGAGTTTCGGGAATACCCCCATTCATAGGTCCAAGATCCACGTCTATGAATTGAAAGGTCCGAATGATCAACTCTGCAATCAGTTGTTAGAATCAATAGGTCTTCAAATCATTCATTTGAAAAAATGGAAACCATTATTATTGGATGATCATGATACTTCCCAAAAATCGAAATTATTGATCAATGGAGGAACAATATCACCATTTTTGTTCAATAAGATACCAAAGTGGATGATTGACTCATTCCATAGTAGAAATAATCGCAGGAAATCTTTTGATAACACGGATTCCTATTTTTCAATGATATCCCACGATCAAGACAATTGGCTGAATCCCGTGAAACCATTTCATAGAAGTTCATTGATATCTTCTTTTTATAAAGCAAATCGACTTTGATTCTTGAATAATCCACATCAATTCTGCTTTTATTGTAACAAAAGATTCCCCTTTTATGTGGAAAGGGCCCGTATCAATAATTATGATTTTACATATGGACAATTCCTCAATATCTTGTTCATTCGCAACAAAATATTTTCTTTGTGCGACAGTAAAAAAAAATATGCTTTTTTGGAGAGAGATACTATTTCACCAATCGAGTCACTAGTATCTAACATATTCATACCTAACGATTTTCCACAAAGTGGTGATGAAAGGTCTAACTTGTACAAATCTTTCCATTTTGCAATTCGATCCGATCCATTAGTTCGTAGAGATATTTACTCTATCGCAGACATTTCTGGAACACCTCTAACAGAGGGACAAATAGTCAATTTTGAAAGAACTTATTGTCAACCTCTTTCAGATATGAATCTATCTGATTCAGAAGGGAAGAACTTGTATCGGTATCTCAATTTCAATTCAAACATGGGTTTGATTCACACTCCATGTTCAGAGAAATATTTACCATCCGAAAAGAGGAAAAAACAGAGTCTTTGTCTAAAGAAATGCATTGAGAAAGGACAGATGTATAGAACCTTTCAACGAGAGAGTGCTTTTTCAACTATCTCAAAATGGAATCTATTCCAAACATATATGCCATGGTTCCTTACCTCGACAAGGTACAAATATCTAAATTGGATATTTTTAGATACTTTTTCAGACCTATTGCCAATACTAAGTAGCAGTCAAAAAATTGTATCCATTTTTCATGATATTATGCATGGATCAGGTATATCATGGCAAATTCTTCAGAAAAAATTATGTCTTCCACAATGGAATCTGATAAGTGAGATTTCGAGTAAGTGTTTACATAATCTTCTTCTGTCCGAAGAAATGATTCATCGAAATAATGAGTCACCATTGATAACGACCCATCTGAGATCTCCAAATGTTCGGGAGTTCCTCTATTCAATCCTTTTCCTTCTTCTTGTTGCTACATATATCGTTCGTACACATCTTCTCCTTGTTTCCCGAGCCTATTGTGAGTTACAGACAGAGTTCGAAAAGGTCAAATCTTGGATGATTCCATCATACATGATGGAGTTGCGAAAACTTCTGGATAGGTACCATACATCTGAACTGAATTCTTTATGGTTAAAGAATCTCTTTCTAGTTGCTCTGGAAAAATTAGGAGATTCTCTAGAAGAAATACAGGGTTCTGCTTCTGGCGGCAACATGCTATGGGGTGGTGGTCCCGCTTATGGGGTCAAATCAATATGTTCTAAGAAGAAATATTTGAATATCAATCTCATCGATATCATCGATCTCATAAGTATCTTACCAAATCCCATCCATCGAATCACTTTTTCGAAAAAGACGAGACATCTAAGTCATACAAGTAAAGAGATCTATTCATTGATAAGAAAAAGAAAAAATGTGAACGGGGATTGGATTGATGATAAAATAGAATCCTGGGTCGCGAACAGTGATTAGACTTGTTTTCCACCTTAACGACAGAAAAAAGGATTGATCAAATTCTATTGAGTTTGACTCATAGTGATCATTTATCAAAGAATGACTCTGGTTATCAAATGATTGAACAACCGGGAGCAATTTTCTTACGATACTTAGTTGACATTCATAAAAAGTATCTAATGAATTATGAGTTCAATACATTCTGTTTAGCAGAAAGACGGATATTCCTTGCTCATTATCAGACAATCAC
>JAGKPW010002266.1:4462500-4485000 GCA_019926035.1 Melaleuca alternifolia | reverse complement strand
CATATGGAAAGTTAAAAAATCATCATATAATAATCCAGAAAAGAAATCGAAATAGAAAAGAAAAAAGGGAGGTTTGTGATGATTTTGAAATCTTTTCTATTAGGTAATCCAGTATCCTTATGCATGAAGATAATAAATTCAGTCGTTATGGTCGGACTCTATTATGGATTTCTGACCACATTCTCCATAGGGTCCTCTTATCTCTTCCTTCTCCGAGCTCGGGTTATGGAAGAAGGAGGAACCGAGAAGAAGGTATCAGCAACAACGGGTTTTATTGCGGGACAGCTCATGATGTTCATATCGATCTATTATGCGCCTCTGCATCTAGCATTGGGTAGACCTCATACAATAACTATCCTAGCTCTACCGTATCTTTTGTTTCATTTCTTCTGGAACAATCACAAACACTTTTTTGATTATGGACCTACTACCAGAAATTCAATGCATAATCTTAGCATTCAATGTGTATTCCTTAATAATCTAATTTTTCAATTATTCAACCATTTCATTTTACCAAGTTCAATGTTAGCCAGATTAGTCAACATTTATATGTTTCGATGCAACAACAATATGTTATTTGTAACAAGTAGTTTTGTTGGTTGGTTAATTGGTCACATTTTTTTCATGAAATGGGTTGAATTGGTATTAGTCTGGATACAGCAAAATAATTCTATTCGATCGAATAAGTACCTTGTGTCAGAATTGAGAAATTCTATGGCTCGAATCTTTAGTATTCTCTTATTTATTACTTGTGTTTACTATTTAGGCAGAATACTGTCACCCATTGTCACTAAAAAATTCAAAGAAACCTCAGAAACGGAAGAAAGGGGGGAAAGCGAGGAAGAAACAGATGTAGAAATAGAAACAACTTTCGAAACGAAGGGGACTAAACAGGAACAAGAGGGATCCACCGAAGAAGATCCTTCTCCTTCCCTTTTTTCGGAAGAAAAGGAGGATCCGGACAAAATCGATGAAAGGGAAGAGATCCGAGTGAATGGAAAGGAAAAAACAAGGGATGAATTCAACTTTCAAGAGACATTCTATAAAAATAGCCAAGTTTATAAAACTTCTTATATGGATGGGAATAAAAATAAAGAGAATTCGAAGTTAGAATTATTTAAAGAAGATCCATTTTTTTTATGGTTTGAAAAACCTCTTGTGAATCTTCTTTTCGACTATAAACGATGGAATCATCCATTGCGATATATAAAAAACAATAAATTTACAAATTCCGTAAGAAATGAAATGTCACAATATTTTTTTTGTACATGTCGAAACAATGGAAAAGAAAGAATATCTTTTACGTACCCCCCTAGTTTGTCAACTTTCTTGGAAATTATACAAAGAAAAATTTATTTGTTGACAAGAGAAAAACTACTCGATGATGAATTGTATGATAATTGGATTTATACCAATGAACAAAAAAAGAACAACTTGAGCAAAGAATTTAGAAAAAAGATGGATTAATACAAAAAATTAATAAAAAGATTAATAAATTAATAAAAATACAAGAAGAGATGCGACCGTCCCCTACATATTTGATACCTTCTCCGAAAAAGAAACTTGTAAGACCAAAACCATTCGTAATTCCATTAATTACTCGTCTATCAAAAAAATAAGTTAGTTCAGCTAATCTTCTTATACCCCGAGTTAAGAATATTGTAACCACGATTATATGACCAATCATATATCACATTTATTATTTTGTCCCCTAAAATTCTATTAGGACCTCTTTTCATTTTATAAAATGAATTTAGTAAGTTTAAATTTTGTAAAGATGAATAAATAGGTTTATATAAAAAAGATGCTATAAATATTCCCAAAAAAGCTATATTGACAGAAAAACTTGCATTTGTCACAAATTCATACCAATCGACAGAATTATTGGAATTCTGATGTAAAAGGTTTATGGATGGATTTAACAATTTGGATAATAGATCCAAATGAATTCCTTCTTGATTCAAAGGAAAGGGAATTCCTACGACTCCAACAAACAAAGTAAATAGCACTAATATAATCATGGAAAATAGCATAGTATTGTCCAATTCATGAGGATAAGAGAAAGTTTTTTTAGTGCCAAAACAAGTAATAGTAATAAAAGGGCGTATCCTATTTTTTCCATTACTACCAATTTGATATGTCTTATTCCAAAAAAAAAAAGAAGCCCTTTCATTATTATTCATTGTTAATAAAGTTAATAAACAAAAATTGTTTTTAATCGTTTTTGGTACTTCTTTTCCCCATAGAGATATTGAATAGTAGGAACTACTTTTTTGACCACTATAATTTTGAAAATAAACATTGAAATGCCCATCAAAAGTAAGTAAATAGACCCGAAACATATAAAATGCGGTTAATCCTGCTGTGGAACAAGCTATTATTGCAAAAATAGGTGAATACAACCAACTATCGTTAAGAATTTCATCTTTGAACCAAAAACAAGCAAGGGGGGAATACCACAAAGAGAAAGTGTACCTACTAAAAAAGCAGTTTTTGTAATAGGTACATGCTTTTTTAAACCTCCCATAAGAACAATATTCTGACTTTTATCGGGCAAATATCCAACAATAGTTTCCATTGAATGAATAATTGATCCGGATCCTAAAAACAACAATGCTTTCGAATAAGCATGAGTAATCAAATGAAATAAAGCAGCTCAATAAGAGCCCATACCTAGAGCTAACATCATATAACCCAATTGAGACATTGTAGAATAAGCTAAACCTCTTATAATATCTTTTTGAGCAAGAGCTAAAGTAGCTCCTAATAATATTGTTATTATACCTATTAAAGATATGAAATTCATTATGTAAGGTATAATTATAAAAAGAGGAAGAAGTCAAGCTACAAGAAAAATGCCCGCTGCTACCATAGTAGCGGCATGTATAAGAGCTGAAATAGGAGTAGGACCTTCCATGGCATTAGGTAACCATAAAATGAAGGGGGAATTGTGCTGATTTAGCAACTGCACCGGCAAATAAAAGAAAGGCACATAAAGTAAGAAATAAAAAAGGAACCTCATTATTGTAAATCAAGTTATTGAATATTTGGAACAAATCGCGAAATTCAAAACTACCGGTTATCCAATAAAGACCTAAAATTCCTAATAATAAACCAAAATCGCCTACACGATTCGTTACAAACGCTTTTTGACAAGCAGTCGCCGCACTAGGTCGTGTGAACCAAAAACCTATTAATAGATAAGAACACATTCCAACTAATTCCCAAAAAATATAAATATGTATAAAATTCGAACTAGTAACTAATCCCAACATGGAAGTATTGAAAAAACTCATATAAGCAAAAAATCTCAAATATCCTTGATCATGAGACATATAATTGTCACTATAAAAAAGAACCAAAATTCCAACAGTAGTAATTAATATTAACATAATAGAAGTAAGTGGATCGATTAAGTAACCGAACTCTAAAGAAAAATCATTATTAATGGTCCAAGACCATACATATTGATAGATAAAACTTCTATTTATTTGCTGAATAGATAAATAGACCGAAAGTATCATAACTATACTTAACAATAAAATACTAGAAAAAGACCACATGCGTTGAAGATTTTTTGTTGCCGTTGGAAAAAGTAGAAGTCCCACTCCTATTAACATAGGAACTGGAAGTGGAATGAAGGGGATAATCCATGAATATTGATATGTATATTCCATTAAAAAAACCTTTTTATTTTTAATTAATTCTTTCTAATTCACCGGCTCTTATATCTTTTTATAGATTCAACAAAAAATCAAGATATGGAAAACTTAAATAGAATTGTCTATTCCTAATTATTCTGAATCTTTCTTCTTTACCCAATACTTCAAATATTCAAATCAAGAAGTTAGAATTGGTCAAATGATATGAATATGATAAATATACTATTTATATTTAAAATGAAATTATATTTAAAATGAAATAATACACTAATTCATTTTATTAATATTGAATAGTAAGTAAAATTTTTATGAAAATGCAGAAAAAAATGCAATTATTATTACGTATTACGAAAATTTATACCCATAGAGCAAATAATTAAACTAAAATACAGTAGTTAATACATTACTTTATTTTGATATAAATAATAGGATGGTCCATACCAAAACAGGGCCAATAAAAAAAAAGAACTAGTTTTTTTTATTAGTTTGTATATTCATAATCATGAAATAATTCATGCTAGAACTAATTATCTTCCATTCGAATAAAAGACACTTATTTTTCTTTGTAGAAAATGCTAGAATATCCCACACTTTTCTTTCAATACCAAGGAGAAAAAAAATAGACTTAAAAGAAAGAAAAGACGAAATGACTAAGATGACTTTTAGAAAATCATGTCTCCTTTGATTAATTACTAATTTAATTCAAATTTTAAAATAAAAAAAATGTGTCATTGCTCTTTTCTTTTTCTTTTGAGCTTGACCAACTAATAAAAAACTAAAGTAATTTGAGTAATTTGGAGTTTGTTAGGTAAGGATTGATTTTTTTTTAACCTTTCGATATATTTTGTTACATGTATAAATATAGCACGATGAAAATAGACAGAGATATAAAAAAAGAAAAAAGAAAAAATGGAATTGTTTGACCAATAGATGTCTTTCACATTCAACTAGAGAAATGAATAACTTTTTCAAATTTTTCATGGCAGTTCCAAAAAAAACGTACTTTTATATCAAAAAACTGTATTCGTAAAAACATTTGGAAAAAGAAGGGCTATTGGGCACTCAAAACAAGTACATGTTCAAGTATCATTGACCAGCTCCTTATTAATTTGGATTCATTTCAATATGAACAAGAATTCAACATATTCAATTGACTATTCAATTGACTATAATATAATAAGTACAAAACAAAGGAATAGATTGATACTTGGTAATGGATCAAAATAAAATAAAGAATTTATATTTTAAACATGAACCGTTTTCAAACAACATTGAAGATAAATGGATTTGATAACCGAAAACAAAGTTGAATTTAGATTGCTATTAATAGTTATAAAGATTTATCATTGACGAGCAACAGCAATTGCTCCTATCAAAGCAACTAAAAGAATTATGGAAATGAGTTCAAATGGAAGAAAAAAATCTGTTGATAAATGAATTCTGATTTGTTGACTATTACCTATCAAATCTTTCTCGATAATTTGGTTTGATTTTGTCATCCAGATAATCCTGTACCAAGACGTATCTAAAATAGTAGTCATTAGTAAAACCAAAATACTTGTACAAACCAACGAAGTAATCCCATCTCCAACAGTCCAAAGATTTGAATCTTTGGAATATTCTGAACCATTCATGAACATCACAGAAAATAGAATTAAAATGTTTATAGCTCCTACATAAATAAGGAGCTGCGCGGCCGCTGCAAAATGGGAGTTTGATAGAATATAAAATAAGGATATACAAACAAGAACCAATCCCAAGGAAAAGGCAGAATAAATTGGATTGGTAAGTAATACCACTCCTAGACTTCCTAATATAAGACCTGATCCCATAAAAACTAAAAGAAAATCATGTATTGGTCCAGGCAAATCCATTATTATATGTAAAAGAGAAATAAATTGAAATATTTTTCATGATTTTATTGACCCGACAAGGAATTTTTTTAGGATAGGCTCCTAATTGTATTTAATTCGAATCGAATGGATTTAAAATGGGTCTAGGTCCAATTAGTGGACCAATATAATATGGTTTTCTCTTTTCCCAAAAGATTTACACCAAAGAAAAGGGTAATTTCGTTCAAAACTCAAATTATATTACTAGATTCAATTTTGAATCCAATCTTAATCGCACTTTTTACCAACTAATTGGAATTTAGAGTTATTGACCAACAAAAAAAATAAAGAAATCGTTCCTTTAGATTAGATCAAATTGAACCTTACTGATTGGTGTAGATACCAAAGGTTTTAACATTTTTTTTATTTTATTATTATTTGAGGCGAATTCGAAACTGTTCGAAGTGTATAATCGTTAATTACTGACATTGGTAAACGACCCAAAGCGATTTGATTATAATTCAATTCGTGACGATCATAAGTAGAAAGTTCATATTCTTCAGTCATTGATAAACAATTTGTTGGACAATACTCAACACAGTTACCACAAAAAATACAAATTCCGAAATCAATACTGTAATTAAGCAAGCGTTTCTTTCGTATACCAGTTTCCAATTTCCAATCAACAACAGGTAGATCTATAGGACATACACGAACACATACTTCACAAGAAATGCATTTATCAAATTCAAAATGGATTCGGTCGCAGAAACGCTCGGATGTAATTAATTTTTCGTAAGGATATTGAATAGTTACAGGTAAACGATTTGTGTGGGATAAGGTAATCATGAACCCTTGACCAATGTACCTTGCAGCTCGTACTGTTTGTTGACCGTAATTCATGAACCCAGTTACCATAGGGAACATATCGTAAAGATCTATGAATAATTTTATGTTTGTTTCTTTCTCTTGTTTGATATTTGAGAGAAGTCATAAGTCTAGAATATCCTATTCCTTTTTCTTTCCTTTACAATGAAAGGAGTTGAAAAGAAGTTGTTAATAATAGATTACCCAGAGAAATGGGTAAAAGAAATTTCCATCCAAGATTTAATAATTGGTCTATTCTTAGTCTAGGTAAAGTCCATCTTGTTGTGATAGAAATAAACAAGAACAAATAAGTTTTAGCTAATGTAATAAAAATACCAATTGTTGTTCGAAAGACTCTACCTACTTTATTTATTTCAAATAGCTCAGGAACGAATATGTAAGGAATAGAGATATTCCAACCCCTTAAGTAAAAAACTATTACAAATAAGGAAGAAACTAATAGATTTAGATAGGAAGCAACATAAAATAACCCAAATTTGATACCCGAATATTGGGTTTGATAACCTACTACTAATTCTTCCTCTGCTTTTGGTAAATCAAAAGGTAATCTCTCACATTCTGCTAGGGAAGAAATTAGAAAAACGAAAAACCCTATAGGTTGACGCCACAAATTCCATCCCCAAAAACCATATTTGGACTGGGCCTCAACTATATCAACTGTACTTGAACTGTTAGATAATCATAGTCGATAATAACATCACTGTTCCCATCGCTATTCTTGTCACGCCCCGCTCCCGAGCGTGCGGCAGTCCTTGATCTACCTCTTCTCTACGGCCATTGAGTAGCGACGTCCCAGGCAGGTTGCTGGCCTTCAAGTCTTTAACGGAAGCATGAATCTCCGCCCTGTCAACTTCACAGAACTTGCCTCCCAGATTCCATCTCCAAATCAAGTACCTGAAAATTGTTACCACGACGGGTTGAGATTACAACTATCTCAGTGAGTCTGATCCTATGCCAGAATTAGGAATGCCATCGCAATATGATCCCTACTTCCACTCTTGGTACTACCCCAACCACTAATCAATCCTCAATTGGCTCATCTCCATAGCGCTAATTCCTCCAAGGGTTCTATCTTCATCACATTGTCGATCTAGAATCCATCTCTAATGCTAACGGAACTTCTCAATGGTCTACCTCCTATGCCCAAACCAATAATGCTACCACCCTAAGGTCCTTAATCATGTATCTCCCATCAATCGTCAACGCCATACAAACTCCTTTTGCTTAACCCCATGTATAACTCAATTAATTTCATCACTCTCTAATAACAATCTCATCTTTTCTATGAGTCAATCAGCTCGTGACTAGGACTTAGCACTAAGCTCGAACCACTGATCACGTCAAGAATAACCACCATAATGCTATAGCTCATTAAATAAGTAAAAGCACAACTGTATAATTAAATTACTAATTGAATAAATAAATTACTCATTAAATAAATAAATACTAATTGAGTAAATAAATTGCTAAATAAATAAATAAATAAATTACTAAATAAATAAATAAATAAATTACGAAATAAATAAATTATGCAATTAGCCAAATAAAGCCGTCTACAACCGGCTTGAGACCCTAGCTAATTTTCTTGGCTTAATTCAGATTCATCATTTTCAGGTTCGATCGACTTCCACCATTGATTAGGGCCCACTGGCCTCTAAGGCAAACCGGGGTCAACGACCATGCCGGTCAACTCATCCGCCTTAGTGATCAATCACGATCATTCACAATCAATTGTACATTCAATAATATTGAATAAATCAACACAATAGGGCATAATAAATTTTTGGACAATTTTCCAAAATTTATAACAGTCAACCACTCAAAGGGAGAGAGAGAGAGAGAGGGTTGCGTGCAAGCAAGGAGAGAGAGAGAGAGAGAGAGAGAGAGAGAAAGAGTGGTCGGGCGCACGTGGTGTTGGCCGGTCAATGGTCAACGTTGACCGGTCAACCCAGATAAATAATAAAATTATAAAAATTATAAAAATTCCTAAAATTTATAAAAACCTCCCGAACCTCAATTTTAAGGTTTTTGGGTCCAAAATGCGATTTATTAATTTTCGGGAGACCAAAACATGATTTCCGAAAATTTGAAATCGTCCGAAACGAGATTTCGCGATTTAGTCCAGGGAGTTCCCGAGGCCAACGGGCCACAAACTAAACCCGTAAATTCCCACAATTAAGCCTCAAAAAGGGGGTCGGAAGCGGGCTATTACAATCTTCCCCCCTTAAAGGAATTTCGTCCCCGAAATTCGTCTAGTCAAACTTCTCAAGAAACAACCCTATGGTCGTCGCTCGAGATCGGTTTCTCCCACTAACGACATTTCGTCATCTATCTCTAATCCTTAGAGTCAATGTCGTGGTCTAACTTGGTCCACCTTTCCCAACTTAAACTTCTCAAGGATAACCTTAGCAATCCTTGTGTAAACTCTTCCATAGTCAGCGCCTCTATCGACATAGTACCACCATGCTTCTGTTGCGCCATTCTGATGAAATACATCCAAGATTCTATCACCTCAACGACTTATTGCAAGTCAGTCCCTCTTGATTGGCCAATCCCATCGCATGACACTTTGTCATCGATTTCAATTAGTTCAAACTTTAACTCGAGGAGCATACCTAGTCGATGTCCTCTTTTAGTCTCCATGATTGTCTCATCTTCTCAAGGTGAAATGTCTTTATCAACGAGGTCACCTTGAGGGAGTTAGGATCTTCCTCCAAACTTGGCACTTTATCCTCCGCAACTCTAAAACACAATCTTATATTCCTTTCGGGGGAAGCCACTTATAACCAGTGTAAGTGTTCGGTAGAGATTATTAATTCCTTTCCACACAATTTGTGCTTCTTAGTCTTCTAGGCACAAATTAGTTGTAATTAACCTTAGGTTGAGCATCGTGTACTATTCACTCAAGGGACTTCACTGCACAAACACATATGCTACAATTCATCCAAACTGCCTCAAGATGCACTCTAGTGCCTTGTACAATGCATCACTATGGGTGTCCTACCCATCAGGACTTGATAGAATCATTAACATCGAAGCAATATTCAACTTCTACTTTAGCTCCCGAAACTTTCTTTTACTTTTATTGGCCTTCTCAGACTTCACATCCTCTTTCAATGGTTTTCCCCTCAATAGTGTCGCTACATTCAAGCATTTTTTTTCCATAGCGACGATGATAATCAATCAAACCTAAGAACGATCAAATCTCAGTCACGCCATGTAACTCGATCAATCCATGACCGTTTTTATCTTGGTAGGGTCTACTAACATCTCTTCACATGAGATCACGTGTCCTTATTATACACAGCCAAGCCAAGACTTGAATTTACTGGCTCATGTATAGTGCATATTCTCGAAAAGTCGCCAACACAATCATATCCTCAAATATTGCTTAATATCAGCCTATCTCCTAAAATACTCTTGACATCGTCAACACCTCAATGGTCAGTAGCCAACATACAAGTGCAATTATTTGTCCTTTCCCTTTGTGAATGGGGATCACGCAGCGCAACTCATAGTAGTGCGCTGAGACGAATAAATCTTTTATCCCGTAGCTTATGTATATACATCTTCAATTTCCTCCATCTCAATAGTGACATCTAATAGGGTGGCTTAGAGATCGGTTCTGTACCAAGGGTTAGTTCGATCACAACCTCATCTCCCCTTTCTTAGAGCAATCCAAAATACTTCCGAGAAGTATATCTACGACGATATCTTCTCGCGTAGGTCCATCAACTAACTTAGCAGCCACCATCGAAGCTGTATCACCGCACTTGAATAGTTAATCATGGCTCATTTACTTTCTTAACTGATCTCTTTCGACAGTTATATCGATTCAATCATGGTTATTATAGTCGAATCTGCTCCAACTTTCACTTCGACCAATACTAAATCACACTCATAATATCCCATGATCAATAAGACGCTATCACTTAGCGAGGTTGAAACTCCAGAGTTTGTACACAACAGTCTTGCCCTCAACTAAACCGATTTGCTTCTTAACTAGTGTGTACAATCACAAGAAACCATCTTTCTTCTCAACGAAAATACTAGCGCACCCCCATGGTGTCGCACTAGAGTAAATGGAAATCTCTGTATAGTAACTCCCGCATCAGTCTTGCTAACTTCTTCAATTCTAAAATGACCAGCAATAAGGTTTTGGGGGATTGAATCCATACTAAGATTTAATTCAATCGTTATCACGATTTTCACCTTCTCAGGAGACAACCTTAGTACTCCTTTGGAAACACATCTGCAATCCTCATACCACAGTGATTCCTTCAAACGTCGATTCTTCCACGGACGCATTCACATTCCTAACGACAAAACTGTGGGAATCATTTCTCATGACTGCACCACATCTTGTGTCTAATAAGCGTCGTCGAAGTTCCTCCTTAATTTCCAATAATTCCATAATTCAGAATCCTTACTGAGCAAATCTATATCACTTTTGTGAAGCACTATTGTGGCTCCTTGCCCTACGACGTTCCGGCAACATGCCTCCTCGAGGCGCGGTCACACCGCCCTGTGATGTTCCGGCAACGTACCTCATTACTCCACAAAGTCACAGTCCGGCTTCGCTGCGCACATTCTAGACCGTGCCAACTTAGCTAAACTAGACTGTCATGTCACCGTCTAATGTTCGCCCTTGCTGCACACGTCTCGTGCCGTGTCAACCCGGTTAAACATAGACAAAATCTTATGGTCTCTAGTCAAATGTCCGGCCTTGCTGCACACGTCTCATACCGTGCCAACGCGGCTAAACAATTGACACCAATCTTAAGCTAAAGGTGGGGGTTTGAGCTAATCTCCACTCATCTTCATATCCTCAATAATCCAATCCGATCTCATCATTTCATAACCCTAATTCTCTCTTAGGTCATGACTTCACTCTAATTCAAACATGTCGGTTACGTCCAACTAATACTCCAATAGCACTTAGCAAAGCAAGTCTACAACTTGCTCTTCCGGTGAGCATAGTCCAACCTTATCACTCCAAGCTCTAACCGGGAACTTAACCTCTGAAGGTCTTAACCATGCTCTGATACCAAGCTGTCATGTCCCGCTCCCGAGCGTGCGGCAGTCCTTGATCTACCTCTTCTCTACGGCCATTGAGTAGCGACGTCCTAAGCAGGTCGCTGGCCTTCAAGTCTTTAACGGAAGCATGAATCTCCGCCTGTTAACTTCACAGAACTCGCCTCCCAGATTCCATCTCCAAATCAAGTACCTGAAAATTGTTACCACGACGGGTTGAGATTACAACTATCTCAGTGAGTCTAATCCTATGCCAGAATTAGGAACGCCATCGCAATAGGATCCCTACTTCCACTCTCGGTACTACCCCAACCACTAATCAGTCCTCAATTGGCTCATTCCATAGCGCTAATTCCTCCAAGGGTTCTATCTTCATCACATTGCCGATCTAGAATCCATCTCTAATGCTAACAGAACTTCTCAATGGTCTACCTCCTATGCCCAAACCAATAATGCTACCACCCTAAGGTCCTTAATCATGTATCTCCCATCAATCGTCAACGCCATACAAACTCCTTTTGCTTAACCCCACGTATAACTCAATTAATTTCATCACTCTCTAATAACAATTTCATCTTTTCTATGAGTCAATCAGCTCATGACTGGGACTTAGCACTAAGCTCGAACCACTGATCACGTCAAGAATAACCACCATAATGCTATAGCTCATTAAATAAGTAAAAGCACAACTGGATAATTAAATTACTAATTGAATAAATAAATTACTCATTAAATAAATAAGTTACTAATTGAGTAAATAAATTGCTAAATAAATAAATTACTAAGTAAATAAATAAAAAAATTACTAAAAAAATAAATAAATAAATTACGAAATAAATAAATTATGCAATTAGCCAAATAAAGCCGTCTACAACCGGCTTGAGACCCTAGCTAATTTTCTTGGCTTAATTCAGATTCATCAAAGTACCAGGGTCACTCACCACGCTGGTTCATCCTAACCATCATGCCAACTCATCAAATCAATGTCGATACCATTTTCAGGTTCGATCGACTTCCACCATTGATTAGGGCCCACTGGCCTCTAAGGCAAACCGGGGTCAACGACCACGCCGGTCAACTCATCCGCCTCAGTGATCAATCACGATCATTCACAATCAATTGTACATTCAATAATATTGAATAAATCAACACAATAGGGCATAATAAATTTTAGGACAATTTTCCAAAACTTATAACAGTCAACCGCTCAGGCCTACTAAATAGGGATTCACCCGGGTCCCTAAATCGAATCTAGAATCTTCCGTTCGACAAACTACAGGTGCCATCACCTTAATTGGTATCCGTTTGCCCAACCGCACAATTTCCACAAATTTCACTAAAATAATCCAAAATGCTTAAATTTAATAAATAGCTCATCTTTAAGCGAAATTTGAGCCAATCACTTGCAATTGCTCAAATTGTCCATCCAACCTTACCCAACTGATTATCAAACCCAAATACAGCCAATAACTCTCAATTTTGCCCCCAAACTTTCGAATTTACGATTTTGCCCCTAAAGCTTTAATTTGGCCCTACTTGACCAAAATTAGTAATTTACCTCCACAATCATAAAATTGCTCACATAACCGGCACTAGCTACTAACCAAGGTAGCTAACATAACTAATTTACCAATTTATCCTCCAAGTAATCAATTTTGCCAATTTACTCATAATTGGCCAAAATTACCAAATCGCCCTTACTTCCTCCAAAAGTCGCCGATCAACTCTTAATCGCCCAATCAACAATCAATCCACCTTAATCAAATCTACAATCATCTACTAAAGCGGTGAACGGGCCTAATTGAGGGATAGGATGTCCACTCACTTGATTTCCTCGCGAATTTGCGGCTTTCCGCGAGCTCCGGCGAGACTCCGGCGGCTGGGGACTTTCCTTGGTGGTCCTGGAAGGTTGAGGGACTCATGAGTGGCTGTGGGTGGCGACAAAATGGCTCCGTGATGCCTCGGAGGCGCGCGACCAGCAAGTCCTAGAATTTGGTTCGGCGAGCACTAGTTGGTTCGCGGCCAAATTTGAGCAATCGGTGTAAAATTGGCAAAAGAAACCTATTGGGCTTTGTAGAGGGGACTTACACAAGTCCAATGGTGGTGGTGGCGTCGCTTGAGGTGGCCGGAGCGGCGAGTAGTCGCCCGTTGAAGGTGCTGGCCGGAATCTGGGTTCAAGGGGGAGAGGTTGTGCTTTGGGGGTTGATTTCTCTCAAATGGTGCAACATCAACGGCTGAGACCGGTGCCATTGTGTTCGTATGACTCTCTTCTATCAATTGGAGGTGGTGGGGAGGAGTGAGTGTCGCCGGAGAGGGCACGGTGGCCGGCGAACAGCAGCTCCGGCGGAAACAGGGGCAATAGGGGGTTTGGGGGTAGAATGGGTGATTCTAGACCAAATCAACCACAACCAAAGTCTAGATTAGGGTAAAGGAGTACCCACGAATCCATTGCAAACAACGGCAAGGGCTTTAGATAGAAGGTTTGGGAAAAATTGCGACTTGAAGCTCGGACCCAAAATCTGGAGATTCCAGATAGCTCCGGCGAGCCTTCTTTCGGGACTTCCCAGCGGTGTTCTAGGTCGATTCATGAGATGTGGTCGGTCAATATGGAAAGAGGATTTCACAAAGATTCCAACGTCACAAACGGCTTGTCAATCGGAGGTCTGAGCTGAAAGTTATGGGCTTCCAAAGATGGGGTGTCACTCGGGTCCGAATCCGGGAAAGTTCAAATCAGAAACACTGTTCCGTGGGGGCTTCTTTCAGGGCCTCTCAAATGCGATATAGATGGAATATTTGGATGAGGCTGGTGTCTATGGAAAATAGATGTTACGAGGAAGACAATGGCGCAAATGGCACCCAAAACGGAGGTCAGAGCAAGAAGTTATGGCTCTCCAAAGATGAGGGTTTGCACTGTTCATACCCAGAAAACTGTTCCGTGGAGGCTTCTTTCGGGGCCTCCTGACGGTGAACCAGATGGAGTTACCGGCTGAGGTTGGTGTCTATGGAAAGAGGGTGTTTCAAGGTTTCCAATGCCACCAACGGCACATCAAACGGAGATGGTTGGCCATCCAAAGATGAGGGTTTCTCCGACTCGAATCTGGAAAATTGAAGGAGAAGAAGAGAGGGAGAAGGAGATGCGCACGTGAGGAGGAAGGAGAGAGGGAGAGAAGAAAGATTGGATGGGGGCTGACTTGTGGGTCCCTCCATGTGCTATCTACTCAATCAAATAGAGTGGAAGAAGGTCAAAGGGAGAGAGAGAGAGAGGGTTGCGTGCAAGCAAGGAGAAGAGAGAGAGAGAGAGAGAGAGAGTGGTCGGGCGCACGTGGTGTTGGCCGGTCAATGGTCAACGTTGACCGGTCAACCCAGATAAATAATAAAATTATAATAAAATTATAAAAATTATAAAAATTCCTAAAAATTTCGAAAATTATAAAAACCTCCCCAAACCTCAAATTTAAGGTTTTTGGGGCCAAAATGCAATTTATTAATTTTCGGGAGACCAAAACATGATTTCCAAAAATTCGAAATCGTCCGAAACGAGATTTCGCGATTTAGTCTAGTTTGTTCCCGAGGCCAACGGGCCACAAACTAAACCCGTAAATTCCCATAATTAAGCATCGAAAAGGGGGTCAGAAGCGGGTTATTACAATTCTAGAACCGTACGTGAGATTTTCACCTCATACGGCTCCTCGAGGGCCATCAATAAATCTAAGGACTGAATTGATATTATTTATATCGATTCAAAATTAAATATATATTCTATATAGATAGAGTCAAAACCTATCGGAAGGTCCTGAATTAGACCAATGTAATTCTGTTTGCTATAATAAGAACTAAAAAAGCACTTCTGAATTGATCTCATCCTTTAATAATTTCAATTTTTCTTTGTTGAGTAATAACTTAATCCTTCAATAAAATACTCTTTATAGAAATATCAATAGATATTTCAACCCATTCTTTTTTATTACGATAAAAAATGATATATTAGTTCCTGAATAATGCCACGTTATCCCTATGAATATAGGAAAGAAGAAAAAGATCTTTTTTTTCGTTCCTATTCTTCTTTCTGAAAAAAGGAGGGGTTCAAAAAAAGGATTAATTTGTTCCTGATAGTGATTTTTGAATCTGTGGATAGGAGTATACTCTGAATTGGAATCATGGGTAGTACTGCTTTATCATTTCTACTAACTTAAAGGCCCAATTACTATTCTTTTTAGGTTATGTAAAAATATCCTTTTAAATAATTTACATAAAAAATCTCCATTACTAATCCTTTATGTATTTTTGTGTTCCTAACTGTCCACTGATTTTTGCTCAATCACCCATTATGGTAATACATAGAAACGATAATGAAAACTCTATAAGGGTGATCTTTTGAGTTGAGCCCGCTTCAAGCTAGGATGACTAATCAACCAATCTTGGGGTAAAAGTTTTGCTTATATTTACTTTTTTTTAATTCTTGTACGTAGGAAATGAGACTCAATCTTTCTACTGCTAATTTCTAAGCTATTTTCTTTCACTCATACAACTATCTAATTTAGGTCATCAAACTGAATGATGAATAAAAAAAGGAGATATCTATTCAATTTCTTTTCGAAAAAGAAAAGAATAAAGAAAAGTTTCTGTTTTAACGAATCGCACGTAGAGATATTGATAATACACAAAGAGTTAATGGTAGTTCATAACTAATCGATTGAGCAACGGCTCGTAGACCACCTAAAAAAGAATATTTATTATTTGATCCATATCCTGACATAAGAAGTCCAATGGGAGCAATACTGGAAATGGCAATCCATAAAAAAAACACCAATATTGAGATCAAATAAAGCAAGGTGATAACTAAAAGGAATTACTAAATAACTTAGTAAAATTGATATAACTGCTATGGATGGTCCTATACTGAATAAACGAGTATCTCCTCTAGATGGAAAAAGATTCTCTTTGAAAATAAGTTTTGTCCCATCTCCTAAAGCTTGAAGAATTCCCAAAGGATTGGCGTATTCGGGACCAATGCGTTGTTGTATTCCTGCAGATATTTCTCTTTCTAACCACACAATTACGAGTACACCTATTGTGATTCCCAATATAAGAGTCAAAATAGGTAAAAACATCCCTATGATTCCATAGACTTCTTTTGAAGATTCCAATTGAGAAAAAGAATTTATATCTTGTACTTCTGTTGTATCAATTATCATTTTAATGATCAACTTCTCCCATAATGATATCTATGCTACCTAGTATTGTCATAATATCGGCCAATTTCATTATTTTAACTAACTGAGGAAGAATTTGCAAATTGATAAAACCAGGTGGACAAATTTTCCACCTCCAGGGAAAACCACTCTGATCTCCTATTAAAAAAATTCCCAATTCTCCCTTTGGGGCTTCAACTCTTACATAAAGTTCTTGCTTCGGCAATTCAAAAGTGGGAGAATGTTTTTAACTAATGAATCGATATTCAAAATCATTCCATTCGGGATCCCTTTCTCTAGCAAAACACCGGGTTTCTAAATTCTCATAGGGCCCCCTGGAATTCCTTCCAGAGCCTGTTGAATAATTTTTATGGATTCCGTCATTTCACCGATTCGGACTAAATATTGAGCTAATGAATCTCCTTCTTTTTGCCAATGGATTTCCCAATCCAATTCGTCATAACATTCATAATGATCAACTTTACGAAGACCCCATTGGATTCCGGAAGCTCGTAGCATTGGTCCCGACAAACCCCAATTTATTACTTCTTCTGGACCAATAATGCCTACCCCCTCAACTCGTTCTAAAAAAATAGGATTTCGCGTAATAAGTTTTTGATATTCAGAAACCGCTGTTAAAAAATAATCACAGAAATCCAAACATTTATCCATCCATAAGGTAGATCGGCCACTACTCCTCCTATACGAAAATAATTATGCATCATTCTCATACCGGTGGCAGCTTCGAATAGATCATATACTAATTCTCTTTCTCTAAAAATATAGAAAAAAGGAGTTTGTGCACCAATATTTGCCACAAACGGGCCAAGCCATAAAAGATGAGAAGCTATACGACTCAACTCCAACTGTTCTGGTCCATTTACGGTTATTGCTTCTGTGAACATAGTAGCTAAATAATCCCAACGTGTTACATAAGACAGATATTGTATAATTGTTCGACTTTCCGCAATTTTTTCCATTCCTCTGTGTAAATAACCCAATATGGGTTCACAATCAATAACATCTTCACCATCTAGAGTAAGGATGAGCCGAAGAACACCATGCATTGATGGGTGGTGAGGTCCCATATTGACTATCATGAGGTCTTTTCTTGGAGTTGTTACATTCATAGGTTATTCCTCGATTCATTCTTTCATGAATTGCTGAAAATGAAAAGAAGTTCAGTAAAATTCAAGATCTAATAAAAAAAATAATTCAAATTCCTTTTTCAATTAACGAGTTTTTGATTCCCGAATATCCAGCTGACTAATTAATTCTTTATAACATATTCTATTTTTCTTTGACAAATAAGACAGCAGTCGTTAGCGTTTTCCCAGGATTTTACGTAGACCTCTCTGAGATAAATAGTCTTATCTGTGCAATTCCAAATGTGAGGTCAGTCTTCGTATTTTATTGGTGAAACTAAATACTTGAAATTCAACGACCCCTTGTTTTCTTCTTGTGAAATGACTGAAATGAATGAATTTTTTACCATAAAACGGATTTTCTATCCTCTTTTTGTTAATGGATTTTATTGATCAGTAAGAATAATGCTATTTATTTTAATTTGGTATACACAATAATCTTAATTTCTTTATGAACTCCTAATTTTATCAATCCAATTTTCTTTTCCATTTTATTCATATAGGAATATAGGACTGTGAAAATTTGTATAGGAAAAGGAAAGGATGATATATTTCTACATGTTAGAAAAGATAAAAAATTTGGGATCGAATCGAATTCTAATAATCAATAAAAAAATAAGAAGATTCCATTAATCATTTATAGATCTATTGGATATTGATACATGCATTGAATTAGTATTCATGTATCATACTGGAAGGTAAGACAATACATGGATGCAACTCCTTGTTTCATATACCATACATATAGGGTACAGAATATATATGAAAAAAACATTATTAACAAATTTGCAATCGTGGATACATATGTATCCTTATCATACTGAAGCGGCTACCATTATTGGTATCAAACCAATATCGATTCATACAAGATAAATCTTCTAATCGATAATTAGGCCAAAGAAAGAACTTTAATTGAATTAGTTTCTTTTTATCAAAATGTTTGCTTTTATCCAAAAATTCAACACAGTTTTTTACGTTGTTGCAAAATACTGGATTTTTCTGAATCCCATTTCTCTTCCTCGAATTGAAACAAATTAGAATTCTTAATTCTCTACGCACTTAAGGGGATAAAACTTTTTCAGGAACAAACAACAAATCATAATAATTTTTGTATCTATTTTCAGCCATTCTTTGATGTCTTGCAATGGATTTATCCAAATTAATCTTAGCAACATAGCTTTTTTCTCGGTATCTTTGATTAATTTTGGTCTTACTCTTATGAACTAATGAAATATTTAGAGTTTGATACATAAAAAATTGTCCATTATTTTTTATAGACAAACGAACTGGTTCGATAATTAATATACCTTTTTTCATTAATTCTGTAAGAGTTAAATCCTTTTGAATCATCAGAATGTCTAAACTCATTTCTCCCCTTTGAATAGAGGATATAGCAATTTCTCTTGGATTTATCAGTCTAAGTATGAGACAATATACTTTGATATTATTAATGATTCTTTGATTTAAAGAATCATCCCATCTCAATTGAAAACGTAAATACCTTTTTAGGAAGAAATTAAGCTCTACTTCCGTGTTGCTCTTATATTGCTTTTTCTTTCTATGTTTTTTCATATCTGAGCATGCATAATTTTCTTCAATATCTTTTTCTTGGTTTGAGAGAAGTGATCCAAGATTCATTTGATTTTTGACATCGGATTCAATATTATCTCGACTTGCGGATTCTTTTTCTTCTTTATTTTGATTCTCTAATTCAATCAATTTTTTTTCATTCGAAAATGGAAAACAATCCCTTTTGTTCTTTCTAGTGATTTTTTTATTTATTTTCACTAACATTTTCATTAAAATTTAAAAGAAGAAGTTGGATTGGTATGATCCACGGTTTCATAATATATGTATTATAAAGTAGCACAAATTCTGGAAAGAACCAAAGTTTCAGATTCGATATGGGACGACTTAGTATTTCTTCATTCATTCCCATCCAATCAAAAAGGTCTTTTTTTTTGTTGGATGCCGTAATTCCTCCATTTTGGGAAATTTTAAGATCAAAAAGACCTTTTTGATCCATTTTATCAATTATTTGATCATTATTAAACACAGTCTTAGTATTTTTATTACGGTTGGTATCGATATCGATCCAGGAATCAATATCGACTTTATTTCTAAGACAAAAATCGAAAATTCTCCAATCCAAATAATTTCTATCTGTAAATTTATTCAGATTCATAATATCATCATCTTCTAAATTAATTGGGATAATACCCCTTGTCATGTCAACAAATTTATCTTTTTTATATATCTTGTTGGATATATAAGAAATCTCTTGTTTATTGTTTAAACGTAATGGTGATACATAAATATGTGAACCTTTCCTATTTTCATAATTAATCAATTTATATGAGAAAAGGTCATATCTATAGTATTTTTGAAAGTTATATTTTGAATGTGATTCAAAATCATTTAACTTTTTTTAATTAATTGATATTAATCGATCTTTTTCTTTTTCATCTGAATACCTTTTGTTTAAATCTTTATTTTGCACTATACGTGTTTGATTGAATCTATTTCTCCATTTGTGTGGTACTAATTGATACCATCGGATCGTAGATAAATCATATTGATAATGACCCCTTAACCTTAACCAGTTTTTCCATTGAATCATTCCCAAATTCAAAATATTTTTATGTTTTAATTCAGAATGAAAAATTCCCTGTGTTTCCAAATAATCCTTTATTTCATTTTTAAGAAAAAGAGATGTTCCGTGATATTGAAGGACATATCTTAACTTATACAAGTTACGAATTTTCATTTGATATAAGTGGTAAAATACATATGCTTGTGAGAAGGAGGATAAAAAAATCTTTGAATTTTTATTACTAATATCCGAAATTGATTTATTTATAGTCCAAATAAAACGAATTGTATTGTTATTTGTTTTATCCATTTTTTCTTTATTTGTTTCATTATTGTAAATGTATTTATCGATCATTTTTTTGAATTATCAAAAAAAAGTTGTGTCGTGGTCCTAGTAATATTAATGATACAGAGAAGTATATCTATGTATATCCTTTCAATTAAAAATTTGAAAAAATAATATGATTTACGGATTAATCGAACATTTCTTCTTTTGAATTTCTTTAATTTCTGCCAAATATTTTTTATTGATGCTGATAGTTTAGTAGGATAACTTCTTTTGTTATAACTAATATTTATTTCCGGAGTTAAAAATCCTTTATTCTTATCTTTTGTAATTTTTTCTATTTGATTCCTGATTGTGCTGTTTCTATGATCCAGATCTTTTTTTTTCTGTCAATGAATAATCTGTCAAATCCATAAATCGAATTTGAATGGACGATTCATTAATAATCCCATTACTGATTATCCCATATTTTTCTTTTTTAGTTTCACTCAATTCATATATTTTTCTTAATCCAAATAATTGAATTGGGTTTCTTTTGAAAAGTTCTTTTATTTTTCCTTTTAAAAATAGAATGTTTTTTATGACCCATTTTTTTCTTTCTTTTGAAAGGTTAAAAAGAAATTATTCTTTGAAAACCTGTATAACTAAAATAGATTTCTTTTGCAATTTGAGAATTTTTTTTCTGAGTTCTTTAAAAATGGTTTCGAAAAATGAACGTTGTTTTCTGGGAGAATCAAAAGGAAGTTCAGTTTCCATTCCCCAAATTGTTAAAAAACAAAAATCGTTTTTTTGCCCTTTATTTCTCAGCTGATATTTCTGGGGGTGTGGCACCTTAGATCTGTGCCAAGGTTTAAGGCAAAAGGGAAATAGGATCTTTATCTGAATACCGTCTGTCAACCAATTTTTTGAGAATTCAGTTTATGATAATTGAACACCATTATAGGTGTATTTAACATGCATTTCTCTATTCCAATCTTTTAAGTCCTCGGACCATTCGGGAAATTGAAATAATAGCATACGGACTATATTTTTAGCTATTATCAATGAAGGTAATACAATATATTTTCTAAGAAAAAATTGGGTTACTAACAGGTATCCTCTTATTACTTTAGCAAATAAAATGCTATCCCAGGCTTCGGCTATTTCTATTCGTGTTTTCTCTTCTATTTTTATTTTGTATTCTTCTCTTTTTTCTTCCTCGTTTTTTTTCTCACTTTCTTTTGTCTTTTCCTCGGTATAATCCAAAATTCTTAATTCTGTTGTTTTTTTATACATCCAGTTTTTAAAAATGAATTTGATCATCTCGGAGATATCAAAAGAAAAAATAGGTTTATCTATTCTATCCAAAAGAAGAGGAGAATGCACATTTGCTTGAAACAATTCACAAGTAACTATTTTACGTCTTTGAGAACGCATGGAGCCTTTGATTATGTCTCGACGAAAATCCGATTGTTGTGAATAACGTATCAAAGCCACTTCGTCGGCTTCCTCAGGATTATCAGTATTTTGAATATTAGTATCAGTATTTTGCTGGCTATCTGTAAAAATCACTACACGTTTGGCTTTTCTATAATGAATCTGATGATCGCCTGCCACGTTTTCTCCGCTTTCTCCCTCCTGTTGTTCCAGATTGTTGATTAATTTGTATGACCATAGAGGAACTTTTTTACTTATTTCTTTTATTCCAATAGATTTTTTAAATTCTTTTAGTCTTGGGATCCGTTATAATTGCGTTGAAGAAAATTTTCAAAATTTTTATTTGATCTTCTGCATTAATTATTCCTTGTTCGGTTTTCTGGAAATGGAAATAAAGAAAGTTTTTTTTCTGTTGATAATGAATTTCTATGAAATGCATCTATTTGTTCTTCC
>JAGKPW010002266.1:4432500-4457500 GCA_019926035.1 Melaleuca alternifolia | reverse complement strand
TTCGATAAAAAGATTAATTCTCTTCATAAAAAAGAGGAGGTAGAACCAATAAAGATTTCTTTTTTGATTCATCCCTGGAGTTGAATACCTCATTCAAGAATTGTTTTTGATCCAATACGTAAAAATCCATAGAAAAGGCAAATCCCTTATGATACACCAGATCCGACTCGCTTATTGATAGAGTGAATAGATCTGCCATTTCTTGAAATCTCTCTTCTGATTCAAAATCTTGGTGTAACGTGTATCCCCCCCCCGTTCTGGTCATGGAACAGATGAAATAAATCAAAAAATGTATTTTTGTTCAAGAATGAAATCTTATGGGAACTATCCATATCCAGTTCATCCTTCGGAACCATATCACATCCCGGATATGATGAAATAGGATAAATTGAGACGGTATTTTGTAAATACGTAATTATCTTGAATATATTAACTATTTCTTTATTTTCCGATCGCCTGGAAGGGACAAAAGAAACATCTTGTTCTTTCTTCAACAATTTCTGATCTCTAGTGGACCTCTCAGTAGGATTCGAACCTAGATGAAGTTCTGACCATCTGTCGGAGAAAAAAGAAAGAATGGATCTTTTAGGATTTCCAAGAAATTCTTCGATTTCTTCCGGAAGCAAATGATTCTTCATCTCCTTCTCACGTCCGTGAATAGCCGGGAATATCCAGAAAGGCATTTAGAGAATCGGTCTGATTCTAGCTCTGTTCGTTCCGTTTGAAGAAAGGATGGATCCCAAAGAATCGATCTTTCTTTTAGTTGTTGAATCTCTCTTTGATTGATCAATGTGTGATATTTCGAATCCTCATTACTAATGGAATCGAAATGATCTCTGGATTGATCAGAAGATCCTTTCAATTGGCTAGAATCCGTTACTTGAACGAAACTAGATCTTGTAGAATCATATTGAATATTTGACGATACATTCCGTACCTTGCTAAAAAACCGATCCTTGTTTACCAACCACACATTGTCTAACCAAATCCAATTCTCTCTCGATATGTTCCTCAAAAAATCCGATTTGGGCGGATTCTTCCCCCAACTAACAAAGAGATCTTGGCGGAATTGCCACATATGAAATTGAGCACAATTTTGCAAAGAAATAGCCCACTTGTTTCTCGAGAAGAGATGGGAAATATGCTCAATATCATTTGATTGAATAGTTGACCCAGCTCCTTGTTGTTTGAATAAACCCTCCACTTCAATTGGTATTTTTTCACGAAAAGCAAACATGAGATAACAAATCCAGTCTTTAACTAAGATTTCGAATAGCTGTCGCGAATTCAAGTTAATTATGTTTCGCCTCTTACTCGGAGAAAGACGATCAAAAAATTCCCAATCATGGTCCTTGCAGATCGGATCATCCATATAATATACAAAAAGAAACTCCAGATATTTGATATCTTTCTCTTTGAATGAGATCTCAATTCCAGCGACGGTTTCATTAGATATCTTACAACTCGAATCACTCTTTTTTCCGATCCAGTTCCTCCACCACCGCGAACCCCAGTTAGATTCAGGCATGATACACTTTTTCGTTATTGGGAGAACCCAAGTACTCTCTTTTGGATCCAGGAAACAACTCTCAGAGATCTTTTTTCCTTTTGGAAGATAGAGGAGCGAAACAATCAACCTAATGATATTGGAAAACCCAAAAGATTCTTCCAATGTATCATTTCTGGGTCCAATGGAATTCATAGGTATAGGAAGAAGCCCTGTCAAATAGAGATTTTTTCTTTCGACCATATTTCGATTGTTAATACGATATATAAGGACCGCTACTACAAATAGTACTACACCCTTGATCGTGAAATATCGATTGCTTGTTGAACCCTGTGAATTGCATGAAAGTAGGATACTCCAAATTCGGGGGTCCAAGAGTTTTATAAAACGTTCTTGGTGGAAAAAAATGTGAATGAAAGATCCCACGGAATTGAATTGGGTCCATGAATCTAAGAAATAGTGAGAATTCTTGATCTCTCTCAATATCTCTCTCAATTCGAAAATCCAGGATTTGAATTGATGTCCTTTCATTGATTTCTCCTACAGATTTCATTTCAATTGGAATTTGGTTATTCACCATGTACGAGGAGCCCCGCTAAGCATCCATGGTATGTATGCTCGGGGTTTTTCGATAATGAAGATTAAATTCTAGGTTATGTTCCAGGAAGGATCCGACGGAGTTTTATACGGGGGGAGAGGGACAAAATTGAAGTAAGTCGTTATGATTCAACCAGAGGGTGTATAATTTATAGATGCCCCACAACAAGGATTTGAATGATTAGGTTGTTTTTTCAACTTCAGCATTCCCTTCATGAGGATACAATTTGAGGTTCAACATTTCAAGAAACTTATTTTCTTCCAATAAATAGAGTCAGAATTAAGTTAAGGAACGACAACTATGAAAATAAGGGCCTCCATTCGTAAAATTTGTGAAAAATGTTGACTAATCCGTAGGAGGGGACGGATTATAGTAATTTGTTCGAATCCGAGACATAAACAAAGACAAGGATAATCTTTTGAAAAGGGGCTCTCTAACGTAAAGGACCCAATGAAAAAAAGAGAGGATATGTTTTGACATGAAATGGATATATCCATATATCTTGAATTTCTATTTATGAGATGATAAAGTATGGCAAAATCGATACCAAGAACTAGTTCCCATAGGAATGTCCATAGTGGTTCATGGAAAAGTACACATAGAATACCAAAGGGAGTTATTCATGTTCAAGCAAGTTTCAACAATACCATTGTGACTGTTACAGATGTACGGGGTCAGGTAATTTCTTGGTCCTCCGCTGGTACTTGTGGATTCAATGGTACAAGAAGGGGGACGCCATTTGCTGCTCAAACCGCAGCAGGAAATGCTATTCAGACAGTAGTAGATCAAGGTATGCAACGAGCAGAAGTCATGATAAAAGGTCCTGGTCTCGGAAGAGATGCAGCATTACGAGCTATTTGTAGAAGTGGTATACTATTAAGTTTCGTACGTGATGTAACCCCTATTCCACATAATGGCTGTAGACCTCCTAAAAAAGACGTGTGTAGAAATTAAAGTGAAATAGATTTCAAGAGAAATAAATGATTCAATGATCTAATCAAATAATATTATTATGGTTCGAGAGAAAGTAAGAGTATCTACTTGGACACTACAGTGGAAGTGTGTTGAATCAAGAGCAAACAGTAAGCGTCTTTATTATGGACGCTTTATTCTATCTCCACTTATGAAAGGGCAAGCCGATACAATAGGCATTGCGATGCGAAGAGCTTTGCTTGGGGAAGTAGAAGGAACATGTATCACCCGTGCACAATTTGAAAAAATACCACATGAATATTCTACCATAGTAGGTATTCAAGAATTAGTACATGAAATTTTAATGAATTTGAAAGAAATTGTATTGAGAAGTAATCTGTATGGAACTCGCAACGCATCTATTTGTGTCAAGGGTCCTGGATGTGTAACTGCTCAAGATATCATCTTACCAACTTATGTGGAAATCGTTGATAACACACAATATATAGCTAGTCTAACGGAACCCATTCATTTGTGTATTGGATTACAAATCGAGAGGAATCGAGGATATCATATAAAAACACCAAAAAATTTTCAAGATGGAAGTTATCCTATAGATGCTGTATTCATGCATGTTCGAAATGCGAATCATAGTATTCATTCTTATGGGAATGGAAATGAAAAACAAGAGATACTTTTTCTCGAAATATGGACAAACGGAAGTTTAACTCCTAAAGAAGCACTTCATGAAGCCTCCCGGAATTTAATTGATTTATTTATTCCTTTTCTACATGTGGAGGAAGAAAACTTACATTTAGAGAATAATCAGTACAAGGTTACTTTACCCTTTTTTACTTTTCATGATAGATTGGCTAATCTAAGTAAAACAAAAAAAGAAATAGCATTGAAATCCATTTTTATTGACCAATTAGAATTGCCTCCCAGGACCTATAATTACCTCAAAAGGTACAATATACATACATTATTTGACCTTTTGAATAAGAGTCAAGAAGCCTTATGAAAATGGAATATTTTCGCATAGAAGATATAAAACAGATATTGGACAATCTAGAAATAGAAAAAGCATTTCACAACCCATTTACCAAAGAATAAATTGGAAATCGACTTTTTTTTTCTTTTATAAAAAAAAGATGAAATGGGCTTTTATTTCAACTTTAGCATAATTTATATATTCGCAATAAATCCAGAATTTAATTGAATAGATATAGATGTATCTAGGGAAAATTCACTTTGAAGCGACTATTCCCTAGATACATAAGTCATGATATTTTATATCACAATTGAATCAATTTAAAAAAGTCTTGAAGTTAGGGATTTATCAATAGGTAATGTTGCTCCAATACCCAACCAAAGGGCCACTACGGTACCAATCAAAAAGATAGTTGTCGCTAGTGGACGACGAAATGGATTTTGAAATTTATTAACATTCTCCAAAAAAGGGACTGTTAATAATCCTGCAGTACTGAAACCATTAAAAGAACACCCAATAACTTATTAGGTACTATACGAAGTATTTGAAATACGGGAAAGAAATACCATTCGGGTAATATTTCCAAAGGAGTTGCAAATGGATCCGCGGGTTCACCAATCATTGATGGTTCTAGAACCGCTAAGCCTACGTTACAAGCAATAGTACCTAAAATGACTACCGGAAAAATATATAAAAGATCGTTGGGCCATGCGGGTTCTCCATAATAATTATGACCCATCCCTTTAGCTAATTTAGCTCTTAATACATGATCATTTAAGTCAGGTTTTTTTGTTATTGGGATAGGTGAATTCTTATAGATCCATCCTCCGAAGGAACCGGACATGATAATTTTTCATCATCCGGCTCAAGCAAGAATCAAATAAACCAAATGGATCCATATCCATAGAAAATGAATTTCTATGTTATAAAATATATAGTATCCACACATATATCACTGATTCTATGTACGAATAAATTGACCGGATTCCATTTTTCACAATTGCAACTACCCATTGCAAGGAATTTAGTTCTTACAAGTAAATGCTCAAGACCCAAGTAAGCTTACAAAGTTCATCATAATCAAGTGCTTTCTGGGTCGTCTCAAGACCTTGCAATTGAACTTTATCCCCAAAATATCTTGAAACTTTTTATTTGACCTTAAATACAAAGGATTTACTTGTTACTAATATAGTCTGGCCTCTGTTCTTCTTTCTTTAGACCCCTTGTTTCACTCCGATAGTATCATAAATTAGGTCGATGCAGAGGAAATGGTTGCATTTCTATACTATTAAGTAAGTAAAATAGCTAAAACTAAATCTGCCTTAATTCACATTACTTATTCTACTGGATCTGATGGAGCCTATTCATGTACGATATGATTGGGTCTGATCATAGATCATAGAAAAGATTCTCTTCAAACAAACCAGCCTATCCTCTGTATAGGGCTTTTACGGGGAGGTTGGAACAAAGACACATTTGGTTGTGAATTACAATGTGGCAGATAAAGGCATATATCTATCTGCATGGCCCAATCAATAGTTCAAGTCACACACTCCCATAATCCATTTTCTCTTTAGAGAATTAACTTCAACTATTCGTGTCAAATAAAGAATACTAGATTGTATAGTTGAAGGGAAATATCCAAATACATGTCTTATTCTTTTCAATAATCCATATTTGTAGCAATGAAATACTATTGTTCCTCCTCAAGTGAGAAATGATTGATTACAAATATATACGATCTATATTCTCTATAAAGGACCAGAAATACCTTACTTACGTATCATTAGAAAATGCATTAACATAAACACGGCAGTAAGAAGAGGTAAAACAAAAGTGCGTAAACTATAAAAACGAGTCAAAGTGGATTGTCCCACACTAGCACTTCCGCGTAATAACTCTACTAAGGGGGATCCTATTATAGGAATAGCTTCTAGTACACCTGTTACAATCTTGACTGCCCAATAACCAATTTGGTCCCAAGGTAAGGAATAACCAATTACACCAAAGGATGCGGTCAATACAGCCAGAACCACACCTGTAACCCAAGTTAATTCGCGAGGTTTTTTAAAACCACCAGTGAGATACACACGAAATACGTGCAGGATCATCATTAGGACCATCATACTTGCCGACCATCGATGAACTGATCGAATTAACCAACCAAAGTTAGCTTCAGTCATTATGTATTGAACAAAAGCAAAAGCCTCAGTAACAGTTCGACGGTAGTAAAAAGTCATAGCAAACCCCGTAGCTACATGAGGAGGAACATATTTACTAGTTATATCATCTGCAATCGCCTGAATCTCAAGATGTTCTTCAAACCAATCATAGACTTTATTGAGATAGGTAAACCAATAGTACTCCCCCTCGGAGAACCGTATCTGAGAATTTCATCTCGTACAGCTCAAACAAAAACCCAAAATATTGCTTTGGTTTCAAGGCATATGGAAGAAAAAGTTTGAAACTTCGTCATCAACCCTTTCTTTTCTAACTTCTCTGGAGATACGAACTAGTAAAAATACGAAAGCTCTTATTTGTGGTTGGAATGCCAAAATATCAAGTCGGCTCATTCGTCTTTATATTGATCATTACAGGCCTCTTGAATCTTCTATTTACCTTCTTCTTTTTCTTTGATCTGTTATTTTTATTTATTCTTTTGTGTGTAATGCAGCTTTACTCTTCTTTTCTTTATTATTGATAGGAATTCCCTTGTTAAGACCCTATGAATTGATTGAAACCTTAGATTCATACTAGAACCGCGATGATTCAATAAAACTTCAAACTAAGTCCAAAGATTCCCTGAGTAGGAACCATTGGATCATCACTTATTCAATGAATAGATATAATGACTAAAAATCCAAAGAAGGTTTTGTCCTTTGATAAAAAAAAAGGGGCAATTTTTTTTTCTTTTTCAAAAAAATCTTTCGATTTATAACGTTTTGGAAAATTTTTTGGAGTCCGGTCACGGGGTCTGAATATTAAGTATGAATCATAGTTACTATTTTTTGATCGATTTCGTGCTCCGGATACTCAAATGAATATCCGACGAGGTAAAACCATCTATATCAAGATGATAGACCCATTTTCTGTACTATCAATAGGATCAATTATAACAAGTCACACACTCATATTTCGGAAATACAGAAAGAAAGAAAGAAATTCCATGATCGAACTACCAATAAAAAAAATAATATAATGAGATAAAAATCCGAAACCTAAATGCTTTACTTTGTATTGAAAAAATAAGAATTCACATTTCTTGTGAATCTAATTCATTGCAATTCCGTCCTGTAAAACGGAAGAATTATCAATTTCTAAAATAATAGATAGGAATACTGCAAATAGAGCCATTGCGACACCCATCAAAGGAGTAGTTCCCCATCCAGGAGCTACTTTACCATATTCTGAATTCAATGGTTTCAATAAATTCCCTACAATAGTTCGCCTTGTTCCAGATCTAGAACTACCCTCAACGGTTTGCGTAGCCATAAATCCTATTTTGTATTCATTGAGATCTGTTGACTTTGTATACCATTCCGTTGTAAATAAACGATCTTATCATAGATCCGTTTTGGTCTTGAAATTATATAATAATGGAAACAGCAACCCTAGTCGCCATCTCTATATCTGGTTTACTTGTAAGTTTTACTAGGTACGCCTTATATACTGCTTTTGGGCAACCCTCTCAACAATTAAGAGATCCATTCGAAGAACACAGGGACTAGTTGAAGTAATGAGCCTCCCAACATTGGGAGGCTCATTACTTCAATTCAATTGATATAATGAAAAATCATTTCACCTTTTTAGTTGGAACTTTAGGTGGTTCTCGAAAAAAGATAGCGAAAAAAATTATCCCTAGAGTTGAGACTAAGAGGAATGTATAAACCAATGCTTCCATAAATTCGATCGTGCTTTACAATTATAGCTTCCATACCTGTTCTGTTTATTTGGGATTATCTCACAAAGAGCAAGACAAAAAAATAAAAGATAAAGATAAGAGAGAAATCTTGTATCAGACTACTTGTCTTCTTGTAGTTGGATCTCCAAGTTTTTGGAATGTTCCAAATTCCACTTGAGCATCCAAATCCGGGTCAATACTAGCAAAAACATCTTTGAACAATGTTCTAACACCATGCCAAATGTGTCCAAAAAAGATGAGCAAAGCAAACGAAGCATGTCCAAAAGAAAACCAACCCCTTGGACTGCTACGAAAAACACCATCGAATTTCAAAGTAGCACGATCTAATTCAAAAATTTCACCTAATTGGGCACGTCTAGCATATTTTTTCACAGTAGCAGGATCACTATAACTGACTCCATTGAGTTCCCCACCGTAGAACTCAACAGTTACACCTACTTGTTCAATACTATACTTCGACTCCGCCCTTCGAAAAGGAATGTCAGCTCGAACAATTCCGTCTCCGTCTACCAAAACAACCATAAAAGGTTTCAAAAAAAGTAGGCATACGACGTACAAAAAGTTCACGCCCTTCTTTATCTTGAAAAATAGGATGTCCTAACCACCCAACAGCTATTCCATCCCCGTTGTCCATTGAGCCTGCTCTGAATAATCCCCCCTTTGCTGGATTATTACCGATATAATCATAAAAAGCTAATTCTTCAGGAATTACAGACTAAGCTTCTGATAAACTTTGATTTTTGGCTAGCCCAGCACCAACTCTTCGGTATATTTCTTGCTGGAAGTATCCCTGATCCCATTGATAACGGGTGGGACCAAATAATTCGATAGGGGTAGTTGCGGAACCATACCACATAGTTCCAACAACAACAAAAGCTACAAAAAAGACAGCAGCGATACTACTAGGAAGGATGGTTTCAATATTGCCCATACGTAATCCTTTATATGGACGTTGGCCAGATGGACACTAAGATGAAATAGTCCCGCTAATATGCCTAAAGTACTTACTGCAATATGATGAGAGGCTATTCCTCCCGGAACAAAAGGATTAAAACCTTCTACACCCCACGCTGGATTTACAGGTTGTACCTTTCCAGTTAGTCCATAAGGATCGGACACCCATATTCCAGGACCATACAATCCTGTTACATGAAAGGCACCAAACCCAAAGCAAGCCACCCCTAAAAGAAATAAATGAATTCCAAAAATTTTTGGCAAATCCAAAGAAGGTTTTTCTATATGCTCATCACAAAATATTTCTAAATCCTAATACACCCAATGCCAGATAGCTACCAAGAAGCACAAGCCAGAAAACACAATATGTGCACCGGCCACGCCTTCGTAACTCCAAATACCCAGATTCGTTATAGTCCCTCCTGTAATACTCTAGCCACCCCAGGATTTGGTTATTCCTAAACGAGTCATGAAGGGTATAACGAACATACCTTGTCTCCACATTGGATCAAGAACGGGATCAGAGGGATCAAAAACTGCTAATTCATATAGAGCCATCGAACCGGCCCAACCAGCAACCAAAGCTGTATGCATTATATGGATAGAAAGCAAACGATCGGGATCATTTAATACGACGGTATGAACACGATACCAAGGCAAACCCATGTAAATACCCTTTATCAATGAAAAATAGACACTATGTAACTTTATTGCATTGGAAAAAAAGATGTTATGGACCTCCCCCTTTCAGGGGATTATCTCGGAGAAAGGATTAATATTTGTTCTATTATTTTTTTTAGTAAAAATGGAACAATTCGGTTCGTATGAACAAAGAGAAGCAGATCTATTCTATATCTGATAAGTACCAATACGCAATGGGGGTTGATCCCATTTTCTATGAACGAATGCATACATATTTATTAATCATCCAAAAGACCTATTCGTAAGAGTTTTTTTCCCAATATATGGATAAAATATGATAAAAGACAATATTATTAATAAAATAAACGCATTGTTACGCTTCCACATCAAAGCGAAATATAGTACTTAATTCTTTTTTTTCTTTCATTTTATGCCTATTGGTGTTCCAAAAGTACCCTTTCGAAGTCCTGGAGAGGAAGATTCCTCTTGGGTTGACGTATAGTGCGACTTGTCAGATATATTGGGTCATATGGGATTTCCCCATTCTCTCCCCTAATCGAGATATCCTCTCTTTCGCCCAAAAAAGATTTTGAATTATCAAAAAATTGGAGCGTGAAGTGAAATCAAGTGAAATTATATCCTTTTTTGTTTTAGAGGGTATTCAAATTTCTATTATCAATTAGAAAAGCCTAGAGAATAATTTATGGCTGGATTGGTTAGACCAATAAAATGAAATATTCAGACTCCGTTTAGAAAAAGCCCAATTGGTAATCTATTTATGATTACTACTACTTATATTATAGATCATCAAATCTTTTTTTATATAATAAGAGAGTAATCTTAACCTTTTCATCAAGCGAGTAATATGATAAATACGTCGAATATTTGGCATTGGCAGAAGGCATGAATTGAATTGAAAAAGAAGTAAGTCGTAGGAAAAAGACGTAGTATTAGTGTCATTTGTCCTATATGTGCAAATAAAAATCGGGCAATTTTTTTTTTACTCGGAGTAGAGCATAAACCTAAAAGAATTGAAAAAAGGCCCATTCAGGAACAAGAAAATGACATCGTGATTTGGATTTTATCTCGATGAAACAATACATCAATGAGAAGTTTATTTGATAAGTCTAATGGATTTTTTGTGGAAGGAAAGGAGACAAAACCAAAACTCATCTTTCTTTTCTTAAAAAGTGGAAGAAAAAAAGCCGCTTCATAAAGCAATTCAAAAATTAGATTAGAAAAGGGCCCCGCTATGAGAAAAAAAAAGAAAGAGGGATAGAATCTACACATTGATTCTTTTTTTTTTTTTGCAATTTTTGTTGAACTGTATGCATCAAAAGGTGCATGTACGGCTCTTAGGGGATACAAATTTTATCCTAATCAACCGACTTTATCGAGAAAGATTACTTTTTTTAGGCCAAGAGGTTGATAGCGAGATCTCGAATCAACTTATTGGTCTTATGGTATATCTCAGTATAAAGAATGATAACAAGGATCTGTATTTGTTTATAAACTCTCCTGGTGGATGGGTAATCCCCGGTGTAGCTATTTATGATACTATGCAATTTGTGCAACCTAACGTGCATACAATATGCATGGGATTAGTTGCTTCAATGGGATCTTTTATCTTGGTCGGCGGAGAGATTACCAAACGTCTAGCATTCCCTCACGCTTGGCGCCAATGAGTTTTTTTAAGAACAAAACAAAAAAAGACTATGCCTTCGCCATATGAAATAGGAATATTAAGAAATAATAGCATGGCACTTCGAATTCGATATAAGAAATTTGTATTTCAAAATATTCGATTATATATCAAAAGAGTAGTATGAAATTAGTATAAAATAAAGGGTATTCTCGATTTATCTTATTTACCGGTGACCACTACCATTTCAGCGTCACAAATTTGTTTGTTTTCACAATAGAAAACTTTTAACAATATTTATGTTATTGTAATGAAAGAGTACGAAAAAAAAAGAAACTTTGGGATTGCTGAATCACATACGAGATAAATATATAAAAAGCAACGGAGTCATCATAGTATTTTTTAACTGCTCCGAAAGGAAGGATGGTAATTGGATCATTTGCCGATCTGAATCGGATAAACCCTATATCTATATATTTTTTCTCTTTCTTCAATGGAAATAGAAGGTAAAGTGAATTCCATTGTATAGCCGTATGCAATGCACAAGGGATGCATGTACGGTTGCTCAATTCTATCTTTTTATTATTCTTTATCTCTTCTCCTCCTCCTCATCGAGATAGAGGAACCATTTGTTATATTATCAGGGTAATGATACATCAACCTGCGAGTTCGTTTTATGAGGCACAAACGGGAGAATTTATCGTGGAAGCAGAAGAACTATTGAAACTGCATGAAATCATCACAAGAGTTTATGTACAAAGAATGGGCAAACCCTTATGGGTTGTATCCGAAGATATGGAAAGGGATGTTTTTATGTCAGCAACAGAAGCCCAAGCTCATGGAATTGTTGATCTTGTAGCGATTGAATAAAAAAAATAGAAATAAGTTTATGCAAATCGCTGATTTGAGATTTTCTCTTCTTACTTATTACCGGGTTTAATAATATTCTATTCATCTATTAAATAGAGAAGTAATTCATAATCATCCGGTTAGGATCTATCTAAACCAGCCAATTTATTATGTATACCATTCAACATGCCAACTATTAAACAACTTATTAGAAACACAAGACAGCCAATCAGAAATGTCACGAAATCTCCCGCCCTGGGGGGATGTCCTCAGCGTCGAGGCACATGAACTAGGGTGTATGTGCAACTCGTTCAAATCACCATTGGTATAAAAAAAGGAAAGAAATTTTCCAGTATCAATGATCAGTACTAGTGAATAGTATAAAATGGAAGGAAGAAGGCCGTTCACTATCTCTATATATCGAAAACTAAAAAAAAAGATCTATTCGATTCTTCTATTGTATATGAAATTTATGGTTTCCGATGAGAAAAAATTCCTCATTGGTAACAAATAGTTATCCATTAAGCGGGGAAATCCTATTTTCAAAGCCGAAATCTTATGCCTATAGTCTTGCAAAAACGGACTAAGAGGGTCAGCTACCCCAGCCAATCTTCATAATTAAATACCGTTACTGTATATGTAGATCTCGTTGTGAAAGATCTATTACTAGATAATTCATGGGTAGAGCCAAAGAATGTGAACTGTACAAGTTGTTAATAGCATTGGTTAAATGAAGTAAGGGACTCAGGTGTATCGAGAGGACTCAATGTTTAAGACATAACCATAGAAACGATGGAATCCACTATTTCGTTATTCATTTCTATTTATTACTTTTTTCTATTTTTTGATACCTAGTATCAATACTCATTTCAAGGTGAAATCCCAAGAAAAAAAGATAAATCATGGTCGGGAAGGTTATAGTAGCAAAAGCCATTGGAATTTTAATTTTATACATTGGAAGAATCCGTTTTGTTATTAATAAACTAGGAAAAGGGAAAAGAATAACTTAAAGAAAGGAAATCAATTAGTTATTCATGAAAGTTTCATTTATTCAATGACTAGAATTAAACGAGGATATAGAGCTCAGAGACGTAGAACAAAAATTCATTTATTTGCGTCAAGCTTTCGGGGGTCTCGTTCAAGACTTACTCGAACAATTATTCAACAGAAAATAAGATCTTTGGTTTCGTCTCATAGAGATAGAGATAGGAAAAAGAGAGATTTCCGTCGTTTGTGGATCACTCAGATAAATGCAGTAATTCGCAAGAATAGAGATACTATAGTTATAGTAGATTAATACACAATCTGTACAAGAGACAGTTGCTTCTTAATCGTAAAATACTTGCACAAGTAGCTATATTAAATAGGAATTGTCTTTATATGATTTCTAATGAGATCATAAAATAAAAAAGGAAATTGTAAGGAATTCATCATAATATTTTAAATGGAGTTCACTGGAGAATGAACTCCGGGAAGGTAGAGTAGAAATTAGTATGATAAAGATAATATGATAAAGGCACTCAAAATGAAATGAGCGAATATGTCCAATATCCAATAAAAAAAGATTTATTCTTCTTCCACCATTTTTTTTCTTACGATTTTTCGAACAAAATATGAATCTGTGTTTGAGTTTGGATTTGAATTTGGATTCAATTGACGAGTAAAGTAAGTCTACTTTATTTATTTATTTATGGTTCTAAGACCAGTAGTTCCGACGGTCAACTCGCTTCTGTCAAATTGTTTCTCATTATTAAGAAAAGGTAACAAAGATAAAATACGAGCTTGTTTTATAGCAATAGTAATTAATCGTTGTTGTTTTAAAGTTAATCTATTTACCCGTCTAGATAATATTTTTCCTTGTTCACTAATACATCGACTAATTAAACTCATGTTTCTATAATCAATTCGATCCCCCGATTGGATCGGGGGCAAACGCCTACGAAAAGATCACTTGGATTTAAGAAAAAGTCGCTTGGATTTTTCCATGGTTTGGTTATTCCTTGTTCCTCAAAAATCCTATTTCAATCTGATCCAAAAAGATTTCGAATTCAAAATAAAATATAGGATTTGGCTTTTTTTTTAGTTATTTAAATTATGTTAACTAGAATATATAGAGCAATATGGTATATATAAAATATGTCCTTTTCATGTTCCTTGTAAGAGTGACACGCAAGTACTTGATTCGAGTTATTTCTTTATCTCCCCGTGAATCGTGTGTTTGTAACAATAGGGACAGAATTTTCTCAATTCCAATCGACTAGGCGTATTGTGTCGATTCTTTTGAGTAATATATCTGGAAAGACCCCTTGATTCCTTATTAATACCGTTTCGAACACAGTTGGTACATTCTAAAATAACCCTTACTCGGACATCTTTACCCTTGGCCATGAACCTCCTTTGCATTTTTGATTCAACCAACTCTTATACTTTCCGCGAAAGAAAAATAAATAATAATAATAATAATAAGTAAAACAACAAACTAATATTTAGGTCTATTTTGAATCGAATTCGATTTAATGTACAGTACAGTATTTCATTAAAAGATCTTGTATGATCTTCTTGCCCTAGACACATTTCTGTTCTCACAATATTATTTCGAAATGGAATTGGAGACTAAACCCGAAATACGCCGAGGTTGAATCTACTTTTTTATTTCTCTTTCCTCCTTTATTTATTATACTTCTACTTATTGTATTGTTTGTATTGTATCGAATTTTTATCTAAAAAAGAAAAAGAAAAAGAAAAGAGGGGGAGGGATTAGTCACAAATCTTTTGATTTTATCTCTAATCTTCTTCACCTCTTCCCATGTCAATAACTAGAATGAAAAAAAAGGGAATGTCAACGCATCCGAAAATAAACGATTGATCTCTATCAAAAGACCTGCTAAAGCCCCAAACCATAGAGTACTTAGTACCGGTGCCACAGAAAGATATGTTTTTAGATCTCGCAGTTGAAATTCTCCTTCTTTATTCTTTTTATTTATTTATTGTAATGTCTAATGGTAATCCATAGATGATCTGATATAATATTTATGTAAGTAGTTAAGGACCGCTTGTATTTGTACATGGAATTCCTAATTCCAATTGAAATGTAAAATGATTCGGTAGATAAGATTTTACTTTTCTTAAAACCGAAAAAGACGTCCCTGCCGACTAAGCATTCCCCAAAAATATTCCTTTTTTTTAGTTATTTTTTACGATGGGTTTCATATTCATGTGTATATAAGCCTTCTATTATTATATGTTACATGAGAATAAAAAAATAAATAACTTGATAACTTGGATATATCAATGGAGAAAATCAGGATTTTGAAAACAAGATAGGGATTCTCTAAAATGACACTGTAGACCAATTGAAAGGGATGTAGCGCAACTTGGTAGCGCGTTTCTTTTGGGTACAAAATGTCACGGGTTCAAATCCTGTCATCCCTACCTATTACTTCTCGTCTGAGCAGTAACAAGGGATTCATTGAAATCGATTTCAATCAGGCATACATAATCTTTTTTTATTATATCATATTCTATATGATAGTCTTATGCATACAAGATGTATTGGGAAAAATCCTCTTCTTTTTTTTTTAGTTTTAGCTAGTGTGATAATGATAAGAAAATAAGGAAGCGCTCTTAGTTCAGTTCGGTAGAACGTGGGTCTCCAAAACCCGATGTCGTAGGTTCAAATCCTACAGAGAGTGATTCCAGTCTTGGTTAGGTTAGTCCGAAAATTACACTTAAATAATTCAACAGTAATCTTAATTTGACCTCCTTTGGATTAAAGAAAAGAGGAGAGGAGGTCAATTAAAAAAAGATGTTAATTAATTTAATCAAAGGTCCAATTGATCACCACGTCTGTATTGTAAATATGCAGTTACAAATAATCCAGCTAAAGTAATAGGAATTAGACCTAAGACAATTCCAAATAGAAAAACTTCAATCATTTAAATTTGTTTGAAAGGGAAAAAAGAGAGGGAATATCTATCCCTACATATTAATCTGCATTGCCCATAAATCTCAATGACCACTAATTGGAAATTGACCCGGTAAGGAACTATAGAGTCTATGAATACCACAGAAAGATTTCTTTTTATGCGTTGTGTTCATTCAATTAATTTCAAATAAGTCGTATCTTGGTCAGACAAATAAAGAGAGCCGAGGTTATAGTTAAAGCTGCTAGTAGAAAACCGAAATAACTAGTTATAGTAAGCATGAAGATGAAGGAGCTAAATGAAATGTGTTCTTTTTATCCATATGTTTATAAAGCACTTCCCTAAGTTTCACGATATGAAGATAAGCAAAAATACCAATTCGAATGAAAGAATAAGTTTAATTGACACTTGGTAATTCATCAATCATTATAGACGGGATTAACAAAAACATAGAGTAAGGGAGGTAGAAAAAGAGATCAATTAATCATTTGTAATGTCTATCTATCCCTTAATTTCGAATCAAGGGATTCATTAGACAATTCTTGAGTAGACTAATATTAAAATACTAAAAAAAAATAAGAAATTTGAATCCATATCCATATAGAACAAAATTCAAAAATCATTTCTCTTTTCTTTTGATCTTTTTTTTAATCGTATCGAATCTATTTTTCGATTTTAGAATAAAAAATGACCTTTTAACAATAAGACCTTTTTCTCTTGTCATTTGAGATATTATGTAAATGAACCTACTACTGAATTTAATGAGTAAAAATAAAAAAGGTATCACACGACTGATCAGATAGATCACTTACGAAAATAAAATCTTTCTTTTCGCCCATCTAGATTCTAAGACTAGTAATTCCTATAATTTTTTCTTTCTTTTCTAGGTTCTACAATTTTTTTCCATATTTATTAGAAATAGAAATTGTCTTTTCATATCATAAATTCCCACTATCGCAGCTAGTTCCAGAAAGAATCTTTTGATCTAATACAAGAAAACAATGTGTGAATTACGAATATTGATTATTTCAATTCTATTTTTTTGTTGTTCTCTTTGTTTTCTCATTTTAAGAGGAATTGTTTATTCGTAGAGTAACAAGTAAAAGGGGTAGATGGTATTGCAAAACAAAGAGAACAACAAAAAACTTTTCTACAGTTTAAGCTTATAGCTTTGAAAAGGAGATTTTCCAATTTTGCATCGAATTGAATTGTGGAAAAAATGGAGAGAAAGAAATCTTATAGAAATTGGATATTGAATAGTACATGCATGATTCTACATCAACAAGCAACAAGAAAAGAACAAAGAAATTATATAGTACTTCATTTCCATACTGATTCAAATTGCGTTGCTCTGTCAGAATAAGGATAGCTATACCGATCCGGTATACTCGAAAAACACCCTTGGTACAATATTGACGATCTAACAAGGATGGAACTTCAGTGAATTTCCATTTACTAATATCATCTTTTATGGAATCAATCCCCCCTTTAACTGTACAAGAATATGTGGAGCTCAACATGTCTGGAAGCACAGGAGAACGTTCTTTTGCTGATATTATTACTAGTATTTGATACTGGGTTATTCATAGTATTACTATACCTTCCCTATTCATTGCGGGTTGGTTATTCGTCAGCACGGGTTTAGCTTATGATGTGTTTGGAAGCCCTCGTCCAAACGAATATTTTACAGAGAGTCGACAAGGAATTCCATTAATAACTGGCCGTTTTGACCCTTTGGAACAACTCGATGAATTTAGTAGATCTTTTTAGGAGGACCCAATGACCATAGATCGAACCTATCCAATTTTTACAGTGCGATGGTTAGCTGTTCATGGACTAGCTATACCTATCGTTTCTTTTTTAGGGTCAATATCAGCAATGCAGTTCATCCAACGATAAACCTAATACAAATTATAGAGCTACGACACAATCAAACCCGAACGAACAAAATGTTGAATTGAATCGTACCAGTCTCTACTGGGGGTTATTACTCATTTTTGTACTTGCTGTTTTATTTTCCAATTATTTCTTCAATTAAGAAAAGAAAAAAGAATAGTAGAATACTAAATAATAATAAGAACTATCTCGGAAGGATCACATCTCATAATTATCTATGGCTGTTTATGTCTTTAGCATGACAACTTGATGAAAGAAATGATGGAGGAAAGCGGGATAAATGGCCGATACTATTGGAAGGATTCCTCTTTGGATAATAGGTACGGTAACTGGTATTGTTGTGATCGGTTTAATAGGTATTTTCTTTTATGGTTCATACTCCGGGTTGGGTTCATCTCTGTAATAATCTAATAATAAGGTGAACTGATTTGGAGACATGAAAGCTTAAGAAGGCAAGGATCCTTCTTAAGCTTTCATAATATTTTATTAGTATAAATGAAAAAAAATAAATAACTTTTCCCGATTTTGAAAAAAAAAACTTCATTTCATTTTTTTATGATAATGTTTTTGAAAACTTCATTAATGGATTTAGAACATCTCTTATTCGTTGATAGTATCTTATCTATCTTTCAAAGTTAGAAGAAAGAAGGAATCGCTCGATTTCATTTTCCTGAATGACACAATTACAATATATATTTCTGTCGATCAGATATTATGCAAAGCAAATCCTTTTCGAATAGATCCTTACTCGACTCTATTTCGTATCTCATAAAAGTTTAATTTATTTCTAAGTTCATTAGAATAAGTTCTATTTTATCAAAAAATTTCCCTCTATTTTTTTTTGTTCACTACTTTATACATGTGTACATAATAAATATAAAAAAAGGGTTCTGATTGATAAACCTGGAAAAAATATAAACTAAGGATAGTAATCTTTGACGAACTGGATCAAAACCCGTTTTTCTTTGACACAAGAAAGGAATTTTCTGCATTTCTTGTGTCAAAGAAAAGACTAAGAAAAGGAAGAAGTCGAATAATTCTTTGTTTTCTATTCTCCACTTACTTATCTTATGTTTAGTACCCAGTGAAATTTTAGATTTTTTTCTATTAGAACAGAAAACGATTTATACATTCTATGACATTTCAATCTCACAAGAGTGACCTAGTGACACCGCTCGAATTTGGCTTGAAAAAAAAGAAGGTATAAACTAAAATAATCTTCTTCACAATATACATACTATGACTAGGAATGCGGTACAAATAGTTCCCGATATAGACATCTGGAATAGAAACAAGCAAAAAGCTTTTCATAATTTTTGATCATACATAACATAATTGAATTGCCAAAACAAGAATTTGATTCTTTTTACGAACTTGATATGATATTGAAAATCCGCGAATCTAGAAATTCATTTCGGACAATTGAACCTTCTCAAACTGTTTTTTCTTAAGAACCAAAAATATTTGTGCCAAAATAACAGATGCCAAGAAGAACAAAAGGCCTTGGACACGGAATGGATCTTGAAGTACTATTTCCGCATCCCCTTGACCAAATCCACCCACATTAGGATTACTCGTTAATGGCTGATCAAGTTTGATAGATTCGTTCTCGGAAACAAGAAGTTCTGGCCCCGGGGGGATAATATCAACCACTTGATGTCCATCTGACGCATCCAATATGGTTATTTCGTACCCCCCTTTTTCTTTTCGTATTATTTTACTTACTACACCCTGCCGCTGTAGCATTATAAACTGTATTGTTACTCTTGCTCCCATCGGGATAAATCTGACCCCTTCCTCTGTTCCCTCCTACATATATGGGATATTTTAAGAAGTGAACATCTTTATTAGTAGCGGGGTCCGGGGAAAGAATAGGAAAGATGACTTCACTATATTTCTGACCAGAAACAGGACCTATCACAAGAATATTTTTTTTAGTGGGGCGATAGCTCTGAAAAGACAGATTGCCTATCTTTTCTTTCATCTCGGGCGAAATACGATCGGGGGGGGCTAATTCAAATCCCTCAGGTAAAATAAGAACAGCCCCCACATTCAAACCTCCCTTTTTACCATTAGCAAGAACTTGTTTAACTTGCATATCATAAGGAATTCGAACAACTGCTTCAAATACAGTATCAGGAAGTACCGCTTGAGGAACCTCAATATCCACGGGTTTATTAGCTAAATGGCAATTGGCACATACAATACGCCCGGTCGCTTCTCGTGGATTTTCATAACCCTGCTGTGCAAAAAGGGGATATGCATTTGAAATGGATGTCCGAGTTATGATATATATCATCAGCGATACGGAAATAGATCGAATAATCTCTTTCTTTATCCAAGAAAAGGTGTTTTTAGTTTGCATGGTCCAATCATTGATCCCGAAAATTTCTACAATAAAATTAGGTAGGTCGCTTGTATAGTTCCCTATCCACAATTCTGCTATTTACTTTACTGAAATCATTTTACTGGAATATAGGAGTAGGAGAAATTCCTGTAGGGTAGAAAGAGTAAGTACGTCTTAAAATGGAAATGCTTTGCTTATGTACCTTAAGTTACAAAGTAACAAATAGTCTATTTGGATCAGTCATTCATTGAATGATAAATCACTACAAGTGATGGAGATACACGATTTAAATAACGGAAGATCCAATATTTAAAAATTGTATCCAGAATGACTGGAAAAGTAGAAACAAGACCCGATATAATTTGATCGTTGTGAACAAATCCAAAATCTTTGTAGACATAGCCAATCATTAGTTCCCAACCATGGGGCGAATGGAATCCGATACATAAATCAGTTAATAAAAGAATGGAAAAAGCTTTTATTGTGTCACTTAAGTTATATAGGAATTCTTGAACCCAAGAGTTAAGAATAGCAAGTTCTTCATTACCCAAAATAGAATAACCACTGAAAATAATGAAAGAGGTTATATTTATCGATAAGTGCAAAATCATATGGATATGATCCTCATTGTGCATCTTGATCAATTGGATCGTTTCTTTGTGGATTCCTATACGAAGTGTTTGTAGATGTGTGTCCGGGTATTCTTTTATCATTTCGTCCAAGAGTAAGAGTTCTTCCAATTCTATGAATTTTTCTAGAATACTCTTTTCTTGAATATAAGTCAAAAAAGTTTCGGATTGCCTAGTATTCCACCAATTAGTAATCCCAAATTCAAGACTTTTCTTAAATGAGAGAGAGATCCACCAGGGCAAAAATACTATAGATGTAAGATATAGAAGAGGAAGAAATGCTTTCTTTTTTGCCATTTTTTCATCTTTGAATTGTTAATGAACCCACCTCATTTGTTGAATCTATGTGATCTACTATTTCTATTAACCCTAAGTTCTATTACAAGGCATCGGACTTATGAATCTATTCCCTGTTTTTTATTTGTGATTCAGTAGTTAGTCCTTGAATTTAGAAAGAATACAGAAATAGAATAAGAGCCCGTTTCGAATGAAGAAATAATAATAAATCTTGTTTCCAATTGAATTGATCAAATTCGAAGACCTTTTCGATGAATGCTTGAAAGAACCAATTCAAGCAAGTAATGAATATTATTTTCATTTTAAGCCAAAAGAACTCCCTTTGTCCTTTCTATCAAAAAAGAAAATCTTTCGAAAAAAAATGGCCGGCTACCCGCAGTTATAGTCCAGGAAAAACGGAGAGAGATTTATGAAGAATATTGTGATCTAACGATCAAAAATGAGTGGTAAAACAAGACAGAAAAGTTATCCTTATAAGAGATCCAAGCAATCCTTTTCCTTTGATCATTACGAAACATAAAAAAAAGATAAAAAAAAGAAAGGAGAGAGAATTTACAAGATATGATCTATTTGTATCTAACCTATCAATTCATATTGAAAATCAAAAGAGAAATTCTTTATTCCGGAAATGTTTTGATATACGAAATGAATCTATTATTTTATTTCGATTTGGTACCTTTACTTGTTTTTTACTGAATTGAGTTGAGTGGATTTCCATACGCATAAATTATTTTTTATACGGACAAAAAAAGTTTCGTTTTATGAATGTTCCATATACGTCTACTTTAGCTCGAATGAACGTTCTGAAAAAACTTTATAAAGCTCTGCTATGCTGAAGAAAGAACAGAGAATTATTGAATTTTTTCCCTGTCGCTGGGAAAGAATTTCTTCTTCTGTTCAAGTTCATTTCAAAATACTTCAATCGGTATGCGCAAGAAATAGGCCAATTCAGCGGCTTTTTGCTCAATTTCACGCGGAGTTAAATTCTCATCAGTACGCGTCAAGGGAACCGCCCCCTGTCCTTTGATTTCCATATAAAGGACACGACGAGCATAAATACCCTCTTTAACTTCTATTCGGATGGACTGAATATCTTTCATATGAAATCGTAGGAAGATGCGACGATTTTTTCCAGGAAATCCCCAACGAAAAATACACACTATTCCTTCTTTTCTATCGAATCGATCATAGCCACTACCTACATTCCACGAAATTGTGCACCACAAATAGGAACTAATAAAGAGACCTGCGATACCGTAGAAAGACATCACGATCCCTTGTGGAAAAAAAAGAATTTGTTGAGACGGAACTAAAGATATCAAATTCTTACCGAGATAACTGGAAGTTCCAACTAATACGAATCCTAGTGAACCTAAAAAAAGGATAAAGGCCCAGCAGAAATTACTTATTTTTCGAGACCCCACTATAAGTTCTATCCATATATGTTCTGATCGCCAACTCATACTAGATCCAGTTGCATTTTATTGGAATTGAGAAAATAGCCCAAATGAATTTGACTTTTCTTTATTTTGTTTCCGAAGTAACTCTCATCAACTAGCGTCATTTGGATGTAACCCTTTAGGAGTAATTCATCGAATTGGTTCGATCAAATTGGTTAGGTCTAAAATAAGAATATCCCTTTTCTATGATCTCCTATAGATCTCCACATATAGATACATTGACTTTACATTTCAAACATCCACCTCGATTCCGATCTATTTGAAAATGGCTATAATTTATTTACCCATATATTTACGCATACATAAGAGCTATCTTCGGAGGAAACCGCCATATTCTATTAAATTAAATAGATATCTGTGCTAAGTCTTGAAAAAAAATAGATAAGATTTGCACCTATCGGATCTAAAAAATCTTGTTTTTTTGAACATGAAGAGATAAAGAAGCCATTGCAATTGCCGGAAATACTAGGCCCACTAAAGGCACAAAGAGAGAGGGTAAGTTGTTAAGAGTTGTCATAGAATGGGTACCTCGATTTAATATTTGTACCTGTTATTGTTAGAAAGATATCTTAGAATAATTATAATTCGTATATAATTATATTGAGTATATCTAAGTGAGTATATATATTAAATAATAAGTGCAAGGAATGGATAATTAAATAAATAAGACTTATTTATCTTTCTACATGAAATATAGAAATCTACATGAAATATACGTATGATAATCTATTCTATTCTTGTCTTAAAATTATAATTGAATTCTAATTTTTATTTTATTTAATAAATAAAGAAATAAAGAGTTTCTTACAAATTCCCGAAGGACTCGTTAGAATTCAATCCAACAACAGGATTCTTAGTCAAAATAGAGATTCTCGGAAGATATAGTAGAAAGAAAAGATACTCTATATCTATATTTTCTATATTTGAATTATATATACTATACATACGAAACATACGAAGCAAGAAGGAAGGATGACCTTCGGTTTCTTTTATTTGTCTTGCCCAATTTGAATTTCGAAGAAGGAACCATTTTTTGATCTTGTTGATAGAGGTTTCCTAATTAATAATCAGTAATGGAATATCGGTATAAAAAAAAAAGAATTATCCGCACGATTCTTTATACAATTTACAATTAAATATTATGATTATGTCACCAAAGAAAAAAGAAATTCTTCCTTAGAATTTGGACTTGGATTCCGATAAACTACCTAATTGTTTGCTACAAATACAAAAATGGAACTAAATAAAAAAAAATAATTTTACTTTACTTAAGGCTCCACTTCACTTAATAAGTGAATTTTAATTCAAAGGAAAAAAAAAGCGTGAAGCTTAAATAACTCACTCAGAACACCCTTTAAAGGATTACGTGGTACGATTGGATCGAATAAGCCCTTATGGAATAAATATTCAGCCGCTTGTGAACCTTCAGGTACTATCTTATTCAATGTTTGTTCAATTACTCTTTTACCTGCGAATGCAATGTAAGCATTAGGTTCGGCAATAATGATATCCCCCAACATCCCAAAACTAGCCGTCACCCCGCCAGTAGTAGGAGATGTAAGGATTGATACATAGAATAACTTTTTATGGGATTGGTAATTATATAAAGCACAGATATTTTAGCCATTTGCATCAAGCTCAAGCTTCCTTCTTGCATACGTGCTCCTCCGGAAGCACACACTAGAATCAGAGGTAAAAATTGATTGGTAGCGTACTCGATCAAACGGGTGATTTTCTCGCCTACTACGGATCCCATACTACCCCCCATAAACTGAAAATCCATAACTCCAATTGCTATGGGAATACCGTTTAGTCGACCTATGCCTGTTTGAACAGCATCGGTTAATCCTGTCTTTCTTTGATAAGAATCAATACGATCTTTATAAGGTTCCTCCTCCGAATGAAATTCAATAGGATCCAGAGAAAACATGTCTTCATCCATAGGATCCCAAGTACCTGGATCAATCGAAAGTTCGATTCGATCTGAACTACTCATTTTCAAATGATATCCACATTGGTCACAAATATTCATTTTGGACTTCAAAAGTTTCTTATAATTTAATCCATAACAATTTTCGCATTGAACCCACAAATGCCTATATTTTTTAGTCAAATCAAAATCAGTAGAATTTTCTCTTCGAGTGAAATCAATACCATTCCTGCTAGTTCTTATGCTGGAGCTCCCCCTTTCATTACTATTTCTACTTTCACCATAAATGTAACTATAAATGTAACTGTTACTGGAATTGTCACTACTACTTAAAATGGAACTCTCAATACAGATTTGAGAACCAAGATACGAGTTAATGCAACTAGTAATGTGATTATTCCAAGTGTATTTAGTATCATACATGGAACGATCACAGGGAGGATCGTTATTCTTAGACCCATTCTTCAGATAAGCATAAGTCCGATAACGAAAAAAAGAACT
>JAGKPW010002266.1:4392500-4422500 GCA_019926035.1 Melaleuca alternifolia | reverse complement strand
TTAGAATATTCTATAATAAAAAAGAGTTCCATCATATATATAGTTATCGTGAAGTAATACTCCGGGTTCTCACAAAACAAAAGAAAATCCTTTTTTTCAATACTCATTCCTTATTTTATTAGTTAATGACCTAGTGATTGGATCTCTATGCTTATTCCGATAGAAAATGAAATATTCAAATGATTTTTCATCGAATGACTATTCATCTATTGTATTTTCACGTAAATAGGGGCAAGAAAGTTCTATGAAAAAATGGTGGTTCAATTCGATGTTGTATAAAGGAAAATTAGAATACAGGTGTGGGCTAAGTAAATCAATTGATAGGTTTAGTGATCCTATTGAAAAAACCAGTGTAAGTGAAGATCCGGTTATAAACGATACGGATAAAAAGATTCATAGTTGGAGTGAAAGTTCTAGTTCCAATAATACTAATCATTTAGTGGGCGTCAGGGACGTTCGTAATTTTATCTCTGATGATACTTTTTTAGTTAGAGATAGTAATAGGAATATTTATTCCATATATTTTGATATTACTAATCAAATTTTTGAGATTGATAATGATCCTTCGTTACTGAGTGAACGAGAAAGTTCTTTTTTCGTTATCGGACTTATGCTTATCTGAAGAATGGGTCTAAGAATAACGATCCTCCCTATGATCGTTCCATGTATGATACTAAATACACTTGGAATAATCACATTACTAGTTGCATTAACTCGTATCTTGGTTCTCAAATATGTATTGAGAGTTCCATTTTAAGTAGTAGTGACAATTCCAGTAACAGTTACATTTATAGTTACATTTATGGTGAAAGTAGAAATAGTAATGAAAGGGGGAGCTCCAGCATAAGAACTTGCAGGAATGGTATTGATTTCACTCGAAGAGAAAATTCTACTGATTTTGATTTGACTCAAAAATATAGGCATTTGTGGGTTCAATGCGAAAATTGTTATGGATTAAATTATAAGAAACTTTTGAAGTCCAAAATGAATATTTGTGACCAATGTGGATATCATTTGAAAATGAGTAGTTCAGATCGAATCGAACTTTCGATTGATCCAGGTACTTGGGATCCTGTGGATGATGACATGTTTTCTCTGGATCCTATTGAATTTCATTCGAAGGAGGAACCTTATAAAGATCATATTGATTCTTATCAAAGAAAGACAGGATTAACTGATGCTGTTCAAACAGGCATAGGTCGACTAAACGGTATTCCCATAGCAATTGGAGTTATGGATTTTCAGTTTATGGGGGGTAGTATGGGATCCGTAGTAGGCAAGAAAATCACCCGTTTGATCGAGTACGCTACCAATCAATTTTTACCTCTGATTCTAGTGTGTGCTTCCGGAGGAGCACGTATGCAAGAAGGAAGCTTGAGCTTGATGCAAATGGCTAAAATATCTGATGCTTTATATAATTACCAATCCCATAAAAACTTATTCTATGTATCAATCCTTACATCTCCTACTACTGGCGAGGTGACGGCTAGTTTTGGGATGTTGGGGGATATCATTATTGTCGAACCTAATGCTTACATTGCATTCGCAGGTAAAAGAGTAATTGAACAAACATTGAATAAGATAGTACCTGAAGGTTCACAAGCGGCTGAATATTTATTCCATAAGGGCTTATTCGATCCAATTGTACCACGTAATCCTTTAAAGGGTGTTCCGAGTGAGTTATTTAAGCTTCACGCTTTTTTTCCTTTGAATTAAAATTCACTTATTAAGTGAAGTGGAGCCTTAAGTAAAGTAAAATTATTTTTATTTTATTTAGTTCCATTTTTGTATTTGTAGCAAACAATTAGGTAGTTTATCGGAATCCAAGTCCAAATTCTAAGGAAGAATTTTTTTTTTCTTTGGTGACATAATCATAATATTTAATTGTAAATTGTATAAAGAATCGTGCGGATAATTATTTTTTTATACCGATATTCCATTACTGATTATTAATTAGGAAACCTCTATCAACAAGATCAAAAAATGGTTCCTTCTTCGAAATTCAAATTGGGCAAGACAAATAAAAGAAACCGAAGGTCATCCTTCCTTCTTGCTTCGTATGTTTCGTATGTATAGTATATATAATTCAAATATAGAAAATATAGATATAGAGTATCTTTTCTTTCTACTATATCTTCCGAGAATCTCTATTTTGACTAAGAATCCTGTTGTTGGATTGAATTCTAACGAGTCCTTCGGGAATTTGTAAGAAACTCTTTATTTCTTTATTTATTAAATAAAATAAAAAGTAGAATTCAATTCTAATTTTAAGACAAGAATAGAATAGATTATCATACATATATTTCATGTAGATTTCTATATTTCATGTAGAAAGATAAATAAGTCTTATTTATTTAATTATCCATTCCTTGCACTTATTATTTAATATATATACTCACTTAGATATACTCAATATAATTATATACGAATTATAATTATTCTAAGATATCTTTCTAACAATAACAGGTACAAATATTAAATCGAGGTACCCATTCTATGACAACTCTTAACAACTTACCCTCTCTCTTTGTGCCTTTAGTGGGCCTAGTATTTCCTGCAATTGCAATGGCTTCTTTATCTCTTCATGTTCAAAAAAACAAGATTTTTTTAGATCCGATAGGTGCAAATCTTATCTATTTTTTTTTCAAGACTTAGCACAGATATCTATTTAATTTAATAGAATATGGCGGTTTCCTCCGAAGATAGCTCTTATGTATGCGTAAATATATGGGTAAATAAATTATAGCCATTTTCAAATAGATCGGAATCGAGGTGGATGTTTGAAATGTAAAGTCAATGTATCTATATGTGGAGATCTATAGGAGATCATAGAAAAGGGATATTCTTATTTTAGACCTAACCAATTTGATCGAACCAATTCGATGAATTACTCCTAAAGGGTTACATCCAAATGACGCTAGTTGATGAGAGTTACTTCGGAAACAAAATAAAGAAAAGTCAAATTCATTTGGGCTATTTTCTCAATTCCAATAAAATGCAACTGGATCTAGTATGAGTTGGCGATCAGAACATATATGGATAGAACTTATAGTGGGTCTCGAAAAATAAGTAATTTCTGCTGGGCCTTTATCCTTTTTTTAGGTTCACTAGGATTCGTATTAGTTGGAACTTCCAGTTATCTCGGTAAGAATTTGATATCTTTAGTTCCGTCTCAACAAATTCTTTTTTTTCCACAAGGGATCGTGATGTCTTTCTACGGTATCGCAGGTCTCTTTATTAGTTCCTATTTGTGGTGCACAATTTCGTGGAATGTAGGTAGTGGCTATGATCGATTCGATAGAAAAGAAGGAATAGTGTGTATTTTTCGTTGGGGATTTCCTGGAAAAAATCGTCGTATCTTCCTACGATTTCATATGAAAGATATTCAGTCCATCCGAATAGAAGTTAAAGAGGGTATTTATGCTCGTCATGTCCTTTATATGGAAATCAAAGGACAGGGGGCGGTTCCCTTGACGCGTACTGATGAGAATTTAACTCCGCGTGAAATTGAGCAAAAAGCCGCTGAATTGGCCTATTTCTTGCGCATACCGATTGAAGTATTTTGAAATGAACTTGAACAGAAGAAGAAATTCTTTCCCAGCGACAGGGAAAAAATTCAATAATTCTCTGTTCTTTCTTCAGCATAGCAGAGCTTTATAAAGTTTTTTCAGAACGTTCATTCGAGCTAAAGTAGACGTATATGGAACATTCATAAAACGAAACTTTTTTTGTCCGTATAAAAAATAATTTATGCGTATGGAAATCCACTCAACTCAATTCAGTAAAAAACAAGTAAAGGTACCAAATCGAAATAAAATAATAGGTTCATTTCGTATATCAAAACATTTCGGAATAAAGAATTTCTCTTTTGATTTTCAATATGAATTGATAGGTTAGATACAAATAGATCATATCTTGTAAATTCTCTCTCCTTTCTTTTTTTTATCTTTTTTTTTGTGTTTCGTAATGATCAAAGGAAAAGGATTGCTTGGATCTCTTATAAGGATAACTTTTCTGTCTTGTTTTACCACTCATTTTTTATCGTTAGATCACAATATTCTTCATAAATCTCTCTTTGTATTTCCTGGACTATAACTATGGGTAGCCGGCCATTTTTTTCCGAAAGATTTCCTTTTTTGATAGAAAGGACAAAGGGAGTTCTTTTGGCTTAAAATGAAAATAATATTCATTACTTGCTTGAATTGGTTCTTTCAAGCATTCATCGAAAAGGTCTTCGAATTTGATCAATTCAATTAGAAACAAGATTTATTATTATTTCTTCACTCGAAACAAGCTCTTATTCTATTTCTGTATTCTTTCTAAATTCAAGGACTAACTACTGAATCACAAATAAAAAACAGGGAATAGATTCATAAGTCCGATGCCTTGTAATAGAACTTAGGGTTAATAGAAATAGTAGATCACATAGATTCAACAAATGAGGTGGGTTCATTAACAATTCAAAGATGAAAAAATGGAAAAAAAGAAAGCATTTCTTCCTCTTCTATATCTTACATCTATAGTATTTTTGCCCTGGTGGATCTCTCTCTCATTTAAGAAAAGTCTTGAATTTGGGATTACTAATTGGTGGAATACTAGGCAATCCGAAACTTTTTTGACTTATATTCAAGAAAAGAGTATTCTAGAAAAATTCATAGAATTGGAAGAACTCTTACTCTTGGACGAAATGATAAAAGAATACCCGGACACACATCTACAAACACTTCGTATAGGAATCCACAAAGAAACGATCCAATTGATCAAGATGCACAATGAGGATCATATCCATATGATTTTGCACTTATCGATAAATATAACCTCTTTCATTATTTTCAGTGGTTATTCTATTTTGGGTAATGAAGAACTTGCTATTCTTAACTCTTGGGTTCAAGAATTCCTATATAACTTAAGTGACACAATAAAAGCTTTTTCCATTCTTTTATTAACTGATTTATGTATCGGATTCCATTCGCCCCATGGTTGGGAACTAATGATTGGCTATGTCTACAAAGATTTTGGATTTCTTCACAACGATCAAATTATATCAGGTCTTGTTTCTACTTTTCCAGTCATTATGGATACAATTTTTAAATATTGGATCTTCCGTTATTTAAATCGTGTATCTCCATCACTTGTAGTGATTTATCATTCAATGAATGACTGATCCAAATAGAATATTTGTTACTTTGTAACATAAGGTACATAAGCAAAGCATTTCCATTTTAAGACGTACTTACTCTTTCTATCCTACAGGAATTTCTCCTACTCCTATATTCCAGTAAAATGATTTCAGTAAAGTAAATAGCAGAAATGTGGATAGGGAACTATACAAACTACCTACCTAATTTTATTGTAGAAATTTTTGGGATCAATGATTGGACCATGCAAACTAAAAACACATTTTCTTGGATAAAGAAAGAGATTATTCGATCTATTTCCGTATCGCTGATGATATATATCATAACTCAGACATCCATTTCAAATGCATATCCCATTTTTGCACAGTAGGGTTATGAAAATCCACGAGAAGCGACCGGGTGTATTGTATGTGCCAATTGCCATTTAGCTAATAAACCCGTGGATATTGAGGTTCCTCAAGCGGTACTTCCTGATACTGTATTTGAAGCAGTTGTTCGAATTCCTTATGATATGCAAGTTAAACAAGTTCTTGCTAATGGTAAAAAGGGAGGTTTGAATGTGGGGGCTGTTCTTATTTTACCTGAGGGATTTGAATTAGCCCCCCCCCCCGCGATCGTATTTCGCCCGAGATGAAAGAAAAGATAGGCAATCTGTCTTTTCAGAGCTATCGCCCCACTAAAAAAAATATTCTTGTGATAGGTCCTGTTTCTGGTCGGAAATATAGTGAAGTCATCTTTCCTATTCTTTCCCCGGACCCCGCTACTAATAAAGATGTTCACTTCTTAAAATATCCCATATATGTAGGAGGGAACAGAGGAAGGGGTCAGATTTATCCCGATGGGAGCAAGAGTAACAATACAGTTTATAATGCTACAGCGGCGGGTGTAGTAAGTAAAATAATACGAAAAGAAAAAGGGGGGTACGAAATAACCATATTGGATGCGTCAGATGGACATCAAGTGGTTGATATTATCCCCCCGAGGCCAGAACTTCTTGTTTCTGAGAATGAATCTATCAAACTTGATCAGCCATTAACGAGTAATCCTAATGTGGGTGGATTTGGTCAAGGGGATGTGGAAATAGTACTTCAAGATCCATTCCGTGTCCAAGGCCTTTTGTTCTTCTTGGCATCTGTTATTTTGGCACAAATATTTTTGGTTCTTAAGAAAAAACAGTTTGAGAAGGTTCAATTGTCGGAAATGAATTTCTAGATTTGCGGATTTTCAATATCATATCAAGTTCGTAAAAAGAATCAAATTCTTGTTTTGGCAATTCAATTATGTTATGTATGATAAAAAATTATGAAAAGCTTTTTGCTTGTTTCTATTCCAGATGTCTATATCGGGAACTATTTGTATCGCATTCCTAGTCATAGTATGTATATTGTGAAGAAGATTATTTTAGTTTATACCTTCTTCTTTTTTCAAGCCAAATTCGAGCGGTGTCACTAGGTCACTCTTGTGAGATTGAAATGTCATAGAATGTATAAATCGTTTTCTGTTCTAATAGAAAAAAATCAAAAATTTCACTGGGTACTAAACATAAGATAAGTAAGTGGAGAATAGAAAACAAAGAATTATTCGACTTCTTCCTTTTCTTAGTCTTTTCTTTGACACAAGAAATGCAGAAAATTCCTTTCTTGTGTCAAAGAAAAATGGGTTTTGATCCAGTTCGTCAAAGATTACTATCCTTAGTTTATATTTTTTCCAGGTTTATCAATCAGAACCCTTTTTTTATATTTATTATGTACACATGTATAAAGTAGTGAAAAAAAATAGAGGGAAATTTTTTGATAAAATAGAACTTATTCTAATGAACTTAGAAAAAAAATTAAACTTTCATGAGATACGAAATAGAGTCAAGTAAGGATCTATTCGAAAAGGATTTGCTTTGCATAATATCTGATCGACAGAAATATATATTGTAATTGTGTCATTCAGGAAAATGAAATCGAGCGATTCCTTCTTTCTTCTAACTTTGAAAGATAGATAAGATACTATCAACGAATAAGAGATGTTCTAAATCCATTAATGAAGTTTTCAAAAACATTATCATAAAAAAATGAAATGAAGTTTTTTTTTTCAAAATCGGGAAAAGTTGTTTATTTTTTTTCATTTATACTAATAAAATATTATGAATGCTTAAGAAGGATCCTTGCCTTCTTAAGCTTTCATGTCTCCAAATCAGTTCACCTTATTATTAGATTATTACAGAGATGAACCCAACCCGGAGTATGAACCATAAAAGAAAATACCTATTAAACCGATCACAACAATACCAGTTACCGTAACTATTATCCAAAGAGGAATCCTTCCAGTAGTATCGGCCATTTATCCCGCTTTCCTCCATCATTTCTTTCATCAAGTTATCATGCTAAAGACATAAACAGCCATAGATAATTATGAGATGTGATCCTTCTGAATGGGTTAAGATAATTCTTATTATTATTTAGTATTCTACTATTCTTTTTTCTTTTCTTAATTGAAGAAATAATTGGAAAATAAAACAGCAAGTACAAAAATGAGTAATAACCCCCAGTAGAGACTGGTACGATTCAATTCAACATTTTGTTCGTTCGGGTTTGATTGTGTCGTAGCTCTATAATTTGTATTAGGTTTATCGTTGGATGAACTGCATTGCTGATATTGACCCTAAAAAAGAAACGGTAGGTACAGCTAGTCCATGAACAACTAACCATCGCACTGTAAAAATTGGATAGGTTCGATCTATGGTCATTGGGTCCTCCTAAAAAGATCTACTAAATTCATCGAGTTGTTCCAAAGGGTCAAAACGGCCAGTTATTAATGGAATTCCTTGTCGGCTCTCTGTAAAATATTCGTTTGGACGAGGGCTTCCAAACACATCATAAGCTAAACCCGTGCTGACGAATAACCAACCCGCAATGAATAGGGAAGGTATAGTAATACTATGAATAACCCAATATCGAATACTGGCAATAATATCAGCAAAAGAACGTTCTACTGTGCTTCCAGACATGCTGAGCTCCACATATTCTTGTACAATTAAAGGGGGGATCGATTCCATAAAAGATGATATCAGTAAATGGAAATTCACTGAAGTTCCATCCTTGTTAGATCGTCAATATTGTACCAAGAGTGTTTTTCGAGTATACCGAATCAGTATAGCTATCCTTATTCTGACAGAGCAACACAATTTGAATCAGTATGGAAATGAAGTACTAGATAATTTCTTTATTCTTTTCTTGTTGCTTGTCGATGTAGAATCATGCATGTACTATTCAATATCCAATTTCTATAAGATTTCTTTCTCTCCATTTTTTCCACAATTCAATTCGATGCAAAATTGAAAAATCTCCTTTTCAGAGCTATAAGCTTAAACTGTAGAAAAGTTTTTTGTTGTTCTCTTTGTTTTTCAATACTATCTACCCCTTTTACTTGTTACTCTACGAATAAACAATTCCTCTTAAAATGAAAAAACAAAGAGAACAACAAAAAAATAGAATTGAAATAATCAATATTCGTAATTCACACATTGTTTTCTTGTATTAGATCAAAAGATTCTTTCTGGAACTAGCTGCGAGGGTGGGAATTTATGATATGAAAAGACAATTTCTATTTCTAATAAATATGGAAAAAAATGTAGAACGTAGAAAAGAAAGAAAAAAATTATAGGAATTACTAGTCTTAGAATCTAGTTGGGCGAAAAGAAAGATTTTATTTTCGTAAGTGATCTATCTGATCAGTCGTGTGATACCTTTTTTATTTTTACTCATTAAATTCAGTAGTAGGTTCATTTACATAATATCTCAAATGACAAGAAAAAAAGGTCTTATTGTTAAAAGGTCACTTTTTATTCTAAAATCGAAAATTAGATTTGATGCGATTAAAAAAAAAGATCAAAAGAAAAGAGAAATGATTTTCGAATTTTGTTCTATATGGATTCAAATTTCTTATTTTTTGAGTATTTTAATATTAGTCTACTCAAGAATTGTCTAATGAATCCCTTGATTCGAAATTAAGGGATAGATAGATATTACAAATGATTAATTGATCTCTTTTTCTACCTCCCTTACTCTATGTTTTTGTTAATCCCTGTCTATAATGATTGATGAATTACCAAGTGTCAATTAAACTTATTCTTTCATTTGAATTGGTATTTTTGCTTATCTTCGTATCGTGAAACTTAGGGAAGTGCTTTATAAACATATGGATAAAAAGAACACATTTCATTTAGCTCCTTCATCTTCATGCTTACTATAACTAGTTATTTTGGTTTTCTACTAGCAGCTTTAACTATAACCTCGGCTCTCTTTATTGGTCTGACCAAGATACGACTTATTTGAAATTAATTGAATGAACACAACGCATAAAAAGAAATCTTTCTGTGGTATTCATAGACTCTATAGTTCCTTACCGGGTCAATTTCCAATTAGTGGTCATTGAGATTTATGGGCAATGCAGATTAATATGTAGGGATAGATATTACTTCTCTTTTTTCCCTTTCAAACAACTTTAAATGATTGAAGTTTTTCTATTTGGAATTGTCTTAGGTCTAATTCCTATTACTTTAGCTGGATTATTTGTAACTGCATATTTACAATACAGACGTGGTGATCAGTTGGACCTTTGATTAAATTAATTAACATCTTTTTTTTAATTGACCTCCTCTCCTCTTTTCTTTAATCCAAAGGAGGTCAAATTAAGATTACTGTTGAATTATTTAAGTGTAATTTTCGGACTAAACTAACCAAGATTGGAATCACGCTCTGTAGGATTTGAACCTACGACATCGGGTTTTGGAGACCCACGTTCTACCGAACTGAACTAAGAGCGCTTTCTTATTTTCTTATCATTATCACACTAGCTAAAACTAAAAAAAAAGAGGATTTTTCCCAATACATCTTGTATGCATAAGACTATCATATAGAATATGATATAATAAAAAAAGATTATGTATGCCTGATTGAAATCGATTTCAATGAATCCCTCGTTACTGCTCAGACGAGAAGTAATAGGTAGGGATGACAGGATTTGAACCCGTGACATTTTGTACCAAAACAAACGCGCTAGCAAGCTGCGCTACATCCCTTTCAATTGGTCTATAGTGTCATTTTAGAGAATCCTGTCTTGTTTTCAAAATCCTGATTTTCTCCATTGATATATCCAAGTTATCTTGTCATTTATTTTTTTATTCTCATGTAACATATAATAATAGAAGGGTTATATACACATGAATATGAAACCCATCGTAAAAAATAACTAAAAAAAGGAATATTTTTGGGGAATGCTCAGTCAGAAGGGACGTCTTTTTCAGTTTTAAGAAAAGTAAAATCTTATCTACCGAATCATTTTACATTTCAATTGGAATTAGGAATTCCATGTACAAATACAAGCGGTCCTTAACTACTTACATAAATATCATATCGGATCATATATGGATTACCATTAGACATTACAATAAATAAATAAAAAGAATAAAGAAGGAGAATTTCAAATGCGAGATCTAAAAACATATCTTTCCGTGGCACCGGTACTAAGTACTCTACGGTTTGGGGATTTAGCAGGTCTTTTGATAAAGATCAATCGTTTATTTCCGGATGCGTTGACATTCCCTTTTTCTTCATTCTAGTTATTGACATGGGAAGAGGTGAAGAAGATTAGAGAAAAAATCAAAAGATTTGTGACTAATCCCTCCCCCTCTTTTCTTGTAACGACCGTGCTCGGTCCGGTTCGCAATTTACGGCTAAATTGGGATTTTTCGGGAAATTGGATAATTTCCCCGGTATTTGCGAAATTTGGAAAAATATTGGATTTAACGCAAATTTGAAGTTTAAAATTTTATTGGGGCCCAAAACATTTTAAATTTCAATTTGGGAATTTTCAGGAATTTTTCGGGAAATTTTCAGAATTTTAAAATTATTTTTCCGAATTTCGGAAATTAAAATATATTATTTTAATTAAAAATCCCAGACCGGCCAGCGAACGGCCGGTCCGGCCGTGCACGCCGCCGGTCCGACCAGGTCGAACCGGGTGGCACGTGCCCCGCACGCGCCTCGCGGCTTCCCTCTCTCCTCTCTCTCTGTGGCATTAGGTCGAACAGTTGATGGACGTCCATCAACTGTTCAACCCGTCGCTTCCACCGGCCAATCAGCCCTGCAGCCACCCACCCCTGACTTGGAGGAGACCGTCGGAGGGGACTACGGCCGTGGGGGAGGCGGCACGTGGCCGGCGGGGCCGGATTTTCCGGCCACGCTCACCCACCCCACTCGGCTTAAAACCGAGTGGGCAAGGGTTTTCGGGGAAGTTTTTCACCGAGTTCCTGGCCTCCTCTCCACGCGTTCTTGGCGTCCTCTTGAAGCTGGTGACTCCCTCTTCCGAACGCCCCCGACCTCCGCCGCCGCCTCGCCGGGAGCCGCCGGAAACAGCCAGTTGCAGGAGGCTTCGCGACCAGCCGTCCGGGAGCTTTTCTGGAAAAAGGCCAGAACCGTGTGCGAGCAGCCGACTTCACGGAGCCGCCCCGCCGTGCTCCGGCCACCCCAGGCCGAGCCACTGCCGCCGTTTGACACGTCGTGACGCAGGCTCCCCGAACCGACCAACACCAAGCTCCGACGAGACCCCAGGCCGACGCACGGAGGCGAGTTCCGAGCCTTCACGACCAGCCGGAAAACCGCAAGGAAGGGGCCACGATCCGGTCCGTGACCCAGCCACGACCCGATCCGTGACCCAGCCACGACCCGATCCGTGACCCAGCTGATCCGGTCCGTGGCCTGGCCAAAATCAATCCCTGACCCATCCGTCCGATCCGTGCACCGATCCGCCCGATCCGTGCACCGATCCGAGCCGACCCGTGCACGACCCGTGCCTGACCCGTCGGCCCGTGCACTGACCAGGCCAGCAGAGGAGGGAACCGGGCCACTGACCAGGCCCAGTAGCCAGGCCCGAAGGCCCAGCCGACCCGGCCCGGCCAGCAGCCCCGCGGGCCCAACTCGTGGGCCCGACCCGTGAGGCTCAGCCCGGCCCACTTTCAGGCCTAGTTTTCAACCCAGGCCCACTCAGCCGGCCCGGAGGAAAGGAAAAGAAGGCCCGACCCGAAAAAAAAAAAAAAAAAAAAAAAAAAAAAAAAAAAAAAAAAAAAAAGAGGAGGAGCTCAGCAGCAGGCTTGTTGGGACACTCTCCAAGTGAGTGGATCCTAACCTTTTATTAGGCGCATCTCAGTTTTAGTAGAATTTAGCGGGTAGAATTTGGGGCGATTAGAACGGCTAGGGCGATTAGAATTGGTTTAAGCGTAAACTGCAATTCGTATAGAATTGGACCTCATGCTTGGTTTATCTATTAGCCTAGTCGAGTAAAGGATTGCTTGTTTGGACCACGATTAGTGGTCGGGCCAACTTGTATTGGTCAAGGGTGTCCCTTCTCGTGAAATTACGAGAACACACTCGTGCTCAGTTCAGACTGGGAGTAGTCCGATCGAATTCCCCGAAATTTTGCGATCAGAGTTGGGACTTACTCGAACTGGCAGCTTGGGTGGTTGAGTAGTATTTTACACTCCTTTACCGCTTTATATTAAAGTTAATTTATCGTTAATGTCATTTACTTAGATGCATTTAAATTATGTTTTTCCTCGCCTAATTAAGTAGTTTAAATTTTATAGTTTACTCCGTAATTTCGATCACGCCTATTTAATTTAGATTGCAATTTATTTACTATCTCGCTCATTTATATGGTTGAGTTAGACGATACCCCGCGACCCGGCTTAGACACCCCGATTGGTTGTCGATTAGTGGAGAGTAGTATATTCCGATTGTGGGGCCATGGGATGTGAGACTAAAGGTAGGTCTTACCTAGTTCTGCCTGTTACCGCCCGGAGACTGAGAGGGGATGGGACGTCCAGGGACCCTAGGACTGGGCTGATCCTAATCTAGGGTTATGGTTTGCTCACTGAGACCGTGGAATCTCACCCCACCACCCCACCACACCAGGACCTCAGAATGGACACGGACAGCTCCGATTCGGAGAACATGGCGGTGGAGGACCATCTCATGGAATGGCCTTCCGAGGAGGAGGAAGCTCAGGATCAGCAGGCGCCGGACCCTCAGGATCAGGAGGAGGATTGGGACCAGGAGCTGGATCGACTGCTGGAGATGGAAGACCCGGGGTCCGATGAGGACCTGGAGGACGTCGGGGGATACTTGCCGCCGGATGTCCCCTTTGAACCGGATGAATTACCCGAGGACGAGGAAGAGTACGAACTAGGAGTGAATCCTGAGGCTCCTCAGAGTAGGGGAGAGGTCATAGACACTGATGTCCAGGAAGACGGGCTGATCGTCGAATTCCACCGGGAAACGGGGTGGATCTGGAGCACTAGGAGGGATATCTGGTACCCACACCAGCACGTGAAGGTCTACTCAGGGTTCCAGGAAACCGAACTAGAACTCTTACACGAGAGGTGTGAGGTGCCGCAAGGGGGCTACCTGTCGGACTTTAAAGACCCCGAAGGAGAGGACGATTCAGAGGACGGTACGGTAATCGACGAGAAGCCTTCATGTGAGAGGACTTGGCCCAAGCCCCCGACCACTCCTTAGGATAGCCTTAGTCTTCCCTAACTTAGACCGCAACTTTTGTGTGTATAGCTGAGCGGTGCTAGTGTACGTAGGTCTTGTATGACTCTCTTTTGGACCACTCCCCTCTCCCGTACTTGTGATGTGTACCCTTTTTGAAGAACCTTATGGTATTAGAACTGACGGCGATCTTGGATTGTAAAATTGATGCTGATGGAATGAAAAAACGTTTCCTGAAAAGTGTGGTATTTAATTGGATCCTGAAGTAATTGCTACGACCCCGAAACCGGGGCGTGACATTTCTTTTTTTTTTTTAGATAAAAATTAGATAGAATACAAACAATACAATAAGTAGAAGTATAATAAAGAAAGGATGAAAGAGAAATAAAAAAGTAGATTCAACCTCGGCGCAATTCGGGTTTAGTCTCCAATTCCATTTCGAAATAATATTGTGAGAACAGAAATGTGTCTAGGGCAAGAAGATCATACAAGATCTTTTAATGAAATACTGTACTGTACATTGAATCGAATTCGATTCAAAATAGACCTAAATATTAGTTTGTTGTTTTACTTATTATTTTTTATTTTTTTTTTTTTCGCGGAAAGTATAAGAGTTGGTTGAATCAAAAACGCAAAGGAGGTTCATGGCCAAGGGTAAAGATGTCCGAGTAAGGGTTATTTTAGAATGTACCAACTGTGTTCGAAACGGTATTAATAAGGAATCAAGGGGTCTTTCCAGATATATTACTCAAAAGAATCGACACAATACGCCTAGTCGATTGGAATTGAGAAAATTTTGTCCCTATTGTTACAAACATACGATTCACGGGGAGATAAAGAAATAACTCGAATCAAGTACTTGCGTGTCACTCTTACAAGGAACATGAAAAGGACATATTTTATATATACCATATTATTCTATATATTCTAGTTAACATAATTTAAATAACTAAAAAAAAGCCAAATCCTATATTTTATTTTGAATTCGAAATCTTTTTGGATCAGATTGAAATAGGATTTTTGAGGAACAAGGAATAACCAAACCATGGAAAAATCCAAGCGACTTTTTCTTAAATCCAAGCGATCTTTTCGTAGGCGTTTGCCCCCGATCCAATCGGGGGATCGAATTGATTATAGAAACATGAGTTTAATTAGTCGATTTATTAGTGAACAAGGAAAAATATTATCTAGACGGGTAAATAGATTAACTTTAAAACAACAACGATTAATTACTATTGCTATAAAACAAGCTCGTATTTTATCTTTGTTACCTTTTCTTAATAATGAGAAACAATTTGAAAGAAGCGAGTCGACCGTCGGAACTACTGGTCTTAGAACCATAAATAAATAAATAAAAAGTAGACTTACTTTACTCCTCAATTGAATCCAAATTCAAATCCGAACTCAAACACAGATTCATAGTTTGTTCGAAAAATCGTAAGAAAAAAAATGGTGGAAGAAGAATAAATATTTTTTTATTGGATATTGGACATATTCGGTCATTTCATTTTGAGCGCCTTTATCATATTATCTTTATCATACTAATTTCTACTCTACCTTCCCGGAGTTCATTCTCCAGTGAACTCCATTTAAAATATTCTGACGAATTCCTTACAATTTCCTTTTTTATTTTATGATCTCATTAGAAATCATATAAAGACAATTCCTATTTAATATTGCTATTTGTGCAAGTATTTTACGATTAAGAAGCAACTGTCTCTTGTACAGATTGTGTATTAATCTACTATAACTATAGTATACTCTATTCTCGCGAATTACTGCATTTATCCGAGTGATCCACAAATGACGAAAATCTCTCTTTTTCCTATCTCTATCTCTATGAGACGAAACCAAAGATCTTATTTTCTGTTGAATAATTGTTCGAGTAAGTCTTGAACGAGACCCCCGAAAGCTTGATGCAAATAAACGAATTTTTGTTCTACGTCTCCGAGCTCTATATCCTCGTCTAATTCTAGTCATTGAATAAATGAAACTTTCATGAATAACTAATTGATTTCCTTTCTTTCAGTTATTCTTTTCCCTTTTCCTAGTTTATTAATAACAAAATGGATTCTTCCAATCTATAAAATTAAAATTCCAATGGCTTTTGCTACTATAACCTTCCCGACCACGATTTCTCTTTTTTTCTTGGGATTTCACCTCGAAACGAGTATTGATACTAGGTATCAAAAAACAGAAAAAAGTAATAAATAGAAATGAATAACGAAATAGTGGATTCCATCGTTTCTATGGTTATGTCTTAAACGGTGAGGTCCTTTCTATACACCGGAGTCCCTTACTTCATTTAACCAATGCTATTAACAACTTGTACAGTTCACATTCTTTGGCTCTACCCATGAATTATCTAGTAATAGATCTTTCACAACGAGATCTACATATACAGTAACGATATTTAATTATGAAGATTCGCTAGGGTAGCTGACCCTCTTAGTCCGTTTTTGCAAGAGTATAGGCATAAGATTTCGGCTTTGAAAATAGGATTTCCCCGTTTAATGGATAACTATTTGTTACCAATGAGGAATTTTTTCTCATCGGAAACCATAAATTTCATATACAATAGAAGAATTGAATAGATCTTTTTTTTTAGTTTTCGATATATAGAGATAGTGAACGGCCTTCTTCCTTCCATTTTATACTATTCACTAGTACTGATCATTGATACTGGAAAATTGCTTTCCCTTTTTTATACCAATGGTGATTTGAACGAGTCACACATACACCCTAGTACATGTTCCTCGACGCTGAGGACATCCCCCTAGGGCGGGAGATTTCGTGACATTTCTGATTGGCTGTCTTGTGTTTCTAATAAGTTGTTTAATAGTTGGCATGTTGAATGGTATACATAATAAATTGGCTGGTTTAGATAGATCCTAACCGGATGATTATGAATTACTTCTCTATTTAATAGATGAATAGAATATTATTAAACCCGGTAATAAGTAAGAAGAGAAAATCTCAAATCGGCGATTTGCGTAAACTTATGTCTATTTTTTTTATTCAATCGCTACAAGATCAACAATTCCATGAGCTTGGGCTTCTGTTGCTGACATAAAAACATCCATTTCCATATCTTCAGATACAATCCATAAGGGTTTGCCCGTTCTTTGTACATAAACTCTTGTGATGGTTTCACGCAGTTTCAATAGTTCTTCTGCTTCCAAGATAAATTCTCCCGTTTGTGCCTCATAAAAAGAACTCGCAGGTTGATGTATCATTACCCTGATAATATAACAAATGGTTCCTCTATCTCGGTGAGGAGGAGGAGAAGAGATAAAGAATAATAAAAAGATAGAATTGAGCAACCGTACAGGCATCCTTTGCGCATTGCATACGGCTATACAATGGAATTCACTTTACCTTCTATTTCCATTGAAGAAAGAGAAAAAAAATAGATATAGGGTTTATCCGATTCAGATCGGCAAATGATCCAATTACCATCCTTCCTTTCGGAGCAGTTAAAAAATACTATGATGGCTTCGTTGCTTTTTATATATTTATCTCGTCTGTGATTCAACAATCCCAAAGTTTCTTTTTTTTTTCGTACTCTTTGATAACAATAACATAAATATTGTTAAAAGTTTTCTATTGTGAAAACAAACAAGTTTGTGACGCTGAAATGGTAATGGTCACCGGTAAATAAGATAAAATCAAGAATACCCTTTATTTTATACTAATTTCATACTACTTTTTCGATATATAATCCAATGTTTTGAAATACAAATTTCTTATATCGAATTCGAAGTGCCATGCTATTATTACTTAATATTCCTATTTCATATGGCGAAAGCATAGTCTTTTTTTGTTTTGTTCTTAAAAAACTCATTGGCGCCAAGCGTGAGGGAATGCTAGACGTTTGGTAATCTCTCTGCCGACCAAGATAAAAGATCCCATTGAAGCAGCTAATCCCATGCATATTGTATGCATGTCAGGTTGCACAAATTGCATAGTATCATAAATAGCTACTCCGGGGATTACCCATCCGCCAGGAGAGTTTATAAACAAATACAGATCCTTGTTATCATTCTCTATATTGAGATATACCATAAGACCAATAAGTTGATTCGAGATCTCGCTATCAACCTCTTGGCCTAAAAAAAGTAATCTTTCTCAATAAAGTCGGTTGATTAGGATAAAATTTGTATCCCCTAAGAGCCGTACATGCATTTTTTGATGCATACGGTTCAACAAAAATTGCGAAAAAAAAAGAATCAATGTGTAGATTCCAGCCCTCTTTCTTCTTTTTTTTCTCATAGCGGGGCCCTTTTCTAATCTAATTTTTGAATTGCTTTATGAAGCGGCTTTTTTTTCTTCCACTTTTTAAGAAAAGAAAGATGAGTTTTGGTTTTGTCTCCTTTCCTTCCACAAAAAATCCATTAAACTTATCAAATAAACTTCTCATTGATGTATTGTTTCATCGAGATCTAATCCAAATCACAATGTCATTTTCTTGTTCCTAAATGGGTCTTTTTTCAATTATTTTAGGTTTATGCTCTACTCCGAGTAAAAAAAAAATTGCCCGATTTTTATTTGCACATATAGGACAAATGACACTAATACTATGTCGTTTTCCTACGACTTACTTCTTTTTCAATTCAATTCATGCCTTCTGCCAATGCTAAATATTTGACGTATTTAGCATATTACTCGCTTGAAGAAAAGTTTAAGATTACTCTCTTATTATATAAAAAAAAGATTTGATAATCTATAATATAAGTAGTAGTAATCATAAATAGATTACCAATTGGGTTTTTTCTAAACGGAGTCTGAATACTTCATTTTATTGGTCTAACCAATCCAACCATAAATTATTCTCTAGGCTTTTCTAATTGATAATAGAAATTTGAACACCCTCCAAAAAAAAAAGGATATAATTTCACTTGATTTCACTTCACGCTCCAATTTTTTGATAATTCAAAATCTTTTTTGGGCGAAAGAGAGGATATCTCGATCGGGGGAGAGAACGGGGAAATCCCATATGACCCAATAAATCTGACAAGTCGCACTATACGTCAACCCAAGAGGAATCTTCCTCTCCAGGACTTCGAAAGGGTACTTTTGGAACACCAATAGGCATAAAATGAAAGACAAAAAAGAATTAAGTACTATATTTGACTTTGATGTGGAAGAGTAACAATGCGTTTATTTTATTAATAATATTGTCTTTTATCATATTTTATCCATATATTGGGAAAAAAATTCTTACGAATAGGTCTTTTGGATGATTAATAAATATGTATGCATTCGTTCATAGAAAATGGGATCAACCCCCATTGCGTATTGGTACTTATCGGATATAGAATAGATCTGCTTCTCTTTGTTCCTACGAACCGAATTGTTCCATTTTTACTAAAAAAATAATAGAACAAATATTAATCCTTTCTCCGAGATAATCCCCTGAAAGGGGGAGGTCCATAGCATCTTTTTTTCCAATGCAATAAAGTTACATAGTGTCTATTTTTCATTGATAAAGGGGTATTTACATGGGTTTGCCTTGGTATCGTGTTCATACCGTCGTATTAAATGATCCCGGTCGTTTGCTTTCCGTCCATATAATGCATACAGCTTTGGTTGCTGGTTGGGCCGGTTCGATGGCTCTATATGAATTAGCAGTTTTTTATCCCTCTGATCCCGTTCTTGATCCAATGTGGATACAAGGTATGTTCATTATACCCTTCATGACTCGTTTAGGAATAACCAATTCCTGGGGCGACTGGAGTATTACATGAGGGACTATAACGAATCCGGGTATTTGGAGTTACGAAGGCGTGGCCGGTGCACATATTGTGTTTTCTGGCTTGTGCTTCTTGGCAGCTATCTGGCATTGGGTGTATTGGGATTTAGAAATATTTTGTGATGAGCGTACAGGAAAACCTTCTTTGGATTTGCCAAAACAATTTGGAATTCATTTATTTCTTTCAGGGGTTGCTTGCTTTGGGTTTGGCGCCTTTCATGTAATAGGATTGTATGGTCCTGGAATATGGGTGCCCGATCCTTATGGACTAACTGGAAAGGTACAACTTGTAAATCCAGCGTGGGGTGTAAAAGGTTTTGATCCTTTTGTTCCGGGCAAAATAGCCTCTCATCATATTGCAGCAGGTACTTTAGGCATATTAGCAGGACTATTTCATCTTAGTGTCCGTCCGCCCCAACGTCTATATAAAGGATTACGTATGGGCAATATTGAAACCGTCCTTTCCAGTAGTATCGCTGCTGTCTTTTTTGCAGCTTTTGTTGTTGCTGGAACTATGTGGTATGGTTCCGCAACTACCCCTATCGAATTATTTGGTCCCACCCGTTATCAATGGGATCAGGGATACTTCCAGCAAGAAATATATCGAAGAGTTGGTGCTGGGCTAGCCAAAAATCAAAGTTTATCAAAAGCTTGGTCTAAAATTCCTGAAAAATTAGCTTTTTATGATTATATCGGTAATAATCCGGCAAAGGGGGGATTATTCAGAGCGGGCTCAATGGACAACGGGGATGGAATAGCTGTTGGGTGGTTAGGACATCCTATTTTTTGAGATAAAGAAGGGCGTGAACTTTTTGTACGTCGTATGCCTACTTTTTTTGAAACCTTTTCGGTTGTTTTGGTAGACGGAGACAGAATTGTTCGAGCCGACGTTCCTTTTCGAAGGGCGGAGTCGAAGTATAGTGTTGAACAAGTAGGTGTAACTGTTGAGTTCTACGGTGGGGAACTCAATGGAGTCAGTTATAGTGATCCTGCTACTGTGAAAAAATATGCTAGACGTGCCCAATTAGGTGAAATTTTTTAATTAGATCATGCTACTTTGAAATTTCAGAATATCGTAAATTAGCTCCTGGATGGGGAACTACTCCTTTGATGGGTGTCGCAATGGCTCTATTTGCAATATTCCTATCTATTATTTTAAAAATTTATAATTCTTCCGTTTTACTAGACGGAATTGCAATGAATTAGATTCACAAGAAAGGTGAATTCTTATTTTTTTTCAATACAAAGTAAAGCATTTAGGTTTCGGATTTTTATCTCATTGTATTATTTTTTTATTGGTAGTTCGATCGTGGAATTTCTTTCTTTCTTTCTGTATTTCCGGAATATGAGTGTGTGACTTGTTATAATTGATCCTATTGATAGTACAGAAAATGGGTCTGTCATCTTGATATAAATGGTTTTACCTCGTCGGATATTCATTTGAGTATCTGGAGCACGAAATCGATCAAAAAATAGTAACTATGATTCATACTTAATATTCAGACCCCGTGACTGGACTCCAAAAAAATTTCCAAAACGTTATAAATCGAAAGATTTTTTTCTTTTTCAAAAAAATCCCCCCCTTTTTTTTTATCAAAGGACAAAACCTTCTTTGGATTTTTAGTCATTATATCTATTCATTGAATAAGTGATGATCCAATGGTTCTTACTCAGGGAATCTTTGGACTTAGTTTGAAGTTTTATTGAATCATCGCGGTTCTAGTATGAATCTGAGGTTTCAATCAATTCATAGGGTCTTAACAAGGGAATTCCTATCAATAATAAAGAAAAGAAGAGTAAAGCTGCATTACACACAAAAAAAGAAATAAAAATAACAAATCAAAGAAAAAGAAGTAGGTAAATAGAAGATTCAAGAGGCCTGTAACGATCAATATAAAGACGAATGAGCCGACTTGATATTTTGGCATTCCAACCACAAATAAGAGCTTTCGTATTTTTACTAGTTCGTATCTCCAGAGAAGTTAGAAAAGAAAGGGTTGATGACGAAGTTTCAAACTTTTTATTCCATATGCCTTGAAACCAAAGCAATATTTTGGGTTTTTGTTTGAGCTGTACGAGATGAAATTCTCAGATACGGTTCTCCGAGGGGGAGTACTATTGGTTTACCTATCTCAATAAAGTCTATGATTGGTTTGAAGAACGTCTCGAGATTCAGGCGATTGCAGATGATATAACTAGTAAATATGTTCCTCCTCATGTCAACATATTTTATTGTCTAGGAGGAATTACGCTTACTTGTTTTTTAGTACAAGTAGCTACGGGGTTTGCTATGACTTTTTACTACCGTCCAACTGTTACTGAGGCTTTTGCTTCTGTTCAATACATAATGACTGAAGCTAACTTTGGTTGGTTAATTCGATTAGTTCATCGATGGTCGGCAAGTATGATGGTCCTAATGATGATCCTGCACATATTCATTGAATAAGTGATGATCCAATGGTTCTTACTCAGGGAATCTTTGGACTTAGTTTGAAGTTTTATTGAATCATCACGGTTCTAGTATGAATCTGAGGTTTCAATCAATTCATAGGGTCTTAACAAGGGAATTCCTATTAATAATAAAGAAAAGAAGAGTAAAGCTGCATTACACACAAAAAAAGAAATAAAAATAACAAATCAAAGAAAAAGAAGTAGGTAAATAGAAGATTCAAGAGGCCTGTAACGATCAATATAAAGACGAATGAGCCGACTTGATATTTTGGCATTCCAACCACAAATAAGAGCTTTCGTATTTTTACTAGTTCGTATCTCCAGAGAAGTTAGAAAAGAAAGGGTTGATGACGAAGTTTCAAACTTTTTATTCCATATGCCTTGAAACCAAAGCAATATTTTGGGTTTTTGTTTGAGCTGTACGAGATGAAATTCTCAGATACGGTTCTCCGAGGGGGAGTACTATTGGTTTACCTATCTCAATAAAGTCTATGATTGGTTTGAAGAACGTCTCGAGATTCAGGCGATTGCAGATGATATAACTAGTAAATATGTTCCTCCTCATGTCAACATATTTTATTGTCTAGGAGGAATTACGCTTACTTGTTTTTTAGTACAAGTAGCTACGGGGTTTGCTATGACTTTTTACTACCGTCCAACTGTTACTGAGGCTTTTGCTTCTGTTCAATACATAATGACTGAAGCTAACTTTGGTTGGTTAATTCGATTAGTTCATCGATGGTCGGCAAGTATGATGGTCCTAATGATGATCCTGCACATATTTCGTGTGTATCTCACTGGTGGTTTAAAAAAACCTCGCGAATAAACTTGGGTTACAGGTGTGGTTCTGGCTGTATTGACCGCATCCTTTGGTGTAACTGGTTATTCCTTACCTTGGGACCAAATTGGTTATTGGGCAGTCAAAATTGTAATAGGTGTACCGGAAGCTATTCCTGTAATAGGATCCCCCTTAGTAGAGTTATTACGCGGAAGTGCTAGTGTGGGACAATCCACTTTGACTCGTTTTTATAGTTTACACACTTTTGTATTACCTCTTCTTACTGCCATGTTTATGTTAATGCATATTCTAATGATACGTAAGCAAGGTATTTTTGGTCCTTTATAGAGAATATAGATCGTATATATTTGTAACCAATCATTTCTCACTTGAGGAGGAACAATAGTATTTCATTGCTACAAATATGGATTATTGAAAAGAATAAGACATGTATTTGGATATTTCCCTTCAACTATACAATCTAGTATTCTTTATTTGACACGAATAGTTGAAGTTAATTCTCTGAAGAGAAAATGGATTATGGGAATGTGTGACTTGAACTATTGATTGGGCCGTGCAGATAGATATATGCCTTTATCTGCCACATTGTAATTCACAACCAAATGTGTCTTTGTTCCAACCACCCCGTAAAAGCCCTATATAGAGGATAGGCTGGTTTGTTTGAAGAGAATCTTTTCTATGATCTATGATCAGACCCGATCATTTCGTACATGAATAGGCTCCGTAAGATCCAATAGAATAAGTAATGTGAATTAAGACAGATTTAGTTTTAGCTATTTTACTTACTTAATAGTATAGAAATGCAGCCATTTCCTCTGCATCGACCTGATTTATGATACTATCGGAGTGAAACAAGGGGTCTAAAGAAAGAAGAACAGAGGCCAGACTATATTAGTAACAAGTAAATCCTTTGTATTTAAGGTCAAATAAAAAGTTTCAAGATATTTTGGGGATAAAGTTCAATTGCAAGGTCTGAGACGACCCAGAAAGCACTTGATTATGATGAACTTTGTAAGCTTACTTGGGTCTTGAGCATTTACTTGTAAGAACTAAATTCCTTGCAATGGGTAGTTGCAATTGTAAAAAATGGAATCCGGTCAATTTATTCTTACATAGAATCAGTGATATATGTGTGGATACTATATATATTTTATAACATAGAAATTCATTTTCTATGGATATGGATCCATTTGGTTTATTTGATTCTTGCTCGAGCCGGATGATGAAAAATTATCATGTCCGGTTCCTTCGGAGGATGGATCTATAAGAATTCACCTATCCCAATAACAAAAAAACCTGACTTAAATGATCCTGTATTAAGAGCTAAATTGGCTAAAGGGATGGGTCATAATTATTACGGAGAACCCGCATGGCCCAACGATCTTTTATATATTTTTCCGGTAGTCATTTTAGGTACTATTGTGTGTAACGTAGGCTTAGCGGTTCTAGAACCATCAATGATTGGTGAACCCGCGGATCCATTTGCAACTCCTTTGGAAATATTACCCGAATGGTATTTCTTTCCCGTATTTCAAATACTTCGTACAGTACCTAATAAGTTATTGGGTGTTCTTTTAATGGTTTCAGTACCTGCAGGATTATTAACAGTCCCTTTTTTGGAGAATGTTAATAAATTTCAAAATCCATTTCGTCGTCCAGTAGCGACAACTGTCTTTTTGATTGGTACCGTAGTGGCCCTTTGGTTGGGTATTGGAGCAACATTACCTATTGATAAATCCCTAACTTTAGGTCTTTTTTAAATTGATTCAATTGTGAAATAAAATATCACGACTTATGTATCTAGGGAATAGTCGCTTCAAAGTAAATTTTCGCTAGATACATCTATATCTATTCAATTAAATTCTGGATTTATTGTGAAAATATAAATTATGCTAAAGTTGAAATAAAAGCCCGTTTCATCTTTTTTTTATAAAAGAAAAAAAAAAGACGATTTCCAATTTATTCTTTGGTAAATGGGTTGTGAAATGCTTTTTCTATTTCTAGATTGTCCAATATCTGTTTTATATCTTCTATGCGAAAATATTCTATTTTCATAAGGTCTTCTTGACTCTTATTCAAAAGGTCAAATAATGTATGTATATTGTACCTTTTGAGGTAATTATAGGTCCTGGGAGGCAATTCTAATTGGTCAATAAAAATGGATTTCAATGCTATTTCTTTTTTCGTTTTACTTAGATTAGCCAATCTCTCATGAAAAGTAAAAAAGGGTAAAGTAACCTTGTACTGATTATTCTCTAAATGTAAGTTTTCTTCTTCCGCATGTAGAAAAGGAATAAATAAATCAATAAAATTCCGGGAGGCTTCATGAAGTGCTTCTTTAGGAGTTTAACTTCCGTTTGTCCATATTTCAAGAAAAAGTATCTCTTGTTTTTCATTTCCATTCCCATAAGAATGAATACTATGATTCGCATTTCGAACAGGCATGAATACAGCATCTATAGGATAACTTCCATCTTGAAAATTTTTTGGGGTTTTTATATGATATCCTCGATTCCTCTCGATTTGTAATCCAATACACAAATGAATGGGTTCCGTTAGACTAGCTATATACTGTGTGTTATCAACGATTTCCACAGAAGTTGGTAAGATGATGTCTTGAGCAGTTACACATCCAGGACCCTTGACACAAATAGATGCGTTGCGAGTTCCATACAGATTACTTCTCAATACAATTTCTTTCAAATTCATTAAAATTTCATGTACTGATTCTTGAATACCTACTATGGTAGAATATTCATGTGGTATTTTTTCAAATTGTGCACGGGTGATACATGTTCCTTCCATTTCCCCAAGCAAAGCTCTTCGCATCGCAATGCCTATTGTATCGGCTTGCCCTTTCATAAGTGGAGATAGAATAAAGCGTCCATAATAAAGACGCTTACTGTCTGCTCTTGATTCAACACACTTCCACTGTAGTGTCCGAGTAAATACTCTTACTTTCTCTCAAACCATAATAATATTATTTGATCAGATCATTGAATCGTTTATTTCTCTTGAAATCTCTTTCACTTTAATTTCTACACACGTCTTTTTTTAGGAGGTCTACAGCCATTATGTGGCATAAGGGTTACATCACGTACGAAACTTAATAGTATACCACTTCTACGAATAGCTCGTAATGCTGCATCTCTTCCGAGACCAGGACCTTTTAGCTACTACGAATAGCTCATAATAATATTGTTTGATCAGATCATTGAATCGTTTATTTCTCTTGACTTCTGCTCGTTGCATACCTTGATCTACTACTGTCCGAATAGCATTTCCTGCTGCGGTTTGAGCAGCAAATGGCCTCCCCCTTCTTGTACCATTGAATCCACAAGTACCAGCGGAGGACCAAGAAATTACCCGACCCCGTACATCTGTAACAGTCACAATGGTATTGTTGAAACTTGCTTGAACATGAATAACTCCCTACGTGTACTTTTCCGTGAACCACTACGGACATTCCTATGGGAACCAGTTCTTGGTATCGATTTTGCCATACTTTATCATCTCATAAATAGAAATTCGAGATATATGGATATATCCATTTCATGTCAAAACAGATCCTCTTTTTTTTTTTCATTGGGTCCTTTACGTTAGAGAGCCCCTTTTCAAAAGATTATCCTTGTCTTTGTTTATGTCTCGGATTCGAACAAATTACTATAATTCGACCCCTCCTACGGATCAGTCGACATTTTTCACAAATTTTACAAACGGAGGCCCTTATTTTCATAGTTGTCGTTCCTTAACTTAATTCTGGCTCTATTTATTGGAAGAAAATAAGTTTCTTGAAATGTTGAACCTCAAATTGTATCCTCATGAAGGGAATGCTGAAGTTGAAAAAACAACCTAATCATTCGAATCCTTGTTGTGGGGCATCTATAAATTATACACCCTCTGGTTGAATCATAACGACTTACTTCAATTTTGTCCCTCTCCCCCCGTATAAAACTCCGTCGGATCCTTCCTGGAACATAACCTAGAATTTAATCTACATTATCGAAAAACCCCGAGCATACATACCATTGAGAAGGAGAAGTGATTCATTAATTAAACCTTCATGAATCCATTTTTTTGTTCTTTGATTCTAGGTAAAAGTTCTAGAAGTATCATCTAATGGAGTAGGAATGATATCAATTAACGCACCCTTTTTTCTTTTGACAAATAGGAAATTCCGGATCCAATTCGGATATTAGAAAGATTACCATATATAACACAAAATTTCTCCGCCGATTCCTTCTAGTCGAGCCTCTCGGTCTGTCATTATCCCTCGAGAAGTAGAAAGAATTACAATCCCCATCCCGCTGAAAATTCTAGGAATTCGTTGATAGTTCGAATAGATTCGTAGGCCAGACCTACTAATACGTTTTAAATTTAAAATAGTTCTATGGGGTCCTTTCCTATTCCTTCTATGTCGTAGGGTTAAAACCAAAAAATATTTGTTGTTTTCCTGATGCTTCCTCACGTTTTTGATAAAACCCTCTCTTAAAATTATTTTAACAATGTTTTCAGTGATGTTAGTGGATGCTATTTGAATCGTCCCCTTTCTATTCATGTCAGCATTTCGTATAGAGGTTATTATGTCAGTAATAGTGTCCCTACCCATGATAAACTAAAATTTGGGTTGCCTCCCATTTTTGATATAATCAACATGCTTTTTTTTATTTATTTTTAATTTATTATTTATTAAATAAAGGGATATGCGTCAGATACAACCTAATCTACTAATTAATCTATTTCATCCAAATACTATGTATAATATAACTCTATTACGTTTGATCTCATCTTATAATACGTCAGGTGCTAATGAAACTATTTTAGTGAAATTTAACTGTCTCAATTCTCGGGCAATCGCACCAACAACTCGAGTTCCTTTTGGATTTCCTTCTTGATCAATCACAACTATAGCATTATCATCATATCGTATTATCAAACCGTTGTCACGTTTAAGTTCTTTACAAGTACGTACAATTACAGCTCTTATCACTTCTGATCTTTCTAGAGGTGTGTTTGGTAATGCTTCCTTGATCACAGCAACAATAATGTCACCGATATGAGCATATCGGCGATTACTAGTTCCTATGATTCTAATACACATTAATTCTCGGGCCCCGCTGTTATCCGCTACATTCAAATGGCTTTGAGGTTGAATCATATCATTTTTAAATCTAGTCTTTCAATGTAATGTGGGTGAAGTAAAAAAAAAAAGAAATATTGTTTGTCAAAAAGAAACTTGCAATTGTTTTTTTATCCCCAAGACTTCTTTCCTTTGGTTCTACGTTCCTATCCCGAAATAATAAATTGAGTTCGTATAGGCATTTTGGACGCCGCTATTGAAATAGCCTTTCTGGCTATATTTTCTGCTACTCCGCCCATTTCATAAAGTATTCTACCTGGTTTAACGACAGCTACCCAATATTCAGGAGATCCTTTACCCGAACCCATACGTGTTTCCATGGGTCTTACCGTAACGGGTTTGTCTGGAAATATACGTACCCATATTTTTCCACCTCGGCGCACATTTCTTGTCATTGCTCGTCGCCCTGCTTCTATTTGTCTAGATGTGATCCAAGCGGGTTCAAGTGCCTGAAGAGCATATTTACCGAAACAAATACGATTACCTCGATAAGATATTCCTTTCATTCTTCCTCTGTGTTGTTTACGAAATCTGGTTCTTTTGGGGTTATAGTTGATGGTTCTTTCTCAATTCCATCTCTACTACAGAACCGGACATGAGAGTTTCTTCTCATCCGGCTCCTCGCGAATGGAACGATTCGAATTGTTTCATTTTATGAAAATATACTGAATCATGGATTCTTTGAAATTTCATCTAATCTCTTAGAAATTTCTATAGATTGTTTGGATATATATTTAAACATGTATTTTTTTTCTCGATAATTATTTATATTTCTAGATAATGTCTTTTTTTTATAATTAATCTTTATTTTATTTTGCCTTTGATCATATTATCATATTGGATCAAACAAGATTGAGTAATCTAATAAAAACCTTCGCGGGCGAATATTTACTCTTTCAATATCTATTTTAGTTGTAGGGTTAGCTCATGAATTCTCGGAATAAATGAATTGGTCCCTGGTTCGTTCCGCCATCCCACCTAATGAATTTTTAGAATTCATTTTTCAATAGAATCTTATGTATTCATAGGTTCCATCGTTCCCATCGCTTCGCAATTAATGGTTAGGTTTGAATTCTACAATGGAGCCCCTCATGAAATTTGTTCTTGAGTTAATTTTCTCAGTCTTTATTGGCTCTAGGCTCTTGATTTTTTTCTATGAATAGATTCATATAGTTATGGATGAATCCGTATTGATGCTTTATTACACTGCCTTTTATGAGATCACTCATAAACCTTACATTTATGGGAATCCTATATCATTGATATTATTTTTTTTCTTTCTCTCAATCTTCCCTTTATCTGCATACTTTTTTTATATCATAATCAGATTGATTTTTTTTTGTGCAAGAAAAATTTCAGTTGCTACAATGATATGACCAATATATCATATCTTGACTGCTTTTTTGTATCCAGATAATGTGAAACGATGAGTTGGTTATTAGTTCACAGTAGGGGTCTGTCCATTTTTTTGGAATTCTATCCTATCCTATAAAAAAAAAAAACCAACGAGTCACACACTAAGCATAGCAATTATATGAAATCATCGATCAAATTTTTATTCAACCCTATAGAATTGCTTTTTTTTTATTTAAGAGAAAAAGCATGAAAAGAAAAAGTTTTTTTCTATTTTTTTTATCCATGGATATAGTGTAAAGAGTAAAGACAAGGAAAGTATTCTTATTCCCCATTCTTATTCTCCAAATATCCAAATTTTGATGCCTAATACTCCATAGACCGTTCGGACTTCATAGGAACAATAATCAATTTTAGCTCGGATGGTTTGTAGAGGAACCCTACCTTCTCTGATCCATTCGACATGTGCAATTTCTTTTCCATCGATGCGACCTGCAATTTGTACTTGAATTCCTTTTGTATCTGCCTGTTCGGTTAATTCAATGGCCTTTTTTATTGCTTTGCGAAATGAAACTCTATTCTTTAATTGTCCGGCTATAAATTCTGCAATAATATTAGGGTGTCCATAAGGGTTTGAAATTCTTGTAATAGCAATGTTGAGTTTTCGGTTCACACAATTAAGTTCTTTTTGTACATTCATCTGTAATTCTTCGATTCTTCGCGTCTTTCCTTCTAGTAATAACTTTGGGAATCCCATATAGATTATGACTTGAATCAGATCAATTATTTTTCGAATTTCTATGCGTGCAATTCCCTCCACACCAGAG
>JAGKPW010002266.1:4385000-4387500 GCA_019926035.1 Melaleuca alternifolia | reverse complement strand
TTCTATGGATTCTTACGTATTGGATCAAAAACAATTCTTGAATGAGGTATTCAACTCCAGGGATGAATCGAAAAAGAAATCTTTATTGGTTCTACCTCCTCTTTTTTATGAAGAGAATGAATCTTTTTATCGAAGGATCAGAAAAAAAAAATGGGTCCGGATCTCCTGCGGGAATGATTTGGAAGATCCAAAACCAAAAATAGTGGTATTTGCTAGCAACAACATAATGGAGGCAGTCAATCAATATAGATGGATCCGAAATCTGATTCAAATCCAATATAGCACCTATGGGTACATAAGAAATGTATGGAATCGATTCTTTTTAATGAATAGATCCGATCGCAACTTCGAATATGGAATTCAAAGGGATCAAATAGGAAATGATACTTTGAATCATATAACTATAATGAAATATACGATCAACCGACATTTATTGAATTTGAAAAAAAGTCAGAAGAAATGGTTCGATCCTCTCTCTTTTTTTTCTCGAACCGAGAGATCCATGAATCGGGATCCTAATGCATATAGATACAAATGGTCCAATGGAAGCAAGAATTTCCAGGAACATTTGGAACATTTCGTTTCTAAGCAGAAGAGCCGTTTTCAAGTAGTCTTAGATCGATTACGTATTAATCAATATTCGATTGATTGGTCTGAGTTTATCGACAAAAAAGATTTGTCTAAGTCACTTCGTTTCGTTTTGTCCAAGTTACTTCTCTTTTTGTCCAAGTTTCTTCTTTTTTTGTCTAACTCACTTCCTTTTTTCTTTGTGAGTTTCGGGAATACCCCCATTCATAGGTCCGAGATCCACGTCTATGAATTGAAAGGTCCGAATGATCAACTCTGCAATCAGTTGTTAGAATCAATAGGTCTTCAAATCGTTCATTTGAAAAAATGGAAACCATTATTATTGGGTGATCATGATACTTCCCAAAAATCGAAATTATTGATCAATGGAGGAACGATATCACCATTTTTGTTCAATAAGATACCAAAGTGGATGATCAACTCATTCCATACTAGAAATAATCACAGGAAATCTTTTGATAACACGGATTCCTATTTCTCAATGATATCTCACGATCAAGACAATTGGCTGAATCCCGTGAAACCATTTCATAGAAGTTCATTGATATCTTCTTTTTATAAAGCAAATCGACTTCGATTCTTGAATAATCCACATCACTTCTGCTTCTATTGTAACAAAAGATTCCCCTTTTATGTGAAAAGGGCCCGTATCAATAATTATGATTTTACATATGGACAATTCCTCAATATCTTGTTCATTCGCAACAAAATATTTTCTTTGTGCGGCGGTAAAAAAAATACGCTTTTTTGGAGAGAGATACTATTTCACCAATCGAGTCACTGGTATCTAACATATTCATACCTAACGATTTTCCACAAAGTGGTGACGAAAGGTCTAACTTGTACAAATCTTTCCATTTTGCAATTCGATCCGATCCATTAGTTCGTAGAGCTATTTACTCTATCGCAGACATTTCTGGAACACCTCTAACAGAGGGACAAATAGTCAATTTTGAAAGAACTTATTGTCAACCTCTTTCAGATATGAATCTATCTGATTCAGAAGGGAAGAACTTGTATCAGTATCTCAATTTCAATTCAAACATGGGTTTGATTCACACTCCATGTTCTGAGAAATATTTACCATCCGAAAAGAGGAAAAAACGGAGTCTTTGTCTAAAGAAATGCGTTGAGAAAGGACAGATGTATAGAACCTTTCAACGAGATAGTGCTTTTTCAACTCTCTCAAAATGGAATCTATTCCAAACATATATGTCATGGTTCCTTACCTCGACAGGGTACAAATATCTAAATTGGATATTTTTAGATACTTTTTCAGACCTATTGCCGATACTAAGTAGCAGTCAAAAAATTGTATCCATTTTTCATGATATTATGCATGGATCAGGTATATCATGGCAAATTCTTCAGAAAAAATTCTGTCTTCCACAATGGAATCTGATAAGTGAGATTTCGAGTAAGTGTTTACATAATATTCTTCTGTCCGAAGAAATGATTCATCGAAATAATGAGTCACCATTGATATCGACCCATCTGAGATCACCATTGATCAAATTCTATTGAGTTTGACTCATAGTGATCATTTATCAAAGAATGACTCTGGTTATCAAATGATTGAACAACCGGGAGCAATTTACTTACGATACTTAGTTGACATTCATAAAAAGTATCTAATGAATTATGAGTTCAATACATTCTGTTTAGCAGGACGGATATTCCTTGCTCATTATCAGACAATCACTTATTCACAAACCTCGTGTGGGGCTAATAGTTTTCATTTCACATCTCATGGAAAACCCTTTTCGCTCCGCTTAGCCCTATCCCCCTCTAGGGGTATTTTAGTGCTAGGTTCTATAGGAACTGGACGATCCTATTTGGTCAAATACCTAGCGACAAACTCCTATGTTCCTTTCATTACAGTATTTCTGAACAAGTTCCTGGATAACAAGTC
>JAGKPW010002266.1:4360000-4370000 GCA_019926035.1 Melaleuca alternifolia | reverse complement strand
AAAAATCGATGAAAGGGAAGAGATCCGAGTGAATGGAAAGGAAAAAACAAGGGATGAATTCAACTTTCAACAGACATTCTATAAAAATAGCCAAGTTTATAAAACTTCTTATATGGATGGGAATAAAAATAAAGAGAATTCGAAGTTAGAATTATTTAAAGAAGATCCATTTTTTATGGTCTGAAAAAATTCTTGTGACTCTTCTTTTCGACTATAAACGATGGAATCGTCCATTGCGATATATAAAAAATAATAAATTTACAAATTCCGTAAGAAATGAAATGTCACAATATTTTTTTATACATGTCGAAACAATGGAAAAGAAAGAATATCTTTTACGTACCCCCAGTTTGTCAACTTTCTTGGAAATTATACAAAGAAAAATTTCTTTGTTGACAAGAGAAAAACTACTCGATGATGAATTGTATGATAATTGGATTTATACCAATGAACAAAAAAAGAACAACTTGAGCAAAGAATTTAGAAAAAAAATGGAACTTATAAATAAAGGACCCATTACTCTAGATGTACTCGAAAAAAAAACTAGATTGTGTAATGATGAAAAGAAAAAAGAATATTTGCCTAAAAAATATGATCCTTTTTTGAATGGGCCCCGTCGTGGAAGGGTCAAATTATTTTTTTCATCCCCAATCCGAAATCAAATTTCCATAAAAAATTATATCGAGACAGGTTGGATAAATAAGATTCATGAGATACTTTTTACTACTGATCAGGAAAAAGTGGAAGAACAAATAGATGCATTTCATAGAAATTCATTATCAACAGAAAAAAAACTTTCTTTATTTCCATTTCCAGAAACCGAACAAGGAATAATTAATGCAGAAGATCAAATAAAAATTTTGAAAATTTTCTTCAACGCAATTATAACGGATCCCAAGACTAAAAGAATTAAAAAAAAATCTATTGGAATAAAAGAAATAAGTAAAAAAGTTCCTCTATGGTCATACAAATTAATCAATGATCTGGAACAACAGGAGGGAGAAAGCGGAGAAAACGTGGCAGAGGATCATCAGATTCGTTACAGAAAAGCCAAACGTGTAGTGATTTTTACAGATAGCCAACAAAATACTGATACTAATATTCAAAATACTGATAATCCTGAGGAAGCCGACGAAGTGGCTTTGATACGTTATTCACAACAATCGTATTTTCGTCGAGACATAATCAAAGGCTCTATGTGTTCTCAAAAACGTAAAATAGTTAATTGTGAATTGTTTCAAGCAAATGTGCATTCTCCTCTTTTTTTGGACAGAATAGATAAACCCATTTTTCTTTTTATATCTCCGAGATGATCAAATTCATTTTTAAAAACTGGATGTATAAAAAAACAACAGAATTAAGAATTTTGGATTATACCGAGGAAAAGACAAAAGAAAGTGAGAAAAAAAACGAGGAAGAAAAAAGAGAAGAATACAAAATAAAAATAGAAGAGAAAACACGAATAGAAATAGCCGAAGCCTGGGATAGCATTTTATTTGCTCAAGTAATAAGAGGATACCTATTAGTAACCCAATGTTTTCTTAGAAAATATATTGTATTACCTTCATTGATAATAGCTAAAAATATAGTCCGTATGCTATTATTTCAATTTCCCGAAAGGTCCGAGGACTTAAAAGATTGGAATAGAGAAATGCATGTTAAATGCACCTATAATGGTGTTCAATTATCAGAAACCGAATTTCCAAAAAATTGGTTGACAGACGGTATTCAGATAAAGATCCTATTTCCCTTTTGCCTTAAACCTTGACACAGATCTAAGGTGCCACACCCCCAGAAATATCCGCTAAGAAATAAAGGGCAAAAAAACGATTTTTGTTTTTTAACAGTTTGGGGAATGAAAACTGAACTTCCTTTTGGTTCTCCCAGAAAACAACGTTCATTTTTCGAAACCATTTTTAAAGAACTCAGAAAAAAAATTCTCAAATTGCAAAAGAATTCTTTTTTAGTTATACAGGTTTTCAAAGAAAGAATAATTTTTTTTAACCTTTCAAAAGAAAGAAAAAAATGGGTCATCAAAAACATTCTATTTTTAAAAGGAAAAATAAAAGAACTTTTCAAAAGAAACCCAATTCAATTATTTGGATTAAGAAAAATATATGAATTGAGTGAAACTAAAAAAGAAAAATATGGGATAATCAGTAATGGGATTATTAATGAATCGTCCATTCAAATTCGATTTATGGATTTGACAGATTATTCATTGACAGAAAAAAAAAATGAAAGATCTGGATCATAGAACCAGCACAATCAGGAATCAAATAGAAAAAATTACAAAAGATAAGAAGAAAGGACTTTTAACTCCAGAAATAAATATTAGTTATAATAAAAGAAGTTATCCTACTAAACTATCAGCATCAATAAAAAATATTTGGCAGAAATTAAAGAAGTTCAAAAGAAGAAATATTCGATTAATCCGTAAATCATATTATTTTTTTCAAATTTTTAATTGAAAGGATATACATAGATATACTTCTCTGTATCATTAATATTACTATGATCACGGCACAACTTTTTTTTTATAATTCAAAAAAATGATCGATAAATACATTTACAATAATGAAACAAATAAAGAAAAAATGGATAAAACAAATAACAAAACAATTCGTTTTATTTGGACTATAAATAAATCAATTTCGAATATTAGTAATAAAAATTCAAAGATTTTTTTATCCTCCTCACAAGCATATGTATTTTACCACTTATATCAAACAAAAATTCGTAACTTGTATAAGTTAAGATATGTCCTTCAATATCACGGAACATCTCTTTTTCTTAAAAATGAAATAAAGGATTATTTGGAAACACAAGGAATTTTTCATTCTGAATTAAAACATAAAAATATTTTGAATTTGGGAATGATTCAATGGAAAAACTGGTTAAGGTTAAGGGGTCATTATCAATATGATTTATCTACGATCCGATGGTATCAATTAGTACCACACAAATGGAGAAATAGATTCAATCAAACACGTATAGTGCAAAATAAAGATTTAAACAAAAGGTATTCAGATGAAAAAGAAAAAAATCGATTAATATTAATTAATTACAAAAATTTAAATGATTTTGAATCAAATTCAAAATATAACTTTCAAAAATACTATAGATATGACCTTTTCTCATATAAATTGATTAATTATGAAAATAGGAAAGGTTCACATATTTATGTATCACCATTACGTTTAAACAATAAACAAGAGATTTCTTATATATCCAACAAGATATATAAAAAAGATAAATTCATTGACATGACAAGGGGTATTATCCCTATTAATTTAGAAGATGATGATATTATGAATCTGGATAAATTTACAGATAGAAAATATTTGGATTGGAGAATTTTCGATTTTTGTCTTAGAAATAAAGTCGATATTGATTCCTGGATCGATATCGATACCAATCGTAATAAAAATACTGAGACTGTGTTTAATAATTATCAAATAATTGATCAAATGGATCAAAAAGGTCTTTTTTTTTGTTGGATGCCGTAATTCCTCCATTTTGGGAAATTTTAAGAAACGGAAGGCTATTGGATCAAATGACAAAGACATTGTTGAGAAAAAGATGGCTTTTCCCAGATGAAATGAAAATCGGATTCATGTAACAGTAGAAAGGTTTCCCATTACTTAGCCGGAAAAATATGTGGCCATGAAATAGGGATTAAGTGGAACAGAATTGACTGAGTGGTAGAGTCGTGGAAACACCTCTTTCTTCCCTATTTTGGACCTTAGCTCCACGAAACAATATGCTACTGCTGAAACACGGAAGAATTGAAATCTTAGATCAAAACACTATGTATGGATGGCATGAACTGCCTAAACAAGAATTTTGGAACAGCGAATAATCAGAGCTATTACTCACTACATAAAAAAATTTCCATTAATGAAAGATGTAAATCCATTGGAAAATAAAAACTATGCATGTCGGATGGAGTATTATAACGGAAAAATCCATTAGATAATGAACTATTGGTTCTAAGCCATCTCTTGCGATGAATCAACAATTTGAAGTGCTTTTCTTGCGTATTCTTGATAAACCAGTGTTTATATATCGATGTAGGGGATCTGTTTGGGAAGTAAGAAGCCCTTTTGACATCTCTTCATCTGCAAAGAATTCTCGATGTGAAAACACAGAGACAAAGGGCTGATCTTTGAATAGGAAAAATAGTGGATCTGCAAGGTCCCAAATGAATTGGCTTATTCGAAAAAAAAGCCTTATTCTTTGGAAGATCTATCTCGTGTCTGGTACTGCATGGTTCCACTCTCCAATAACTCCGAATCATTCTCTTGAAGCTCCTCCTTTTCATCATAAATGATCTGCCTGCCCCGAAATGACCTAGCCCAATAGGGAAATCCCAATTCATTGGGCCTTTCGATACAATCAAATAGAAAGCCCCAAGGGCGCCATGTTCTAGGAGCCCAAACTATGTGATTGAATAAGTCATCCTCTATCTGTTGCGAGTCGAGGACTCCTTCTCCTTCCTAAAACTCTGATTCATATTTTTCATAGAGAAATCTCTGATCAACGATAGAACAAGATCCATTTTGCATCATATCTAAGGGATTCCTTGGTTTGGGCCGAAGAAGCAATGTCACTCGATCATTATAAAACTGACTGTAATCTTTTTCTGTCCGCGAGGATCCCACCAGAGCGCCTTCTACTTCTAATAGGCCATGAACTAGATCAGAATCATTCTCAACGAGTCCATAAGAAGTATTCTCATTTTTTTCATCGGGTCCGGGTAGAGACCACAGGTCTTGAGCGATCGATCCGGCAGAACAACTCAAAAGATAAAGAAGTCTCGTTAATTTCTTCATGCTCGTTCCAAGTTCGAAGTACCATTTGTACAAATAAGAATCCCCTTCGTTACATGATTTCTTCTTCATATAGATAGATATAGGATCTATGGGGCAATTACTTAGAAGTACATTTTGTGCAACATCCCTTCCTATCTGATAGAAAAGGATCCCATGATCCTGAACCGATCTTACCTGGGATCGAAAATCCCAAGTTTGTCTATGAAGAGGAGATTTAATTGTATTAGTGTCTAGAATTGATTTCCACTTACCGATGTCAAAGTTAATCTTGTATCGAATGAATGGTGCTGCAGGTCTAAGACCATAGAATAAGTCCCTTCACGCTATAAAGTCGATTTCCTTTCTTGTGGTCTATCTCCTCGTACTCATACTAAAAGTCTAAGTCGGCTCGTAGGCTATTGGTTCTGTCCCCCGAGTTTATGATCTTTTAGTTGATGTCTAACTAGCCACTATGGGAATGAATCTTCCTGTCGAGGGAGGCTTTCACTGTGGTGAATTCGGATATTATTTTTTTTCCTTCTTTCTCTATTTAAAAACTACCAATCCGCCTCATCACTAAGCTCAACTTTACTTTACCTTAATGAGAAGTGGAAGAAGCGGAAGAATAGAGGTAGCGTCTAGCCTTTGTGAGAAATTGTCCTATTAAAAGCTTTCCCAGTCCAAGGGAATCTCCTTCTGCTATGAGGCTATTTTAGTGAGGGACTGGGGTTCCATAAGGTACATTGCCTTTTCCTTCAGTGATTGAAGTTTTCCCAGTTGTGAAAAATCTCGTTTCATAATCCTTGCAGTCAGTCTTACGGCATTCGTCTTTGATCTTCGATCGTGTAAGCGGCACTCCATCTTTCTTTCCTCTTTAGGTAATGCTCTCCGTCCGCCTTGAATTCCTTCTTACGGAAATGTGTAATAGTCCTTGCTGGAAATGACCCTATCAGGGGAATGCTCCTCGTGTGCCCTTTCGATTATGGTAGCATTCCGGGTTAGATGCCAAAGCCAAAGAGTCCCCTTTTGTATGTCTCTTTATTCGCACAGTGCCTAGTTGAGGATTTATACATCTAGCTATATCTTGAATCCGATTATAAAACTGCTTTCTCCATTGAAGTATGAACCCTGAATGTCTTAAATCACCGGGCATTTCATAGATCAATAGGTTAGGTCTACTTCAGTACAGGTATCAGTCCAGTCCAGTCTAGTCTCAGTCAGTAATGGATGGGAGAGTCTAGTAATGAATGAAAGGTTTGAAAAGTAGGGGGTAGGATTCATGTGCTCTTTCTTCCACCTAAGAGTATAGACAGCACACATAACCAAGCGAACCACCAGGAGAAAAGCTAAGAGCCCAGTGAACGGAGTTAGGCCAGACAACTTACCATTACCTAGTCCGTCCAGGTCCGGAGTAGCATCGTCGGTTCTACTCTATCCTATGGTCTCTCTCGGGCTAAGGTAAGCTTTAGTTTATTGCATGCCTGCCTTTCTTTATAGAGCGTACTCTCTTCCTTTATGAAGGAACCGAAGCCATATGCTGTTTGTCTTCGCTCCGATAGACATCGGCTAAATTCAAAGAATCGGAATACCACACAGCCCAATGGTTCCCTGTACCCTTTCTACATATCCTTTTACTCCTTTCTTAACAGCGCTGGAAAAGATGTTGCGCTACCCTACCTGGATCGGCTTCATTCATTGTCGCATCCATTCCCTCCTTCATCCTATTCTGCAGAAAGGAAGTCCTCGTTCATGCTTATCCTCGTTGGGAATGATTTACCAAATCTAAAAAAGAATATCAATCATTATAGTCTCCCGTCTTTTGACCCGCCCTACCCTATAAAAAAAAAGTAAAAGCTCAAAGGCGCATCATTGGCATTGGTCGGGCCAGTGACCCTCCTTGTCTTTCTTGGAACTGACTTAGAAGTTCTTGGCCTCCACCCTTTCGAAAGCTTTCTTTCTTTCCCTTTCCATCGTACTAGGGCATCATCCTTCTCGCTTGCTCGAACAGAAGGAGCATTCACCTACTAGCACTGGGACCTAATCTACATCACACCTAGAGCCCGAATCCGATAAGGTACGGCGAAGGTCTTAGGCACCTACCACCGCCTTAAATCGAGGGGTCGTTATTCTATTTATATAGCATCCAGCTTACTGTAAGCCAAACAAGGACAATAGTGAGACCTCGTCTAGATAAAATAGGTTAGATCTCGGGGATAAGAGTTCGGTTCACTTTCTATTCTGTCAACTTCTACTCTACGGTTACCGACATAGCACTATGGAGAACTATTGGTACCGGACTAGAAAGACAGACAACATCTTATGAGAAGGGCATGTAGCTCGAGACAATCTAAGGCCAGTTCCTTACTTGCGTACGAAGAAAGGGGAAGACGGATTCGGCCATTTACTACCGCTAGAATAGAATCAGACTATACTACTGAGGGTGACCCACGACTAAGGGAATAGCAAGAGCACTTGCCTAGCCTAGCCTTCTGGAAAGGAGATAGATTCAAGTGAGGGCGAGGATAGAAAGGTTACTTATAAGACTAGATCGACCAATAGCAATAGGAAGAGGTTCCAATAGAGGTTCGGATGGGACAAGTTCGTAGAAAGAAGCTAAACTAAGTTTATGGGGGTTACAGGCGAAAAAAAAGATGCTTTTTCCTAAGAATCGTCAAGATACTGCTCTCCCGTTTACACCGATGTATCGTACTCTCTCTCTACTTTTAGTCTTTGATATCTTTCTACTAAATCTTTGTATTGCATGCTATTGTTCGAAATATTAATAGTGAAGACTATAGTTATAGTCGTGACTATCCCATTTTTTAATGAGTTTTTTAAATCGATTCCACTTCTTTGAATAACTTATCCCGGCCTTTTGGACATCCTTCATGTCACACCCGCGCACATCCGTTACATAACTTTTTTAATACTGAACGATCTCATCGATCTTACTTTCCAATTTCTTCTTTTCACATAGGGAAATATGAAATTCAGACTCATGTGACAAGCCAAGGACCCGAAAGGATCACTAACGAAATACCGCATCTAGAAGCCCATTTACTCCGTAATTTAGACAAAAATGGAATTATGATGCTGGGATCTTGGGTAGAGGTGGGCGATGTTTTAGTAGGTAAATGAACTCCCCAGACGGCAAAAGAATCATCGTATGCCCTAGAAGATAGATTATTACGAGCCATACTTGGCATTCAGGTATCCACTTCAAAGGAAACTTGTCTAAAACTACCTATAGGTGGTAGGGGTAGAGCTATTGATGTGAGATGGATCCAGAAAAAATGGGCTTCTCTTATGAAAGAATAATAAGTCCCCTTGAGGGAGAACTTCTTTCACAGGACTGCCTAAAGATACTCCTAATGTTAAAACAACTATGTAACTTAATGAAGGACTATGGCAGAAAATCCTTAGGTGCTTTTAAGCCCTCTTGGCAGACTATGACCAATTGGATGGTTAGAGAACAGGGCTCCCCCTCGCGTGGTTCCAATTCTAGTTTTGATTGATGAGGTTGATCTGCCAGTTTAAGCATCAATAGTGACCCTTGGAAGCAGCACCGGTTGATTGAGTTGGCCGAGCAGGAGATAGAACATATGCTCAGTAGGCATAGGCATCATAGACAGGGGCGGTAGAACAAGCATAGCTAGGAACTACCCGTAGTGAAAAAGAAGTTAGAAAGCCATTGCCCGTTTCAGCTTTCCTTTGTCCGCTTACAGATCCTATAGTTGCAGGGGCGGAGGTGAAGGCAGTTTCAGTTGATTCACCAGCATAAACGTGAAGATAAGTAGAAGTGGCCTCTTCGGAACCCGTTGATCGAGTAGTTTATCCGGTTCCATTTGATGCATCAGTGGCTGATCTTCTAGGTGAAAGACCTAAAGGAGAGGAGTGAACGGAGAAAAGAAGAGTTGTACCGAAGACTTTCTCTTAGCACACAAGACAGAGTGCCATTGGCGACTCTGGTTTCGGGTTAATCTCAATAGTCTGATAGCCTATGTCAGGTAGTTACAAGTGAGATAGATGTGTAACTAACCTCTAAAACTAAGCCACGGTCTACCGATGGAAGGGTCACAGAAGGTAACCAGTTAGCGAGCGGTGTCGGTAAGCGAAACAGTGCCTTTTTCGGCTTAGAAACAATTCCCTCGAAAAGCGTTGGTTAAAGGGCTAAGCGAAATTCCCGAGAAAAGCAAGCGCTATAGAAAGAATAGCTTTGAAGCCACCTTTATAATGGGATTCCAACTCAGCACCTTTTGAGAAGAATTGCTCTTTGGAGAGCATAGTACGATGAAAGTTGGTTGCTGTAGGAACGAGATTCTTAATGTTCATAGACACTTTGATACTAATTGTAGAAATTAACTCTTTTATTATGATTGTGCAGAATGGTGCTTTGCGGCTACTATGGGTCTTCAAAAGGAACCAGGAAGGGGGCAAAGACATCCTAAGAAGTCTGCCTGTAGACTCTACCTCGAGCGACCTTCCCTTATTTAGGACAATACAAAGACAAGGCTGACGAATGGAAAGAATGTTTACCTATGGCATTAAGATCTCAATACGAGATGTTGACCAAAACCTCACTGCAGTGGCTTGTAGACTTGCTACCAAAAGCTCTTTCTTGCACTTAAGGGTGGTTGGATGTTGATTAAGAGTTTTAAAATAAAAATATCCTTCGATTTGGAAATGAAACTACAACCCTTGCTCTGGGGCTCGAGGTTCGAGCTGCGAGGGAAAGCTTTGAGACTGGCATCCCCTGTTCTATCCGATGTTCAAGATCGGAACGAAGCTCATCCCGAATACTGATAAAAAAGAGTCAGCGCGGCAAGGAAAGGGAGGATGGAAGCCCACTTCGACTCACCAAGGAGAAGGTAAGTACTGTTATATCCTTTTTTCTTCTGAAGTGATATAGATCAATGCCTGGACTAGGGGGAGGGCGTCGGCCCACAGGAAAAGGTTTGAAGATGCAATCATGAATTGAACCAAATCGAAACATTCAGCTGTCGACGGACAAAGCCGAAAGGTCGACCGCAAACGAAGGATGGCCAGGCCCCGGTTCCCAGGGTTAGATTATTCCCTATTATGAGCCTACTCAGATCAGAACTAAACTAGTTGATTCTCTTTCGCCTATCGGCCGGCCGGCTTGTTGCAACCTTCGCATTTCCTGCTGAGATCCTAAGTCTCCAAGT
>JAGKPW010002266.1:4345000-4357500 GCA_019926035.1 Melaleuca alternifolia | reverse complement strand
AGCCCCCAACCAAGGGAATGGTTATGTCCAGTATGTCCCCCCTTATTCCCGACATGCTATGGTGCCCGGGGGTGGCTAGGAGCGGGTTGAGTCCTTATCGCCGCAGAGCAACAGCCACGTCCGGATCTAATCTATCTACTCGGCAATTCATCCGGTGACTTCACGGTCGCCAAAGAAGCCCCAAGAAGCATCAAACATTTCCGATGAGATCCATGGAGCAATTTTTAGATAGCAAGCACTAGCTCCCGGTGTGACTTCATAAAAAGCAATCAAAGATAAGATCGAAGAGAATGAAACGTACGTAGTGGTCATTATAGTGCTTCCTTCCGATCCTAGAAAACATCCGAAAAAACCTGCTACGGAACTACCAAGCAGGGGCAAAAATACGATAAGTAGATACATAATTTCGAGTGTGATCAGATAACCAAAAATCAGACAATGACAGAGCGGCCTGGGATGTTGTGATAGATTGATCGACGTTTGAAGAAGGCCCGACCGAAGGAATGAGTCACAACACAAGGTGAATTGCTTCCCCCACCTTCCTTCACGGGGTTGGCTTACCCGAAAAAATCAGAATCAAGCCCTTAAACCAGTTCCTGTACTGAATTCGACTTCTAGTAAAGTAGTTTGGTCAAGGGTAAGGTATCCCCGAACCCTTCTTTCAACAAAAAGGCGAAAGTAGGGGCTATTCCGGCGCTCCCTCTCAAGATTGTTAAAGATCTCATGGAAAGAGTCCAATGAATGGTTTTTGCAGTTCCAGGTCTTGATAAATTTGGCCCCATTCACAAGCCATCCCTGATCGGGATCAAGCTCATCCATCTGTAAGAGTAAAAGAAATATACTCTGACAGATGGATGAGCTTTTTGATGAAAGTATTTAAAAGGAGGAAGCGCAGCCTTGCCCTTATATTCGAGCATAAGCCGCATAGTGATTTGGGATAAGCTTTCCCCACCAATAAAGGGATCTTCTATCTCTTGCTCGGCGCTCAAAGCCTCGTCTCGAGTGTTAGCTTCAGAAGGACCAGGCTGATCTTGGTCCTCGTCTGCATGAGCAATAGGAAAGAAAGACAAGTAGGGAAGTCTTAGGCGTTCGTGCTCCTTCCCGACTGCGACTGCTACTATGCGACTGCTGAGAGATTCGAGAGATCAGAGCGCTTTCCTAGTAGCAATTGCATGTTGTACGATTTTCTATTTGAATATTAGTGATAGAACTAAGGAACTTCAGTATGTCTTTCTGCCCGTACTGAAGTAACCGAATTCTGCTCTGAAAGTGAATTAGAAATGAAATCTTTTTTTCTTTTAATAGGTTCGATCCCCGTACTAAAGGTAAAACAGCAACTTCAGTCTCCCCTTCATCGCTCTGGTTTGCTGCTGTTAAAGGATTTGCTGTTGATTGACTATACGAATTCTTATTATTAGCTTTCCTATACTTATTTCCTACTGAAGGAAGGAATGCTAGAGACTGTAAAGTAGAGGAATGATTGACTGCTGTTAACGGATGAGAAAGCAATCTTTCTCCCCTACCTACAAAGAGTCACTTTTTGATAAGGAACTCCAGTCTACCCTTCTTCAAGAGTAATCAAGGATCTTACGTCGATCAGGTTACCGACCCGCAGACCCCATTTCGGAGCCATAGTAGCGGGCTCATTGGTCCCACGGCTTCTCGATCAAGTACCTTACTCGATTGAAGAAAGATGGAACTCTTCCTTATATACGATAACAGATAATGGAATAAATGAAAATCTAATGTTATTATCGGAAGATCAAATAAAAGAGGAGGTCATGATTAGACTTTCTCTTTCCTGTTTGTATGCAAAGCCTTTTATAGTCTGGATAAGTTAGAAAAGGAGTGATCACTGAACCTCGAGTTAGGAATAGCTTTGGGACCGAACGTGTAATTCAGCTTGACTAAAAGGAGAGGCTGGATGGTTTGAAGCTCGACTGTAAGGAAGAGGAAAAATGTTCAACCAGACGTGGAACATTCTGTTACTGTTTGCAAGTGGGAAGCAAGCAATGCCTCTCTTGTGGCTTGTTGCTCTGCGCTGCGATTATGAAAGGGATGGGCCATCAAAAAAAAGCATAAAATTGGCCATTCATTTTTGAATATGGTGTCTAGTTAGATGCATATGTCATTTTTCTTCAATCGAGCCAAGTTTGCCATGGACAGAGCAGGATTAGTCCTAAAGAAGTGGGACTGAAACTCATTTTGAATGTCTTCCCTTTTCTTTTGTGTATCGAATTCGGTGGAAGATGAATGTACCAAATATACCAAATGCGTAGCTTGTCAGTGAACTTGGGAATTACCTAAGCTTTAGGTAATCATCATTCGAAGCCCCCTACCACTGGCAAGTGAACCGAGCCATGTGTTCTAAGGCTGACCCATTGCCTTCTCCTAAGAGCAAGGTAAGCTCCGGTAGAAAACCACCTTGTTCCCTATCAATATGCTCGGGCTAGGCCTTCCTATACATTGGCCTAAATAGTCTCTCTAGCCTAGGGCTAACCATCTGCTCAATCAGATTAGCCATTCAGAGTCTTGTAAAGATATTTTGAAATACTTATCCCCACTTTGGTAAGTCTACTTTGCTGCTCTTCTCCCCAGGCACTGAACTCGGTAGTCCCACTGATAGATCTTTGGGTTAGCTTGTCTTAGTCTTAGCAGGTTTTGCTGCTTGTGCTCTGTCTTCTTAAGAGAAAGCGCTTGCTCGCCCTCGAAATGCCATACAGTATTCGCCTTTCAGTACTGGCGAATCTAATGATTATGATTATGCTATTCCTTAATTAAGGCCCTAATTCATCTTTCACCAACTCAGTTTAAAAAGCCAATCCCCTTTAAGTAGCAGTCATTCCGGGGTATTTATCCCCAGCCTTTCCTGGATTCTCTGACTCCTATTGGCTACGATTAGAAAACTGATTTGGGAAAGCTAGAAGTTTTAGGTTCTCCCCTATAGTTATGTTATCCGATACTTCTTGAGCTCATTTCGAAGGACTTTACTTCGCCAAGTCAAAAGGAAGCACATTTCGGTCTACACTGAAGATCCTGAAAAACTCAAAACAATTCAGAAAGAAAGAAGTATTAAGTTCCTTCGGTCTTAGAAAGATTGCTTCTATCCAACTCACCCAGAAAGAGCTTAGGTGCACCTTATCCCTAGCTAGAATGCAATATGAGGACTATGTTTTCTAGCTGAGCTCTCTGAACCAAAATGACTACTTTCTCTGATCGGCCTAAGGAAGGATCAAACCCCTCCCAAACGTTTCACTCGAGTTACTCCTACCAGACTCTCCTTAACAGTTGAGTCCTATACCTCTCGCGAACTCAAGCCATTCGTGAAGCAAGAGCTTTAGCTGAGATTGTTGGAACATCTGAAAGGCATTCTTATATTATCCCCTTAAGCGAGTAAGAAAGCTGTTTTCGGAAGGTATGAAGATGATAATGTTGAGGGGTTCTCCTCTACCGGGTTAGAACTCAGAAGTAGGGATGAGTGGAGGAGACTACTTTGCTTATACCGGATTGTAGGCTAGGGGACCGGGTTGGATTGACTTAAAGCTCTCCTAATAAATCTGTCTTTTTCCTGACGTACTGGACTGAATGGCTAAGATCTTATATAACTCTTGATGAAAAAGAAAAGAAAGAAAAACGTCCTTCTAGAGATCGGAGGATGCCTGGTATGAAGTTACTCGACTGAAAGGAGAAAGGAGAGGGACGAAGTAGTCTGCTTTGATAGAACCGGGAAAAATGCCACTCTTATGCGGGATATTCTACAGGAAGTGCATGATCTACCAACTGCACAAAATGTTTGGGTAGCCTTATAAATATAAAAAGAAAAGCGATTCCTTGATCAGTTTGTGGCTCGAAAGCTTTAACTTCAGACCGTAAAAAAGGGCAATCAGCCCATGGCCACATACTTATGTACGCACACTCAAGTCAGCTCTCCTTACAATCAATTCTCCGGTCTCACACAAGGATCTAGTTATTTATGCCTTAGCCGGATTACCACCGCTTTCGTCACCACAATCACTAATAGCACAACCAATATCAGCTTTGATGACTTTAAGGCGAAGCTATTGTAGCATTCGCAACGATTTCATCAATTGCATTCATCTACTGATACCAAGGCTTTCTTTATTGCTTATCAATCTTCGAATGATCAGCGCTCATCCTTCAATGGTCGTGGCCGTGGGAAAGGAAAATTAGGGCTTGACAGACTATCCTTACCCCCAGTAGACTTAAGATAGGAGTAAGTTGGGTCAGAAGATGGGGAAAAAACTTTCTAGGCCCATAAGGGAGAATGGGCCCTATACCCAAAAAAGGCCTTTCCTTTCCCGCCTAACCCTAATGCCCTTACTCCAAGAGCGAGTAGCCCTTTATGAAATAGCAGCGGAGGCGTAAGCAGCAAAAGCCTCTTCCACTGTTCCTGACCCTCACCCGAGAGAGAGGGGAGGAGCTTCCTTGAGTTGAGAGATGGGTTAACAATGCTAATGGTTTTGTCTACCCTTTCTTCTGATTGATATCCGAGAGTCACTGAACTTAGAATAGTGAATCCAGTTCAAGCAGAATCATAAGAAGAAGAAGCCCTTGTTGGAGTTGGAGGAAGAAGTGCTACAAGAATGGCTATTTCCGCTCTTGGAGGAGCGAGATTTGACTACTATAAGATAAGGCAGATAATTGATTAAAGAATGTTCATTTTCTAAGCTAAGTAAGAAAGCCGAAAATAAGAAGAACGAAGAAGGGGTGCCACTACACGGTCAGTAATAGAAGAAGGAGCAAAGAGTCTGCCGTAGCTTGGCACCTCCTTATGCTAAGTCAGATCCAAAGTGCATTCAATGATTTAGTTGTAGATGCAAAATCATTAGTAAGGGCATGGCTTAAGCCAGCTCTTGACTGAGGGTATGACATCGCTCTTCATCTTTCTTTGTCGGAATTGGCTTTGAAGGAAAGGACTTCTTTATTATAACATAACTCTTTGCAGATGCCAAGAATATCACTCATTTCAGAGCGGTAGGAGTGCCGCTTACATTCTTTCTGAGTGATTCCCCGGTAGCAAAGGAAGTAGCAGCAGTGCTATATATAACTGCTTTTCTTAAGTAAGGAATTGATAGAGATAATTGCCCTAGCTAGCTATAGTCCATCTCTTAGAACTGTCTAGATTCAGTTGGTCTTTCGTGAGTGAACGAAGCCGAGTCAGTTGCCTTTTATTCAAAGAGGAAGTGCCAAGTCTTTAGTTGTATGAAAAACAAGCAATCCAAGCGAAGTGGGAATACCCCGATAAAGGCGAGACAGAACAGAGACTGGGTTAAGCTCTTTTCTCAACCAGTTCAAGCATTGGCAAACCAGCCTTCCGAGAGGAAATTTCTTTGTTTACGTGAGCTCTTAGGGTGCTAGCTTCACTAATCTTTATGTAAATTTTCCTTAGGCCGAGAAAGGATTGAGACCAAAGAGTGCCCGCTCTTCTCTCTTTTGTTTCCGCTCCTGGTGGTTGAGTAGGGGTTTTAGGAGAAAGCATAAGTGCAACGCTTGAATCTCTTGTCGGTATGGCTACTAGTCTTGGACTGAAAGAACTCGGCGACTAGACAGCTCGCTGGACTAGAAAGGAGAAAGCCAAAACTCTAGTGGCCACAAGGCAAGAATCATCGAATCATAGCCCAGTTCCTTCGTACCTGAGGGATGAGACTTGCCAACGATGAGACTGTCACTGCTTGAGAATATGCTCTGGCACTTTCATTTCGGAAGGGGGATGAAGAATAGGCTATCTTTGATATTGGCAAGATAGTTCTTTGACCCACCTGAGGAGAGGTGCTTTGGTTTGCTTCGTCGGTCTGTCTTTCAGCTTGGTCGATAGAAATCTCTCCTGTGTCTTAAGCAGCAAAGAAAGATTTTCCAATCCTCTTAGGAATCAATTGAGAAACAACATTTATTGTTGTATTACTCCACGAGCTTTCTCTCTTTCTACGGCGAATGGCGCATCTCTTCCTTGCCCATGTAAGCAGTTAGCGAAACTGGAACTGGGATAGCCTCGGGTAATTCATCAATTGTTTTAGCTCTGGTTCAAATGGTTTCTGTTTCAGGGGTTAGGAAAAGCTTATCTGTTGTTTCCGCTGTTCTAGAGTCGGTAGGTGGGGCTTCTTCTTTTTCTTTCCGTGGTGAGGCTTGGTTTTGGTTCAAGAGAAAGAAATTAATATTAAAGTTCCCCCCCCCCAGGCCAAGGAAAGGGACAATCAAGTCTTTTTGGTTCGACTAGCCCAATGTTAGTCGGAATAACCTTTGTTGTTGGAATTGTTAGTCGAAAAGAGTGAAGACCGGGAAATCTCTTTATTAATAGAGAAAGCACACCCGGAACCGGGGAAAGGCGATAACGACCAGGCTATCTCCGAGGCTATGGGGCACTCGCGGTAAAAGAAGAAGTTAGGAATAATGCTAGCTCAAAAAGAAGAAAGGCTATTTACCTTACTTCCCGACTTCCCTAGGGGAGGTTGAAAAAGCTGCGATTGCTTTTGTTTCAGAAGTTTCATTTGTCTTGGTTTAGTTCAGGAATTGATAGAGATTCCTAGCAGTATACTTTATTTGTTGTCGAGAAGGCTACTCGATACTAGCACTAGCATAGAAAGGATCGATCCCAGACACCGAAATTTCCTTATATTCAAAATAGAACGCACACCGGTAAGCAGTGATTTTAACAGCATCAAATACGAAGAACAAAGAAGCATTCGAACGAAGAAGGAAGGATGCTAATTTTCGGGACTTTCCTCAAACTAGAGTGAAGTCAACATATTGAATCGTCTACTGTCTCTAGAAGAGAAATCTTCCTTCATGACAAATGCTACAAATGTTCTACTAAGTCGAGTCTCTATCACCCATAGGCGAATTAGACAGAATGAGTGGGTAGCTAAGGGTTAGGCATAGCAGGTCTCTTGCGGATGACTTTCGTGTGCATGTCTGTCTTTGGAATGTCTGTTGATGTCGGTGTGAATGAATGTCTTGATTGCCCGTTCTAGTGTGCAAGTCTTGCTTTCGCGCGTAGCCCTTCTTTTAAGAAATCTTAGTGAACCCTTGGGCCATTAAGAGAGTCATCTTCTAGTACTTAGCATGGTAAGCATGCATAGCGTGCCAATTGGGCTAGCTCATAAGAGAAAAAACAGGCTGATAAGGTTTGTCGTCGGGCGAGATCAAACTTTCTCCATTCGTGACCCCTATCATACTTATAAAGAAGGTATAGTTATATTTAGTATTCAACTAATTGCATAGATAAAGTCGTGTATTGTATCTGATGATCGGAAGGCATCTATCCCATAGAATGGTAATTGATTTAATTAGCATTACCTAGTAGTGCACTCGCTACCTTAAGAGGTAAAAAGGCTATTGCTTCTGTCTTCAATCAAGAGAAAAAAAAAGATAAGATTAGCAGAGAATTCTATAACAGACGATTTGTAGCATCCGGATGATTCAATTCCTTTTGAGGAATTAATGACCGCTGCGCACCTTAAGCGCTAGTTCTGCTTTCACATCTGGATGCTAAGATCGGAAAAGGTTCTCGTTCCCATGAATCTTGATCTGCCTCCTGGCATTGATAGCGATTGAAAGGCTTCAACCTATTTATCTATCCTATCCCTCGCTTTAGTCTTCATCGTCTGCTGGCTCCGTACACTCCCTTGTAATTCAGCGTGGCAACGAGCACAAAGTTTTTGAGGCATCATAAAATAAGGATATGCAGACAAAGCACCCACGATATTCATATAAAGCATCCTCGACCACATGCGGGCCATCTGAGAAGGAAGAAGACGCATCTTCACATTAGAAATAAGTAAGTGCCACAGGCAAAGAAAGTAACTCAAAATAGCACCGGATAAGTAGCTCACTCCCTGCCATAAAAGTTGAAATAGTCAAACTAGAGAGTCCTCCGAAATATAAGGTACTACTATTGTAAAACAAGAGTAGAGTTCATATGCAACTCATCCCACACGAAGGATAGAGGAAGGATAATCGAACACTAAGATGAGGAGTAGGATGGTATGAAATGTGTCAGCAGTCTGGAGCTAACCGAGACTTCAAAACTCCGAGTCCAAAGAGCGGTTAGATGGAATCAGGGATCATCCGCCCTATTGCTACTTCCTCTATCCGGAAGCAGTTATGAACATTCCTGCCAGCAAGGCTGATTTACATCGGTCATTGATTGGCGACTGCTTTCTTAGTATGGCATCTTTGTTTGCTCTAGGGGTTTCATATATAGAAATAGAAGGGAGCTAACCTATATGGGCCCGGGTATGATAATCTCTCTGCATACTTCCTGCGTTGATTGAATCTAAAAGGGCCCTTTTTGCCGCATCTAACTAATCCTCTTTCATTCTAAGGAGCCAACCGAAAGGCGATTGCTGCTAACTATTAAATGGGTCACTATGCTTAACACATAGCCTTCTCAATCCTTCTTCACCACGGCCGAGGAAGGGGCGGATCCCGTCAGGCGTAGAGATGCTAGCTTGGGTACATGCATCTCTTGATCTCACGCCTTCCTATTTGATTCAGTCAGTCGTCTGAAAGTGCTCACTGGGCTTCAAATAGAATAGAGAGCCTATATGCTTACCGAATTCCTTTTATCCTAGGCCGGCTGTCCCCCTTCGAAGGCGTATTCGTCCCCTTTCGCCGCCCCATCGTCTGGGCTCTTCTTCGAAAATCGGACATCAAGAAAGCGTACGCTTCCCTCTTTCGAGTTCTTGATAACGATGGGCCAAGCTACATAATCAGGAGGGTCTGGCCATCCGCTTCGATGGAGAGATAGGTGCCCGCCAAAGTGTGCTTTATTGAAAAGGGGATATGGAGCCTTGCTGGGGAATTTCGCCCCTAACTTTCTTCGGGTTGGCTAGAGAGATGAGCGCATAGTTTAGTAAGGACAGTTACTTTCCCGAGAGCGCTCCCTCGTCCATTTCTAGGCTACAAAAAGGGGATCGGATCTTGTCTTCCCTCTTCCCTTCTTCAGGCTGAAAAGCCTTCTTCTTCCTTCCAACCTTGCCTACCTCTCTTGAATTTAATTTCATTCTTCAAAATCCCCTCCTCTTCTCTGAAGGCAGTCGAGGGAAGCGGGTTATGGGATAGGCTGCTAAGGCCCGGGGAGCAGAATCGGGTCAAACATCGATAGGGAGAAAGAGGTTATTGACTCTTCCTTTCCTCCCGATTGGCAATGAGATCTCTTTCTTCTACCATTGCGAGACAAGACAGCTTCCTTCGTTCGGGCGATCTAACGGAAAGGTAAGGGATGCCCTCTCTGCTTCTCCACTTGAACCATAACCTGAAATAGAACTGGAACTAGAAGGAAAACTTCTATATAGACCTAAACTTGACACCAGCATACTGCATATGCCAGTGGTTGTGGTACAGGTAGTTGTGTCTTGAATCGATAGTGAGGGCTTTAGCTCAGGGAAGGTTTGCTTGTAATCGATAGCAAAACGACTAACTCCTCCCTTTCCGTTATCCCAATCCGCTTTATGATCCCAGCTGGTGCTAATCTTATATTGGGTGAATTCAATGTTCAACAAATAGTTGAGCGAGGAAAGGACAAAGGGGAACTGAATCTAACAAGAACAAGCAAGACCAAGGGAAGGGATATGACCAAAAAGGCCTTGTCACGAGCTGGACTCGAACCAGGGGATCAAAAGACAGGCCTAGCGAACTACCATTTATCCTGATCGTGATTTATATAACCCAGTTCATCCCGTGACAAACTACATCTGTGGTTCGCTTTCCCTTCCTTTCTGTGGTAGCTAGGCCTGGTAGCATGGTTAACGGTAGCATGTTTGCTAGTCTTGTAGGACTAGGAGCTCTACTAGGCTTGACCGTGGGAAATTTACTTATTAAAGAAAGAATGACGTAGGTAGACTAACTAGAAGTAGTAGGAGTTCCCGTCGAAGGGCAAATGATTCATTTAGGAAAGATCAGATGCGGATAAAAGTCTGGGCTCAAAATTTCATAGAAGAAGAATCGGGTTGACATAAACACTTTTTCGGTTAAAATAGTCTAATGAGAAAGCATCTGTTTACGTTCGTAGTTGCAATAAGTTTTTTTTCATCGAGATTTGGTTGGTCTTCAGTCGACCTTAGTTTAGTAGAAAATCGAACACCATGTGTTTCTTGGAAAAAGCGTGACTTAGCTCAAGTAATGCCCGTCCCATGCTTTCTTCTCCAACTAGAAATTTATTTAAGAAAAGAAAGTGACATAAGGAATATGGCATCGAATGCAAGCTGCTAGAGATAGAGAAGGGGCTTTGAGGGGGAAAGTCTTCTGGCAATATTAGGCATAGTACTACTAATCGATTATTTGGCCATTCGTGATCGAATACAACCAAGTCAAAGTTGTACGCCTACATAACCTTATCTACCAAACCAAGGAAGCAGGTATCATATCACTGTAGTTCTATACACCTTTTGTGAAAGCATTTACTGTATTTTGAATGAATTCAAGTTAGTAAAATAGTCTGGTGGAAGAAGCCCGCATCACCACTCCTCTCCCCCCCCCCTTTTGCTGGGGCGGGCCTCACCTTTGTGTGAAGGCTACATTCGATTTGGAATCGAGAAAAGGAAAAAGCCCTAATTTCACTATATCAAGAATCAAATGGAAAAGATTTTGAACCCCAACTCCAAAGGAAGGGCATTTTCGGGGACTAGCCTGCTTCCACTTTCTAATGTTAGATAGACTGACGATCAAAATACAAATAAGATTAAAAAGGCCATCATTGGGGCAAACAATGCAATTGCTTCGGTGAGTGCAAAGCCCAAAATGGCATAACCAAATGATTGTTTAGCCAATGATGGATTTCTAGCCATGGAATGAATCAAAGAACTGAAGACGTTTCCAATACCGACAGCTGCTCCCGCTAAAGCAATTGTAGTAGCTCTGGCTCCAATTAATTTGGCACTCTCTAACATAAAGAGTGGAGGAATTCTCCTCACGCTACGCTTTTTAATTCAAGATTTCATCTTATGGACTCTTCGTTCATTCTATGCGTCCTTCCTTCTCAATGCCCGGGCATCCATCTAATGCATTCTTTTCGATCTTCTACCCGCTTGCTTCGCATAGGCTCCACAAGCTTCGGTGCGGTAGACTTAACACCAACCCAATCTCGACAAAGAAAAAAAAGTCAAAGCAACTACATCTCCTTCGGACCCTGAAGTGAACGGCCGCTTTTTAGAGTGTTATAACCAACAATAACGAGAAAGCTTTTTTGTTTACTCAGGCAAACAAAAAAGGGATCCGCCTCGAATCAAAACGATTTCTCCTTTCTTTTCTACGCGGAGATCTTTCTTCTCTTATGAAATTTCAAGTTTGATCAAGGGCACTGCAACCTATCCTATGTTGGGCCTGCATCACTTCAGGGGTTAGCTCTGCAGATGTTGAAGGAATGGAATAAGGGCAGCTTGAAAGCTTGACTTTCTTCTTTCTGGCGTGACTGCTTTCTTTGCTAGATGGGATCGATCCCAGACCTAGCCTATTGCACCTTTGCTGGTATCCTTATCGTATTCTAAGTAGAAGACCCCACGTACTATCCGAAAGGCTGATTCGTCTTAGTCTTCCGCTTTTTCTAAAGGGAGTGAAAACCAGTTCACGGTGAGCCGAGGGTTAGGAGAAGAGGTCGGTATCATGAGCTCATCTGTCTATCTTGTATACAATTTGGGGTGCTAAGAAGCTAGGGCTTTAGCTAGCTCTTATCCTCAACCTCTTCAAGCGGGGGCGTAGCGAAGCGATCGGAAGTACTTTCGAAAGCATCTCCGTCGCTCAATAGCAAGCCTTCATTACCGATATCTTGACTATTGGGATAACTTGAACATAGAAAGATGCCTCTATCAATGAATTTTTCCATCTTGCACTAAGTTAGCATGAATTTCTAAAAAGGGCTTCTTCCGATGCCTCTATAATTCTACTTTCGAATATTTAACGTAATCGGATAAGAGGGCTTCTTCCGATGCAAGGGAATTCTATCTAGCAGACAATGGATAGTCTAATCTCCTATAGGAAAATGCGCTTGTCGATCCTTCCCTCCCAAGGGGATCCATGATATAGCAGTTAGCTTGACGATCCATCCAAGAGGTAGGATTCTTACTTTCTTTTCGAGCCTAACTTGTGTATTTTCTCTTTTGAGGTAGAATCACCCATCTGGCTTGTCAAAGAAGCAATCTAGCTATCTAGCCTTTGCTGATGACTGTCCTTTCTTTTATGAACACTGTTCGATTCGAACAAGCTTTTCTTTACCTAATCGGAAAAGAAGACCAAGGAGATTCCTCCCTTTGAATAGAATAGGATTCTTCTTTTTTTTTAAATGAATATTAATTATTATCAAAAGAGAAAGAAGCTTATTCAAGAGCTAAGTGAATTCTTGGAATTTTCCAACTTGAATTGAACACTGAAAGCTTCCAAGTGACCTTTGAAAGGTTTCCTATCCTCATCCGACGAAATGCCTTGAAACTTTCCTTAGCCTAGGTATCCCTATTCAGTCTTTTCCTCTCCACTCGTACTATAAGAAA
>JAGKPW010002265.1:0-57742 GCA_019926035.1 Melaleuca alternifolia | reverse complement strand
TTACAACATTTCTTCAATCATATCTCACGATTTACAGTGTCTAGAGATTGCATGAAACTGTATCTTTGTGAGAAAACAAGTTTGAAGGCTTGTTTTCGCAAGCTTGATTCTAGGATTGCATTTACAACTGATACATGAAGTTCAATTGAGAACTTGAATGATTTGTGCCTGAATGCACATTTTATCGATGAAAGCTGGAAATTGAATAAAAGAATCATCAACTTTGTGATGATGCATAGTCACAAGGGCAAAGATATTGTAAAATTGATTGAGAAATGCATCTATGAATGGGGATTAGAGAAAAAAGTATCAACAATCACTATGGATCATGCTAGGTCAAATGATGTTGCTATTGATTTTTTGAAAAAAAGACTTTCAAAAGAGAAGCTATTAATCTTAGATGGTGCTGTTTTACACATGAGATGCACAACCATATATTAAATTTGATTGTGAGGGATGGTTTGACTGAGGCACGTGATTCCATTACACATATTCGAAATGTTGTTAAGTATGTGAGAAGTTCTCCCATGAAAACTAAAACATTTCAAGATTGCATTGAGAGTGTAAGGATCACTTACAAAGGATCACTTACAAATGTTCGGTTTGTCTTGATGTCACAATTAGATGAAATTACACTTATCTCATGCTAGACACCGCCTTAAAGTTTAGAAAAGCTTTTGAAAAGATGGAAGAAGATGATCTTTCTTTCTCTTCGGGTCTTGACTTTGATACTCCTGAGCATGAAGATTGGGAAAATGCTAGAGTTCTTTCTCTACGTTTGAAGAAATTTTGTGATGCTACTAACAAAATGTCTGAGATTTTGTATATCACTACAAATGATTATTTTGAGGGGATAACTGCTTTATACAAAAATCTGAAGCACGCGGAGAGGGCTGTGGATCTGAGATTGATAGTTATGGGTATGAGATAAAAGATACGTATGACAAATATTATGGAAGTTTTGACAAAGTAAACATGATGATATTAGTTGCGGCAATTCTGGATCCAAGAAAGAAGCTGAATTACGTGCAATATTGTTATAAATTGATTTATAATGATAGTGCGAAGGTTGATGAGATGTGCAATGAGGTGAGGATTGCCCTTGAAGGCTTGTTTAATTTTTATGACAAGTCTTCTCGTAATTCCTATAACAAAGAAATGGATGGTAAACGTTTGAATGATATTGGTACTAGCAGTAGCTGAGAACTTGATAGCTATGAGGAGGATAATAATGGGATGATTGTGAATTAGATTTCGATTTATCTTTCTTGATGAGGAAAAAAAAATTTCAGAAGGAAACTTATTGGACCTTGATCAATATCTAAAAGTCGAACGTGAAAAAGGTCATGAACTTGATCTCTTGATGTGGTGGAAAACTGCTGGTCAAAAATATAAAATCTTATCTTTGATGGCTCGAGATATTTTGGCTATTCCTGTAACTACCATTGCTTTAGATTTGACTTTTAGTACATTCGGTTGTGTGCTTGATGGCTTTCGGAGTTCTTTGACCCCAAAAGTGGTGGAGGCTTTGATTTGCACCCACGATTAGTTAATAGCGATTCATAGGCCGATTGATGTTGATGAATGCATCGAGAATGTGACAAAGTTTGAGTGTGGTAAGTTGGATACATCTTTTTATTTTGTTATTCTTTTGTATACTAATAATTGAATGCTTCATTTAATATTATGTTTATATTAGATTTGGATGATGTTCACTCCGAGCTTACCGGTAAATAGAGTTGATTCAAAAGCATAGTCTTTGTTGATTCAAAGTTGATTATGAGATGTGGATAGAAATCATGTATTTGTCCTAAAAGTCATACTGAAATTGAAGCAACTTATTCTCTCTTGGTGTTGATAGAACTAAAGTTTGTTTATGGTATTAGCTCGGTTGTCTAAACTTCATTTTGATAAAGTGCACAGATGTTATCCTAACTGATGATAAGGAAACAGTTGTTGAGATTCATGCTGAGTATGATCCCTCTAGGAAAACAAAACCTAAGGTTCATCTCCTTAATGTTGTTCTTCTCCTTAATGTTGTTCTTCTCCTTAATGTTGTTCATCTCCTGTTACCTTTAAATTATTTTGATAAAAAAAGTTATCCTTGGTACATTGTAGTATTGACTCTTATTCTCTTTTTTTCCTTCAAAACGTATCTTAAGGGGGTGCTTCACTAGGTTGATGAACCTTCCCACGGTGTTGACCCACTTCAGGTGGAAGGCAGATTGTTTGAGAAGATATTTTTGTCAGAGGTTGGAAATAAGATTTAAAAAATCGTGTATTCTTCTTCTTCTTGCATTATCTGTTTTAGGTGGATGATTACTAGTTGCTGGAATTCGTTGTTGAATTGGAATCCGACTGAGCTTGGTAAAGATTGGCTTGATGATCTCAACCCACATTCAAAAGTTGTGGTCCGTACCATTACTTGGAGAAGCTAAAGTAGGAAATAGATTTCAGTTTGAAAGGCTTGATATGTACTTGAACTATGGGACTAAAGGCAATCTTCACGATATCTTAGTGGGGTAAGTAATTGTTAAACGAATTTGCTGCATTGTTCATGCTGCGCGTAAGGAAAATGTGATGAGAAGACTGAATTGATGGCAACCTTGAATGTGCAGGAGGGGCTAACAGAAGTCATATACGAATTTTTAAGTTACACTCTCAAGCGCGCATCCTCCATTCATCATTCTCAAGAACCTGTTATTTTCATCCTATTAGAGTGAGCATTATCTCATTTAGAATGATTTGTCAAGTACTTTCCTGGATAAGAGCATCTTGTCAATCATTAATATATAAGCTTAAATGGAGAATATTTCTCATTTCTGCAAAGCTTAATTTACAACATGGCATCATCTTTTCTGAGTCTGACACAACACGCTTCATCTTCAAGTATTTTGTACAACTGTTGATATGCATTTATATTCAAGTATTCTGCATGTTGTGTATTTTTCTTCTCTTGTCAATCTTTTTTTTATAATTATCCACCCGGAAACCAGACCGGACCGAGCGCGAACCGGGCCGGACCGCCTAATCCTATCTAGTCTGGTTCCTAGTTCCAAATAATAATGAACCGGTTCCACAGGTCCGGGTCCCGGTTCCAATCACCCCTAACTTGTGTGGCCTTCCCTAGCTTTCCCATGAAATCACTCAACGTTCCAAACCATCAACAGCTCATTATGACGTCATAAAATTTTGAAATGAAGACGTCATTCAAGGAAAGATTGGTCCGTCATCACCTACGTATGGAACTTTGGCCCCGTCCCTTATGCGGTGTATAAAAGGCGAAGATCCATAGAACATAAAATAACTTCGACTCGAACCCCTTAAAAAGACTTCTCCGCTTTCAGATTTTTACCTGCTTGCAGCGTAGCAAAAGAGTTCTTATAAAAAAAAAAAGATGGAAATGGAAACAACCCCAGAAATCAGGATCCATCCACCGCTGGGTATGTTCCGTCCTTGGCTTTTGTTATTCGATTTGATCCATAAGATGTGAAAGTTTTCGCTTTCTTAGCGTTAATTCCAAAGGAATATAAGCAACTTCATGAACAACGTTATGGATAAATAGTGCGGTTGAAATTGCAAATAGATGCAGAAGCAATGTGTGGCTACTGAAGCTGGCTAATTGATTCATTTTCTGGCCAATGAGCACCGCTACTCCTTTAAGTACGTAGTATTCACGCGAAATGTCTTACTCAAAATCGAACCTAATTTTAAAATAGAAAATAGCATGCAATGAATGAAGCTGATACTAGTCATTTATTTATGATTGAAACCATACAAAGTATGATTGAATTTTCTATTGTTCTCTATCATCATTTCTATCTTTCATAACAAAGAGTTTCACGGAGACGTGAGCTCGAAAGGCACATTGACTGATGAAGCTTCATAGGATGGTCACCAACCAAAGGAAGGTTTGTCGCTTTGAACTTTTAATTTTCCTTTTACGTAAAATTACGTGTTTTGTGCATCTTTTAATTTTCTCAATTTGAAACATCTTAAAATTCAAGGCATACGATTGCAAATAGATAAAGATAGATATAATATTTTCCAACGTTTACTTAATATGGAAATTGGATTTGCAACTGATTGTCCTAGAAACCAATTTCATCAAGAGCAGAGGGCAAAACAAATGGGTTCTAAACAGTAGATACTAGATAGATGCTTATCATTAAGAGGCGACATGAGACTATTCCCCTAAAGACATGATCCTTGAACTAGTCAATTCACTATAGTCATCTCCAAAAAGAAAATTGTGTAATGTTATTCTGAGCCAAAATAACTTGTTAATAGAAATGGTCGTCACTACTTCGACAAAATTTTTTTTTGGTCATAAAAGCATTCTTCATTCAAAATACCGGAAAAGGTTGTTTAGACATATCGCAGCCTTCACAACAAAACAAGTCTAATAGGCCGGTAGGGGACGGTATAACCAAGACTGGGGGAGGGCATGTCGTCTTTGAGAATTCACGACCCAGTCTGCAACTCTATTACAAGTTCTTGGGCTGAATTTGAGCTTAACATTGGTGAGCTGACTTAGGTGGGCTTGGGCTTCGAGGATTGTAGCAAGCGTGTCCTAGTTAAGCTGATCTGCGGGGGTGCTTATAGCGAATACTAGATTCGCACAATCTATCTCTATCTCCACTTCTCTTCGCTCGTTCAGAACTGCAATATGCTTTAAGGTTTATGTCAGAACTAGGGCTTTTGCTTGAAACGGCGATGATGCTGTAGTTGATCGAGTGAAGCCATCCAGCAAAACTCTTATATGGTCTCTGAATACATAGGTGATTGCACTCTCTCCCAAGTTCAAGTCGAACAAGCCATCAACGTTGGCTCTGATTATTCCAATGGGGGGAGGAGTCCAACTCGACGGTAACTGATTTTCCTCATTCGTCTTTTTCTAGGGCTTGTCGCCCCACCGATTGAAGTTTTCTTGCTCTACTTTGGCTAATTGGAGGGTGAACGCTGGATTTACCAATTTGTTTCTGAGCACCTCTTTGTTTCTTGCTTTCCATATATGCCATAGAAGCTTTGCTAAAAAATCAAATTTATGGAAAAGTGTGAGAAGTTAGCTAGCCATAAACTCCATTCTGCTTACTGAGAGCGTGTCAATTTTGATATTGATTTCAGTGTTTTCCCAGATAAGTTTGGTCTAGGGGCAGAGGAGAAAGATGTGCTCGACCGTCTCTAGGGCTTGTTTGCAAATTGTACAGGTAATATCATTCATTATTCCTATTCGCACCAAGTTTTCTTTTGTGGCAAGAGCATTTTGACAGACTTGCCACAAAAAGAACCTGACTTTCGGTGGTGTTCTTGCTGTCCATATTTGCTGCTGAAGTTTTTTCGGGGTAGAGTACGAGGAGGAGGCTTGTTGTTGTGGTTGATTGTTTTGACAGGCTCTTATGTGGTTGTAAGCACTTTTGACGGTGAGTTGTCCTGATTTTGAATGCTCCCACTTCAATAAATCTTTTGAGATTTGAGTGTTGTCACATATGGACATTATCTATTTGGCAGTACCTTCATCGAACATGTTTTCTATCTTTGTGATATTCTAGCCATCTCTCTCTACATTTAGAAGGTCTGAGACCCACTTAGGATCGTTTTTGTTGGCTGGCCCTCCTATCACACCTCTGGCAATCCACTTATCTTCTCTGATGTTGATTTTTCTGCCATCACCTACTACCCAGCAAGAGGAATTTTTAATAACCTCATAACCCATAAGTAGGCTTTGCCAGCCCCAGGATGGCCTAGCTCCTCTGGCTGCACGCAGGAAATTGGTATTTGGATAATACAATCCTTTTGAATAATTTTTCCCACAATGCATTAGGATTTTGAGCCAATCTCCAAGCTTGTCGATTTAGCATATCTCGGTTGAAGTCTAATAAGTCTCGAAAGCCTAGCCCTCCTTCGTCTTTGCGCTTCTTTAGAGTGTCCCACTTCTTCCAATGCAACCCCTTTTGTGTAACTCCATTTTCCACCAGAAATCAGCAATTTTACTTTCTATGGCATGGCAAATAGAACTAGGGATTTTGAATATGGACATAGCGTATTGTGGCAGAGCCTGCACCACTATTTTTAGCATAATATCCTTGCCTGCTTTGTATAATAAATCTTCCTTCTAGCCTTCAAGTTTCTTGTTAACTCTGTCCATAATTCACGAGAACATTTGTTTCTTGGATTCCATCTAGTTTGAGGGAATTCCCAGGTATTTTCCTTTTCTCGGAATTTTTGGCATTGTTAGTTCATGCACCATATTCCTTTTTAGATCTTGTGGGCAGTCTCTGCTGAAATAGACCCTTGACTTGTTGAGATTGATTGTTTGCCATGAGGCCATGCAGTACTAGTTCAGCACATTATAGATGTTTTGGCACTCAATAACTTTTCCATCCAGGAAGAGGATCAAGTCGTCAGCAAACATAAGTGAGATAATATAGGACAATCTGTGTTTAGCTTTATCCTTGTAAACAAGCCATTTTCCACTCTTTGTTTCAATAATATGGAGAGCACATTTGCTATAATTATGAACAGATAGGGTGAAAGGAGATCGCCCTACCTTATGCCTCTAGTTGGCTGGATAGCAGGTAAGGCTTCACTGTTTAACTTGACATTGTACGTTACTATGGAAACACACTCCATAATCCATGAGAACCAGGTATTGCAGAATCCCATCTTCAACATGCACCCTTTCAAAAAGTCTCATTCCACTCTATCATAGGCTTTTTTCATGTCGACTTTAGCTATTGCATTAAACTTCTTTTTCCTTCTTCTTGTGCGTAACTAATGTAGTACCTCTTGCACAACAAAGATGTTATCTTGAATCTGCCGATCTTTGACATAGGCACTTTGTTCTGCAGCTATAATCTCAAGAAGCCATGTTTTCAGCCTGTTAGCTAAGACTTTAGAGATTATTTTGTATGAGAAGTTGCATAAGCTTATTGGTTTGAACTAATCTAGCTTTTCAGGATGTAAATGCCCTGTGTTGAGGAAGGATTGCACTTCTTAAAACACGTCTGTTTTGATTTCCTCCCAATGAGTTTGAAAAAACTTACCACCGAACCCGTCAGGGCCCGGTGCTTTGAGAGCTTCGAGCTGAAAGATAGCTTTAATGACTTCTTCAATTTTGAGTTGACTTCTTCATCTATGGTGCTGGGGATTTGTGCAATGACTAGGTCGATAATTCTATTTCCTGAGGGTTTGTACAGATCTTTGAAGTAGTCTATGCCCATCCTTTTTAACTATGCAGGGTCTCTAATCCACCTTTCATCATCATCTTTAAGCATGGATATTCTGTTTCTCTACGTTCTTTGTAGTGTCATGGCATGGAATAATTTAGTATTTTTATCACCCCATTTCATCCATTAAATTATTGCTCTCATGCCCCAATACATTTCTTCTTGTCTCCACAGCTTTTCTATCTCTTTCTTTAGCCAGTCGATTCCGTTTTTATGATTGAAATGACCTGTGCTATTAATGAGATCCTGCATCTCCTTTTTTAGCTTGCATATTTGTTGCTGCCCATTTGTACATCTTTTTTTACTCCATGCCAGTAAATTGTCAACCACAGTGGATAATCTTGTATGGAGTGGTGGAGAGTAGTCAAGAAAGGATTGCCATGCTTCTTTCACAGTCTCAGCATAATCTTCATTTTCAAGCCAAAATGCTTCATACTTAAACTCTTTCTTTCTTATCTTGTTTTTAGGAAAGAGGCTTAAGAGAAGGGGACTGTGGTCTAACCCGGTAGCTGGTCAGGCAAAAATGGTAGCATTAGGAAAAAGGGTTCTCTAGTTGAGGGTACAAAATGCTCTATCTAACTTTTCTTTGATTAGCTCATCCCCTTCTCTATTGTTAGCCCAAGTAAAGGCACAGCCCTTGCTCTCCATTTCAATAAAGTTGCAAGCATTTAGAAAGTTTTGGAAAGCCATAATTCTGTAATTTTATGCTCTTTTCTTGCCTACTTTCTCCCAATAATGCAAGACTTCGTTAAAATCTCCATTGCATAGCTAGGGAATTCTGCTTGATGGATGAGTCTGTTGAATCTGCTGTCATACTCGTTTTCTATGCTGGAACTCATTTGGTGCATGAATTACTGTAATCCTCATTTGATGTCTGGTTTCAGTTAGATTGCAAAGGGCGATAATAACAAACTGAGAGCTGAACTCCATATTGACTGTTGCCTGCTCAGTCCAGAATAAGGCCATTCCCCCTACTTGCCCTATTGGATTAACAAAAACAAAAACTTCTGAAAGTTAAGTCTTTGATGCATTCTCCTTAATACTTCTTCCTTGTTTTTGGTTTCTAGTAGACATACGATGATGGGCTTTTCTTGAACCACTAAGGTTGTTAAGGCTTGGAATGTCAAGGGAGACACCAACCCTTGATAATTCCGGCATATTAGACTCATTTGTGATTTGGTGGCTTATGGCTTATTAGGGCTAGCCACCTAAGCCCAAGTGTCAACTTCTTTCATAGAAAGAACCTGTGTATCCAGTAATTGCGATTCATCTAAAAGACCAATGCTGGTTGCTTTTGCTTCATAAGGAGAGTACCTCTTCTTCTTCTTAATGCCAGTCGCTTTTGGACTCATGTTCTTCTAGGTATCTCCTGAGTTCTTGTGGTTTTTCTGACAGCTTGCTGTGAAGAGGCCTGTCTTTTTGTTCAAGTTGACAGGAGAGATGAGCGATGGATTTCTAGTTGTTTTTGTTGTGCTCTCAACTAACTAGATAGCTTTCCCTCTTAGTGCAGCCAAAGTAGACAATTCCTCATCTTATTTTTCAATGGGTCCATTATAAACGGCAATTTGCCTTGATTCCATGGGTGACTCAGGTATTATCTCTTCCTCCATTAACTCCTCTATATTTTTGCCATAGAAGATATCCTAGTAAGGGTTGACTTCGTTAGCTTCAGCTTTCATCCATGAACTCAAGGGTATGTTTTCCAATTTTTCAACATTGTTATCTGGGCATGGTTTTGTGTCGCAGTATTGTGCATAGTGCCCTATTTTTTCACACACTTTACAATAATGTGGCAGCCTCTTATATTTAAAATCCAAGCAAATTTTCTGCCCTTGTTGCTAAATAAAGCCTCGGGAGTAAGGGGATGAAATATTAATAGCAACTTTTGCTTTACCAACCTTGCAAGCTGTATAACCTTTTGTTTCTATTTTGGTTGCTACCACTTTACCAACTTCATTAGCTACTTTGGCAATGACTTTTTCTGAAATCCACTCTAGTGGCAGCCCATGGATTTGGACCCAGAATCCACACTCAGAGAAATCATAGCAAGCTAGCAGCATATCAGGTATACATTCTTTTAGTAAAAGTAAATGATTGGCAAAGGACCATGGACCCTATTCTAGGATTTTGGCTCTATCTGAGATCGACCAAAACTTGAATTAAAGAAGTAGCGATATGCCCGCGTGCCAGACCTTCTCTATCTTGCATTAAGGGGAATACAAATCTCTAGCCTTGTGCTTAGTCCGCTCATGCTGCTTCGGCGGCGCTTTTTCGCCTTCTCTTCGCTCTGGACAGGAGCGCTAGTGGACATGGGGAGGGAGCAGGCGAAGCGTGTCGTTCATCGAAACTTTCATTTTCTCAAGTTTTCATCAAATGGCACATTCCAGGATATAGAAGGCAAAGAAGAGTAAGCCAAGCGAGGTTGGATGCGTCGGAACATGAAGGGATGATGATTAATAAGGTACGACCTAATTGAAATTACTTACGATATTTCTTTCTTTGTTGGAAGTCCCCTTCCTCAGTGAGCTTACGCTCAAAATAATCTAGTGCAGACAACAAATACTTGTCGTCTGGAGGAACTTTTCTACGCGGAGATGGCACGAGAGATGAAATGTCCTTAATGGATAGGGGTCCATACGAGATTTTTCATCACTCAAAAGATCAAAATGAGAAATATCATGTAGTAGGAAAAATACCTGGCAGTATGAGCGATATTTCCACAGTTTCCATCCTCCAAGCCTTTTGCATAGTATTTTGAAAGGCCTGGATATTGATTTTTGGATTTTTGTGAAGCAGCCCTACTAGAGAGAGCTTACATTCCTTTATTCTATCTATAGAGATAGCTTCATCCACAGCGATTATTTTCTGATTTTCCCAGAGGCTGCCAAGCTTTTGTACAAGGCATTCAATCGTATATCAGCTACATCATCGTCCTCCATGATTCTAAACTCTGGAAGACTTGTCGGTTGGAGTTTACAAGTAGTGGGTAGAAGAGGATGGGTCCATCAAAGGCTGTATGGGTTTTAGGGGTTTTGGGTATTTTGTCTGGAGAAATGGGAAGGGTTAGGGGTATTATGAGGTGTAGAGATGGAAGGAGAGTGGGTTTTGGGTTGCTAGTGTAAGTTGCTGGAGAAAAAGGGTTAAGGTTTTAGGTTGTCGGCGTGTGTTGCCGGAGAGAGGGGGTTAGGGTTTTAGGTATGGTTTTGGATTGGGAAGCTACACTATTGCAAAGGGAGCTCTCCATAGCAAGAGAGGGAGTTCTGCGATAATTAAAGAGATACTACTTCGACAAATTGAAAATATGACATTGAAGAAGAAAATTCACTAACGGAACATTGTGCAAGGTACATGGATGGGGGAATGTATTGGCCACAAAGAATGAACAATGTGGATTTTGTATGAAAAATTAGATCAATTTTTTCCCAACCGTTTATTCTATCAATAAAGTGACCAAAAATCAATGCAATGCATGGTTATGATAATAGTAGCGATGTTATTAATGTCAATACTGTATCGAGATTGTAATTTTTAAATTAATAGTATAATTGATGAAACCAATGTAATTAAGTTAATTCATTTACTTTTACTTAGGTATGGTTCTGTTAACATGATTACAGTAATCGAGGAGATAGATACATTTTTTTCTATAAACTTAATGTTTGAGAGATATGGCAGAGAAGATTAATGGCAACAACAAATAAGAACTTACCAAAAACACATTGTCTATGATATCGAGCTAGAAGGTCCCAAAAAACTAATTCATGATCCAATATATATCTTTAAAAAAAAGCTCATGATCTCTATTCAGTTTAATGTTGAATTTATTTTTTATTAAAAAGTTTACCGTTTGAGTTTAATATAGAAAATTTTATAAAAATGAATGAGCTTCACACTGATCATGTATAGATGATTTAAAGTTGATAAAGAGTAATCAATTTTTCTATGATTATTTATGTTCATTTCTCTCTTTGGTAACGAAGTAGTTGACGAAGAAGGGAGTTCAGAAGGCCTAGAAACTAACGTATACTGTCCAATGACTTTCTATGAAGACTTCCTGAGGCTGGTGGGTAAAAAGAAAAAAGGTTAGTCACTTTGAACTCTTAATTTACCTTTTCATAAGTTTTGTGTCTGATGCATCTTACTTTTTTTAATCCGAAACATTATTGATTTCATAGCATACAAATGCTAACATATAAGTTAAGAATAATCTTTTCGTAATTTTTGAAAATTGAAAAATATCTTGGATACGCCACCAAGTATGTTTCCTCCTTTGCTTTGTTATTCTGATTTGACACACAGTCAATTGCTAATTACGACAGAATTTGCTATGGAAAAAAGCTTTTCATCGCTAATTAGTTACTAAAAAAAATTCGTTGCTAATTGCGACGACATTTGTGACGGCCTAATAAAAGCCATAGCTAATTAGTGACGGAATAATAATTCATTGCAAAATGCATCGCTAATTAGCGATAGATCCAAAACTCATAGCCAGTTTGCCACGAAATTTGCTACGAATATTTTTCCGTTACTAATTTGTGACAAATTATTCAAGTCATGGCAGATTAGCGACGATAGGATGTGTCCGTCAAAAAATCTATCGCTAATTAGTGATGACATAACTAGCTGTCACTAATTAGCGACAAAAAATAATTTTCCGTGGCTAATTTAGCTAGGAAGAATTGTCCGTTGCTAATTAGCTACGGAAAGTGAACTAGCTGTCACTAATTAGCATTGGAAATAATTTTCCGTGGCTAATTAGTGACGGAAAATATTTCTGTTGCTAAAATTTAGCCACGAAAAGTGAACTAATCGTGGTTAATTAGTGACGGACAATTATTTTTATGACTAATTAGGGACGGAAAAATAAATTTTGCGTGGCTAAAAATAGTGACGGCTAACAAGCCGTAGCTAATTTTCCTCTAGTTTTCGATCACTTTTCTACTTTATGAAACTCATTTTTCCCTCTTCCCGCTCTCTTTTGCAAATTTTCCCTCTCGATCACGCTATTCTCAACTTTCCCTCTTCCGCTCGATCTTGCACTTCTCCTGTAAGGTTGATCATGCCTATCTCTCTCCTCGCTCCTCCTCTTACTCGAGCTCTATCCTCGCTCGATTGTGTGTGTCTCTCTCTCTCTTTTCGATCCTCCTCCCACTCGGGCTCTCTCCTTGCTCGATTGAGGAGAACATTATTACTAGTAAAACATTTGAAATTTCTTGCAGAGAAAAAAGGGGGAAGAAGGGGTTCGCCCTCGACGGGGAATTGGGGAGGAAAGAGAAAAAGAAGTGGGGGGAGAACAAAACGAAAAAAAAAAAAAAAGAGAAAGAAAGCAAGTAGAGGCACTCCCTCGAAACTCCAATTTCACTCGCATGTTGAGCTCATCTCGCATACTGTTCGAAAATCACCGAGATAGGGGGAAGAGCATAAAGGGAAAAGGCACGAGAGAGGAGAAAACAGGGAGAGAAAGGCTGAGCTCTTTTGATGTTTCTTTAGCGCAGGCCTTCAACGGAGGAAGAGGTAGAAGCAAGAAGCCGCCGGCCTACCTCAAGCAATGCCCACCGAACTGAGACGTCCAGCCAACACCTCCCTCACAACCTCACCGCGGAGTTCCCGAGCGTCTCCTGATGGAGATCCGTTTGATTCTTACCCCGAAAAAACTCACAGTTGCCCTCGCAAACCAAGTATTTCCCCAATTATTTGTTGATGGCTGCATCACTATCTGTCTTTCATAGAAAAAGATATGCATTTATCTTATAAGAGATTTTGTAATTGGAATATGTGATGGACCATATCATGAAATCATGACAATGATGTTCTTCCTATTAAGTAGTACAGCTTCATATATATAGTTGTATTGTCTATCTCTGAGTTGTGATTTCTTTCCTTATTTGGTCTTTTTATTTCGTGATTGCTTCTTTTTGGTGATCATGCTGCTTAAGCATCCATTAGCTCTCAATTCTTTTGAGCAAATAATTGAGTAGGCTAAGAACAAGAAGATTGCTATGTTTCTGGATTGTGATGGTGTTCTGTCTCCAATTGTAGATGACCCAGATTGTGCACTAATGTCTGATGATCTAAGCAGATGTATATTTGCTATTGCAAATGCCCGTCTTTACACATTTACTTATGTTGAACCATATAAATTGTTTTTCAGATGCATGTAGTTGTAAAGAATGTTGCAGATCACTTTCCTCCAACAATTATTAGTGGAAGGAGCCACGACAAGGTAATTGAGGAACTTCACAATGTTTCTTTTTTGTTCATCTGTTGATCAACACTTACAAACTAAAGTCTAACTTGTCCTAATTTATAGGTTTAGATTTGGTAGGACTAACTGAACTTTACTATGCTGGTAGTCATGGAGTGGACATTATGGGCACTGTCAACAACAAAGTTCAAGTATGCCCTGACATTCTTATTTAGTTTTTTTATTTGCATTTTAGAGAGTACAAACATGCCAAGAGTATATAAATCATGAGGGCCGCTCCCAACAGTCTCTGGTTATCGATACCCCAGGTATCAACCTATGTTTTAATTGTTTCTCCATTCTATGATTATGAATGTAGATATATTTGATGCTTATAATTTGTCGTCTCTAATCAATTGGAGACAATGCGTGGCTGAGATGGTAGTAAATTGAAGTATGGTTGCAGCATGAATGATGAGGATGACTGGCATCGATTAAGTAGTCTTTGGACGAACATTATTGGTGCATAGTGGTTGTTATTATGCGGATAATGTTGATGAATGTATTTCGTTTTCATATCATTATAATATTTTGATATTATTTATGTCACGCCCCGAATTCTCGGAGACGTAGCAATACCTTTAGGATCCAATTCAACTTCAACTCCCGTCGTAAATCCGGCTCTAAATCTAAATCACAGTTGCTATAAGACAAGAACCAAGATAGAATCCTTAAAGTAACTTCATTACAAACAACTTCACAACGTGTCCACATCATCCCTAATTGCAAAAGAAATCAGACTAGGAGGGAAATATCAAAAGTCCTAGGGTTCATGCTTCCGCTCAGCTGTATAATCAAAAGTCACAAGAAAGCTGAAGGGGTAGGCCACCCTATGATGCACGAATCGATTTTAGCCATTTGCGCACACTAAGAGGTTTTGAGTTGAGAACAGTCCCATCTTTCGAGTCATCTGCCCCATTGGGATCCTCTTAACCAGACTCATAACCTCCCCAAGGTACTCCACACCACTCTGAAAGGTATTCCATGTCGATCTCTCAAAAACCAGTGTACTCCACCGTGTGCTAATGCGGAAACCAGATCTGTTTCGGGATGCTCCAAATCCACTCGGCTTGCTCTTAGGTCTCCACGATAAGCCCATTCTCCTTCACCTTCCTATTAATCACACATCCTCTATTGATAGGATGATCAGGGACCAACCCTATCTCTTCCTCCAGGTCTTCTGCCTCCTCGTCCGAGCTAAAGAAAGCATACGGCTCTAAGTCCTCCTCCAGATCCTCCTTTTCTAGAGGTTCCAGCTCCAACTCCTACTGATCCCAGTCCTCCTCCTCTAGACGTTCCTACTCCAGTTGATCCCAATCCTCATCCTCGATACGCTCCTTCTCCCATGGCTCCTCCTATTGGGGATCCTCCTCCTCTAACTAGTTCTTCAAGTCGGATAGTTCCTGCTCCGGGTCCATAGTCGGGTCCTGAGATGGTAGGGGTAGTGGAATGAGATACTTTGTATCTCAGTGAACAAACTCTAACCCTAGATTAGGAACATCCGTATCCTGGGGTCCTTAGAACGTCTCTCCCAACTCTCGGTCTCTAAACAGGAAGCTTGACTATCATAAGCTAGGGGAGACAAACCTTAGTACCTCACTTCCCTATGAACCTGATGTTACCGTGCATATTGCTAAGGGCTAGTCTATCCAGCAGACTTGCCGGCTCTCGGATACTAAGAATTTCCAACCAATAGAAGCAATACGGCGAAGGGACTTAATCTCACCCTATTCATCAAAGGCATCGCCTCTCATCGCAAACTAATTTAAATAAGTGATTCACAATAAATAAATGAGTAGATAAAGCAATAAAATAAATAACTATAATTAAATAGAGTGATAAAAAACTATTTCGAATTGCTAAAGCATAGGATGCAGGACAACAAAATGAATTACAACTAAATTAATTCTAAAAAGGTGCTAATAAAAGAAATAATTGAAATTAATAAATTGCAGGACTAATAACTAAATGGCGAATTTAATTAAATAAACCATGAAATAAATACTAACAAGAAAGGTTTATTGGCTAAAACCCTGTGAAGTACTTGGCCGACCCCGTCGCACCTTCTCAAGGGACTTATTTCACGGTCGTGCCAAAGTTGAACTTTTTCAACTTTCATAAGGACTTGTGCCTTTGGCACCACCACACGCCAATCTATGTTCCTAAGGTGTCTCTCGCATTCAGCAACGAATGTCACCACTAGACTATCATCGGTCAATCCATCTGTTCTATTCGGCCAACCAATCAATCAATCAATTAATCCTAATTTTTAGGAATTCTAACAATTCTAACCGTTCTAACTAATTTTTACTAAAGCAGTAGATGTGCCTAATAAAGGTTTAGAGCCCACTCACTTATGAGTCTCTAGGCTACCACCTTGCTTCTTCAGGCACTTTCTGTAGGCTAAGGGATAAATAACTCTCTTTTATTTCTTTTTATTTTCTTTTTCTTCTTTTCTTTTCTTTCTCTTCGCAGGCCGCCTGGGTTGGGCCAGGCCGGCTGTTGGGCATGGCTCGCTGGGCCAGGCTGCCTGGCCTGGGCTGGCTCCGAGTCGGGTCGCTAGGCCGGGCATGCTGGGCCGGCTTGCTAGGCTGAGCTGTCTGGCTTGCGGACTAGTCTCCGGCGATGGCGACGGTGACGGTCGGCGATGGCGACGGTGACGGTCGTCTTCTCCAGCGAGGCTCAAACCCGATTCAGCTTTTCGGGTCACAAGTTGGGTCGTCGAGGAGTATCGGGTTTGGCCGCCGTTCTCCATCCACCGGCCAAACCGAAGCTCGAGGCTGGTAGGATCTGGAAGCTGCTCCTCCGGCGCGTTGAACAGTGGTGGTGCCGTGAGGTGAGGTGGTCGGACTGGAGAGAAATTCGGCCACGAAGCCGGTGGCTCGGATTCTAGGGTTTCAAAAGAGGGGTTAGGTTTTGAGCTTTAATCCGTCAAGTTTGGAGCAAATCGAACGAATCCAAGACCGTAAACAAGATCTAAAGACCTCAAGGAATCGATTGGTAGCCACCAATTGAGTTAAGGAGATCAGGGAAAGGAAGAACTCACCGGTTTTTAGCTGCAGTTTTCGCCCCTCTCACTGTGGTTTTCTGGAAAATTTTCCAAAAAACCCTAACCGGGAAGCCTCATTTCGGGTTCTACCGGTGACGACTCTGGTGGAACCGAGGGCGGCGGTGGGTGGCATTGTGAAGACGGCATTGTAGGTTCCCAACGGCACCAACAGTGAGGCGAGAGGAGGTCCGAGCTGAGAGAAAAGTGAGCTCGAAGTAGGGGTGGAGCTTGGTGTATGTTGAGTGGGGTGGTTGGGGGCGAGCTGAAAATCAGCTTGCCGACACCATGCAGCAGCCTCCCATTGGCTACTGGCCACTTCGGCGGTCCTCTCAGGTCAGGAGGCAGGTGGTGGCAATGGCTGGTTGGCCGTTAGGACAACGCGTGGCCTTGCGGTGGCACGCACACCACCTGCTCGGTGGAATGCCGTAGAGGAGGAGAGAGAAAGAGAAGGAGAGAGAGTCGCGCACGTGCCTCGCACATACAGTCCGATTCGACCTAGTCGAACCACCCGGTTCACGCGGTTGGGCCGGTTAGTTCATTGGCCGATTCGGAAATTTAATAAAATAATAATATTTTAATTTCCAAAAATCGGAAAATTAATTTTAAAATTCATAAAAATTTGGGAAATTTTTCTAAAATTTCTTAAAATTTCCCAATACCAAGATTTTGACATTTTGGGCCCAAATAAAATTTTCAACAACTAATTTCAATTCAACAGCATTTCACAATTTTCGCGAAATTAAAAGAAAATTATAATATTTCCCGAAAATTCCCCAAGGCTGTTAATGCGAACCGGATCCAAAACGTGGCTGTTACAATTTAGGTGATTTAGAATTAATTTTAGAATTACATTTTCCTATTCATTAGATTTTATACCGAAATCATCCCTAAATAATATTCTTTGCAAATTTCGTCGCTAAAAAATTAATTACAAATTAGTCTCAAAATTCTTTCTAGAACTATGTTCATAATAAAAATCAATTTTTTTTGCTAAAATAGCGACAAATTTCATTACAAATTACATTTCAAAAAGACAAAAATCGACGCAAATTAGCGATGGAATTGAGAATGTTCGTCGCTAATTAGCCACGGCTAGGCATCGTTCGTGGCTAATTATCCACGGAAGTGAGTTCGGGAATTTAATAAAATAATAATATTTTTCTGAAAATTGGAAAAATGAATTAAAAAATTTGTAAAAATTCAAGAAAATTTTCTAAAATTCACCAAGTTTTCCCAACACTAGGATTTTGGCATTTTGGACCCAAATATAATTTTTAACAACTGATTTCAATAATTTAAGAGCCATTCAAAATTTTTACAAAATTAAAAGGAAATTATAAAATTTTCCGAAAATTTTACCGAGGCCGTAAATGAGAACTTGGTCCCAAAACATGGCTATTACAACCATAGTCATGACCGTTCAAGAAGAACACTATAGCATGCTCGGAATTGCGGTTATGTTTGCACATGATGAATTGGTCGAGGAGATGGTCGAGCACTTGCCTACAGAATATGATGTGAACATTTTGAGGATGGACCTCTTCAATGCTATCCGGACAAGAAGAATAAAGAAGGTGAAGGCCATGCATTGTGCTATAGCAGGCAAAGTTAGTGCAGAATCTGAAACTATAGAGCAGGCCCTTTGTAAAGCTACTCAATATGCTTCTAAGCAAAATGAGGTTATCTCCTACCTGGCGGAATGTATAGAATCTGCCCAAAATATGAGACCATGCAATGCCTTATTATGGCCGGCCATTTGGGTAGGAATTCACAATCACTCATCTTATCTCAATTCCTTTTTTTTTAATTAACTTTTTTTGTTGCCGTGTCCCAAAAGACATAGCCTTGTCTTTAGCTGAACGGTTAGACAAATTAATGTCATCCAAAGAAACCAAATATTGAGTCTGTTGGGAGACTTGGTGAAGATGAAGTCTTACAATGGTGGTGCCCCTAAATTCAATTTTTGGGAAAAGTGTATCTACAAATGTAGGTACTTCTTGCCCTTATTTTTCACTCTATATGTTTTGATTTTGAGGTATCCTTCTCTGCTTGGGTGATGCATCAAATGACAACGTTGTAGACATGAACAAGGCTGGAGGTGCTTCTATTGACTAGCTTAATGGATGGACTAACACTATAAATAACATATTTCTCAGGGAGCCACTTGACTTATTAATTCAAAGGACGATGACTATATCTACGTATACAAGTTAATATCTAAACATGATGCACATCACTAAGGTTTGACGGGACAAGATTACCAGAAGTGCCAAAAGTGCACACTTTGGTGCCAAAAGTTCCAAATCGTTCACTTAAGTGCCAATTTCAAAAAAACCAGAACTTTTAAGTGCCAACTATCATATACCTACCGAAAATCCGACGTGACCAATAGTTTTGTTGTAAATTAATGCAGAAAAACTAACTAGGATCTTGCAATTTACGTCAACATGAAATTGCTAGAGAAGTAAACGAAAAATAATAAGGCTACCAAGAATTTACGTGGTTCGATCTGAGTGTCAGTACCTACGTCCAGGGGAGAGCCAGCAATAAAATCCACTATAATCGGATAATCGGATTTACAATCGCTCAATATGCTTGTATTTCCCCCACCTAGATTATACCCAATCCCAATTGTTTACAATAAAACAACTCAATTGGATAAACAAATAAACTCACGAATTTGTTTGGAACGCATGACCACACAAAAGAAACCCACGAAGAAGCCCCCCTCCAAGCTCCACAGTGCGGCTTTTCCAAGGAGAGCTACTGTGCTCTTTCTTCTCTGATCGTGGCTATGTGTGTGGCTTGCAGAAAGCTACTGTGCGTGAGGACTTTTATAAACAGTATAAAAAAAGCCAAGAAAGAAACTCTTCTTTCCTCTTTCTTTAATTCTCATTGGGCCCCACGTAACTTTCTCACAAACAAAAGATGCGGCAGATTCAAAATCAAAGAAAGATAAACCTTTTTTTTCTTTGTTCTCCTTGGGCCCCACCTTCTTGATAAAGCTTTCTTTTATTTGACTTGTTGACTTTCCTCTTTTTTTTTCTCTCTACGTTGGCTACTGTGTTTCGGCCAAATAAAAGATTCTGATGCACATATATTTTGTAAAATATATACTACCAAGGAAAATGTGGATAGGAAACTTCCTTTAATTTTGTTTCCTTTTTTGTGCAACATTTCTAATTTAAACTCGAGACACAATTTAACAAGTTTATTAATTTCCAAGTCCGATGTGGCTCGCCAGAGGCAAGGTCAGCAAAATAGGATCAAAACAGCGTTATGTAGGCCATTGTCCCGAAATAAGAACCCCAAATCGTTGGCCAAACCCTAAATCGAAAAAAATTCTCTTTCAAACCCTAAAATCTCTATCGCCCCAATGGACAGCTTATCCCTCTCACTAATGAAGAGCAGGAACTTCACCAATAGTACAAATTCGTCCAAACATAGTGAAGAAAAAGTTGCTCATTACTGTTATTATGGGGTACCTAGTTCAAGACGAACATGCTTGAATCCCGAGAGAATATTCCATGGATGTGGTAAATTTAGAGAAGGGTCGAAGGCATTAACATCGCCAGCCAACCATTTGAAGAAGCAAGTTTCAAAGATAAACAGTGAACTATTGTGTCATCGAGCATTGATTGTGCTATTTTTATGTTGCTTGGCTTATGTTATGGTGAAATGTAAAGTTATTGATGAGAACAAGCTTCTCCATTTACCATAGTTGAAAGATAAGTGAAATTTGTACTTGTTTTGTGTACACAGCAGCAGCTTAACTTGTGTTGTTAGTTTTGTAAACATTGGTTGTCCATAATTTGCTGCTGTAACTACATGTTTTTGGTGGAAATGAGAATGGAATGCAATTAAAGATTGACATTTTATGAGCTCAATATTGGTACAATGGCTACTATTGATCTTAGTTGAATGGCTACTCTAAGAACTCTTGATCATCAGCAACTGTTTGAAGTTGTAATTACAATTTGCAGGGGAATTTGTAGCAACGAGCATATTAAGTAACTATTTTAGTGCTAAAAATGGTAAAGATGAATCGTCGGAGTGTCAGTTTTTGTTGACTAAGATCACTTGAGTGCTAATTTTGGTTGATAATGATCACTTTAGTGCCAGTTGTTATTATGAATGATCACTTCAGTGACACTTAGCATTAAAAAGCGATGACACTTCACATTAAAAAGTGATCATTCTCAGTGCCATCCATCTCCACTAACAGCAGCAGCACACACTAACCAGCGGTTAGCACATGAACATCTGATACAATCACATTGTTGTTGTACGCCCAAACACATGACAAATTATCATATAGTAAACAAAAAACAAAAACAAACAAGCCGTAACTGAAAATTTTCCTCTATTGACATTGAATCTCATAATTTTTTCCTTACAATATCCATCATCACTATTTCCCCTCCCTATGGTCACACCAACCATGTATACACAATCTCAAGCAATCAAATATAATTTCTAGCCACCCAATCAGTTAATGTATTCTTCTTATCCCAACACAAATCAAACTAATAAGAACATGAGACCACAATCTCACCAGTCAATATGCACAACTCCAGTTCCTTTTTGCTTTGATGGAGGTTTAGGTTGATTCATAATCCTCGCACTCTTTCTTATTGGACGTGTAAGTTCTTTAGTTGGCATTATTATCTTTGGCTGTACTGGTTGCTCTACTAGTTGTGACTGAACTACTGGTTGCTCTGGACCCACTGGTTGCTCTGCACCAAATGTTTTCTTCTTCCTTGAAACTTTCTTTAGTACAGCCCTTGACTCCACAGATGCCCTACTAGACGAGATGAGCACCTCTGATTGTCTTCCAGGCTTTAACAATAGATTGCCATATTCATACTTATCAGTAAATATGAAATATAAATTATAAATTACCAAACTTACATTTAAGATCGTTGCCGTTGTATGTTCATTTGTATAAAGGCCATAACCATATTATCGTAGCCTTTTCCCAAGAGCCCCTCTTGTTCGATGTGGTCCCTCACGATCTACAGCAAATGCATATGTTTTCCTTATCTAATAACAACATAAAAATTAAGATTCAACCCCTAACCCATATAACATATATATAGAGAGAGAATCAGTTTGTATACTTACTTGCTGACTTAGTGTAATTTTTTAGATCGGCGATTCTTTGTTTCTTGTCACTCGGGGCCCTATTACTCGAGTTGGGCTTGCACCTGGCTCTACATTAGGCGCCTCAACTGACCCTGCAACTGGCCATCCAATTTATCCTCTAGAAGCTCGAGCTAGCCCTCGAGTTGATCCTCTTGAAGCTCGAGCTAGCCCAGCACCTAGCTCTACATTAGGCGTCGCACTTGGCCTTGAAACTGGCCCTCAAGCTAATCTTCTTGTAGCTCTCACTAGCTATGCACCTAGCTCTACACTAAGCGTCTCACCCGATGCTAGCCTTCTTTAATTAACTTAAACACAAATCATGCAACTTACTAAATATTTTTTCCTGATTTGTTCAACAGTAGATTAAATGGTTGTCCATGTAGGTCATTCAGTTTGCCCCAAAACCGATTCTTCAGTTGGTCCTGCATTTGGCCCTACAGTTGAAGCCTCATTAATTTGGTCACTATATGTCCTTTCAGCCTCATGTTTCTTCCTTAATGCACACCCTTTCTTATTATGTTCTGCATTGTGGCAATAAGAACAATTCATCTTCACGCCACTTCTGCTCATTCTCTGACTTGAGGTCTCCCCATCTTGCATTCTTCTTTTCCTTTTTGGCCTTCCAATTTGCTTCCTCAAATGCAAAGGATGTGGTCCTTTATGATTTGTTGGCTCCCAATATTTGCTACTTCTAATGGGCTACATCATGAATTCGTATGAAACTAGATATACGGTTTTCTTGTACCAATCATGAAGGTAATCTTCTGTGTTTTGTGCATTCAGCTGCATAGCACAAATGGCATGTGCACAAAAAATTTCAGTTAATTGTCAAGCTCGACATGAACATTTTCGCCTCTGTAGCTGGACCACAAACTTGTCAGTTTTGTTCATGATGTCAAATCCATTGTCTCCATTCCAATTGCATGACAAAATTTACTGGCAACTAGGTTTGCATCTAATCTCTTGGCAATCCTTGAGCCACATTGTCTAGTCCACTTTGCAGCCTTATCTCTTTGTTTGTGCAGCATAATCATGACCATGACTTGTATATCTTTTAACATGTTGATTATAGATTTGCACCTAGCCTATAATATACAGCCATTAAAAGCTTCGCTGAGGCTGTTCTCAACGATATCACACTTGAATTCTTCACTGAAGAAGGTCATGCACCAATGTTTAGGATTAGTTTGCATTAATGCATAAAAACCTTCATTTGTCAACAGCAACAACTATTGTTTGGCTATTCTAAAATCATTCATGTTCGTGCTCTTTGCTATCTTCCAAAACTGCTTTTGCAATTTATCTTCTTTGTAATTCTTTGTCCAATTTCTATGTTCCGCAAATGGCATCAACTCAACTAACGCAGAAACAAGTCCCTATTAAAGAATAAAGCAAACAAACATAATTATTATAACAAGATATGCTATTAATTAAGGATATAAAAGTTCTGGACATGTCGTTACCTTTTGTCAGTCGCCCATGAAAGCCCAACCTCCTCCATTAGCAATTTCAAGGCTAACCATTAAATTTTTGAGAAACCACGACCAAGTGTCTCTATTCTTTAACTTAACTACAGCCTAAGTTATCGGAAATATTTGGTTGTTCGCATCTCTCCCAATGGCAGCCTCCCTTGCATAAACCTTTTAAAAAACAACCATCCAGCCCTACAACCATCTTGCAATTAGCCAAAAACCATCATCTGCATGCTTCAAAGCAAACATAAAACCTATCGAAATTAGTCCCAAGATCAGGCAACGGCCTTTCTACAACCTCAACTGAAAGTCTACTATATGGGTTCTGGAGTATGCCTTTGATAGCATATTCCTTAACCTGACTATATTCTTCCTTGTATTTACCTATAAGTGTCTTCATCACCTTCTGCTTGGTCCTTTTGCATTGACTCCACGACACATTAACTCCAACCTACTTCCTTACTAACTGTTTCAACTAAGTACTTTTAGTCTCCGGCATTGCCTTCACAGTATTAAAGAATTGCTTCGCTAACCATGCACTTGTTACCCTTTTATTGTCAAAAACAACGGAACAATTATGTTGATCCTCGAATGATCTAATCTAAAATGAACCATTGTAGCGACCTAATTTTCGCCCTTTAGGGGGAGAAAGATTAAATTTAGAAGTACTTGCTCTTGATTCTATGATCTCGAGCTCGAATTCTCCCAAATCCATACCTCGCGTGATATTTGGCATTTTCACTTTAAAAATTCTTTAATATTATAAAATATTTTTTTTTATTTAAAAGGAACCGCCACTAGCCTATTAAGGTTGGCTAGAAATCAAGTGAAAGCATTGAGAGGAATGTTTCACGTTCTACGCAACCAGAGATTCCTAAAGTACGAAAACTTAATTACGTTAACTATTTAGCTAAAGCCCTTTCGGTACCTAAAATTGATTGATTGATTGGTTAACCTAAGTGTTTGCATGCATGTCTACATCACCTAAAAGGATAGTCCACTAATGTTTTGATGTCAAGCTCCAAGAGCTTATTCAATTGAATTCATTTTAGAATTTTTTTATTTTTATTTCTTATTGGCTTCTTTATCATTTTCTGATTTTTTTATGATTTTCTAATGACTTTATAATTTTTTATTAATTTCTTATGATTTTCTAATTTTCTATGATTTTCTATTGATTTTCTGATTTTCTATTATTTTCTAATGATTTTCTGATTTTTATTATTTTTTAATGATTTTCTGAATTTTTTATTATTTTCTGAATTTTCTATTATCTATTTTCCATTTTCTGATTTTTTTTATTATTTTTTGAATTGTCTATTATCTATTTCCTATTTCTGTTTTTTGAATTGTCTATTATCTATTTCCTATTTCTGATCTTTTTATTATTTTCTGAATTTTCTAGTATCTATTTCCTATTTTCGGATCCCTTATTTTTTTATTTTTTATACATTTTTATCACTTTTCGGATTTTTGTTATTTTGATCTCCGAAAAGGGCTTCGGGTCGGGTCCCGGTTTCGGACCGGTTTTGACCCGAGCGTACAGGTCTGATTTGTGGGCTGAAACCCACGAACTCATCCTCAGGCCCGAATCCTTCTTTCTTTCTTTTTCTTTTATTTAGGCCCATTTTCCTTTTTATTTTCGTAGGCCCATTTTCTTTATTACTAATTCGGCCCTTTCTCTTTATTACTAATTCATTCCTTCAGCCCATCTTCTCTATTCTTTAACCTGGCCTTACACCAGCCCATCTTCACTTCCCCCTTTTATTTATCAACCTAATTAAAACTCACGTAAGCCTATTGCCTCTCCTTCTCTTAGCCTAAACCATACTCATCTTACGGCAAAGATGAACAGACTCATCCTTTGTTCATCCTTTTTCAAATGTTGATTACTTTTCCCAACAGAAGTTTTTGTTTACTCTGTTCATTATCTTCATTCATCACCGACGACATAAGACGACCTCATACCGCCGAAAAACAACAACAAACATTTACAGCATTCAGCATCAAATCAACAAGAATCACATCATTGCATGAGAAAAGAAATTGAAAGAGACGCAGTGCATTCATAAACAACAACGAGCTCGAGATTTCCAGATGAGATCAAAATAGACTTACCTGCGAAATGAAGATCGAAGAACGAAAACCAGACTCGTCAATCAACAATCGGAAACCATGAAGGAATATTCGTCCGAGCCAAGAACTTCGATCGGCGATGACACAGCCTCACGTAAACAGGAACAACCAAAACAAAACTTCAATCAACCTCCAAAATTCCAGAACTGAGACTTTATTCAAAGAACTTTTCCTTCCTAGAATCAACTAGAGAACTGTGCGCCAATAGATGGAGCAACATTCGAGCTGAAGGAGAGAGCCACCGAGTGAGATGGTGAGCTAAGAGCGAGGGATCGAGGGGGCCGAATCGAACAGTGACGATGAGAGAGCTGTGAGCTGGAGGAAGAAGGAAACAAGCTGAGGAAGGGAGAGGAGGCCGTTAGCTCGGGAATCAAAGAGAGACCGAACAGCTGAGGGAGGTCAGGGAAATCGTGAGGCGGAGAGCTGGCGGCGGGCGAGCTGGGCGGTCGTCCGTCCGATGAAGAGAGAAAGGGCGAGCTCCGGGGGTACGGACGCGAGCTCAAGGTCAGGAGAACCAGCGGAGATGGTGAGCTCAGCGTCATCTGTCCTCGCCCGAGAGAGAGAGAGAGAGAGAGAGAGCGAGCCAGAGAGAGCGAGAGGGGGACCACCCCCTTCTAGAATCTGCCCCCCTCCCCCCATTCTGTTATTCTCTTTTTTTGTTTTTATCTGCAGCTGAAGGACAAGATCACTCAGCCTTCTTTCTTGCGTGAGCTAAAGACACGTGAGAGGAAACAAATCAAATGGGCCCTTGGCCTCTTGGGCTCGCGAAGAATCAAGGAAAAATAAGCGTGAATTTGGCTATGGGCCCAAGGAATAGCGCACTCGTGGATGGGCTATTCGCCGCGCGAAGTCAGGCCTGATTAGTCAGGTCATTGGGCTTTTTATTTTATTCATTTCATTCTTTTCTTTTCTTTTTTTAGATAAACTTCTAATTTCAAAAAGACTAGAATATGATTTATTAGACCGGTAAAATTTAGATGTCAACAACCACTCTTCTTACTCAATGCACCATAGATCTTCCATGAACAATTTGGTTGTGCACACTTAGCTCTAACAAATTCTTTCGTGTTTCTAACAAAATCAAGACTCATATGTTTACTTTTAGAGTACCTCACAATATCTTCTTTAAATTGTTTTATATCATCAAACTTCATACACACAGATAAAACATGTATGAATACAAGTGAAAGGATTATGACGGGGTATACATGTACGTGGTAAGGGGGATCATGAGCAAAGAAAGAAAGAGAAAGAGAAACAAATGGGCGTATAAAAATTAATAGATAGAAAATGTAAAATAAAAAAATTAACATCTTAGCAACAGAGTAGCACTTTCATGATAAATCAATTTATTTTATATGCGTTATTGAAGCTTATGTTTAGTTCTACGATGTGTTTGCATGTCTGGTTTAGTATTAGTGTAACTTCATTTTATTTTTATTTCAAATCAAGGACGACAAAAAAAAGGAAAAGAAAAAAATCCATAGTAGCATTTTACTTTAGCATTCCATAGCAGGGGGCTTAAGCTTGATTCATGCTTCTTCATATTCTATTTTGCTTACTGTCTCGCCGTCATCACTTGATTAGGAAGATTACACTCTTCAGATTAGAATAATCTCATGTTTAGATTAGAATTTGGCTTCCAGCGTCCTGTCCTGAGACGTAATAATATGGCGATGTATATTCTTTATTAGACTCTTATCGACTTTATTTTCTTGCGTTTTTCCTTTATCGCCTCGATTTTGATTGTTTACGTATCTGCTTCTGCACTCATTCATGGACATCTTTCAAGAGTTTTAACTGGCCACTCTCTTTACTAACCATCAAAATCAGCGGGGTATAAGGCCGTATGTGGGAAATTTCTCTTACTCCTCTTGTGTTTGTTATAATTACTATATTAATATTTCTGTTTACTTTGGCGTCTCATTTATTAAAAAACTCGTGGCTTATCTTTGGCCCCTTAAAAATAATATTATAATCCATAGCATATAGTTTTAGGAGCATTTGTCATATATTATCAGACAATCAGTGACAAGTGATTTCAAGCTTAATCTAGCTAGTTTTTCTAAGCTCATGGTGATGAATATCTGACCAAGTCCGTAATTCTATTATGGCCGAAATTTATAGTCAAATTTGGAAAATGAAATTACAAAGGTCTTTAGAAAGGATGCGTCACATGGGATGAGTAAAGAAGGAGAAAATAAAAAAGGAATTGGAAAGAAAGGATTGAGGGATCTCCTCGCATCTCTACTTCAGTCAAGCAAAGGAAAGAATTAATATGAATGGAAGCAAATAGGAGGAGACGACTTTCATCCATTATATATTCATGTTCGAGAGGAAGTAATAGATTCACGGCCGCAGTCAAATATTCACATGGAATTGGTCAAATATTCGGTCGAATGAGGAAGAGGAAGGAACATTGGTGAATATCATATTAAACAGGAGGAGGAAAGAAGCTTTTTTGCTTTCTTTGGTGGGCTCTGTTCCATTTAATATAAATAGGTTGATGTGGGGCGCATAAAAGGGGGTCTTTCTTAGAGTCTACGGCCACACTCCTGAAGGTCATCGACACAATTGTGAGAAAAGAGAGAGTAGAAGTCAGAAAAAGAGAGAGAGAATGAGAAGTCTCCTTTCTCAGAATGTCTTGGCACAAAGAGAGAGGAATCATCGTGAAAATACTGCACTCTCCGGTCGCGCTGCATCACGGTTGTTGGTCGCCAACCCATTCTCTTACTGCGGCGTCCACCTACGTTTGGCTTTTGTCGTGTCACGAGCCATCAGCTGCCTCTGCACCAGCAAGTTTTCTGTATTGATGTTTATTTGCAGGCTCTTCCACCTTACACGGCCAGCGATTTCAGGCGAATTTCACGCTCGCCTTTGAGCGTCTACTTTCAATGAAGCGGCCACCTCCTACCTGCGACACCAACGTTGCTTCATCAATCCAACACCGCCAGTTCCGCAAACGTCCGTGAATTGCCCCCACAGCTGCATTCGTAATCCACGTCCGCCGCCGATTCTAGTTTAGAAGCGATCCCACAAAATTAGGTAACAAATCTTATCCAAAATCAATTTAAATATTTTGATAGATTATTATCTAATTTGATTCCTTTGAGGTATCTAAACATTTGCTAGATTAAAAAATCATAATCCACAACGTGCATGGTTCAATAATCCGATCTCACACTTGAGATAGGACTCGCGACCACACAGAAAATCAATCGATCAGATCTCAATTTCAGAATTTACCCGTTCGTGTAAGAGTCACATGTCAGAATTTTCGACTTACATGTCAGAGACAGTTGACCGCGTGTCGGAACGTGTTAGATGTATGTCGGAGTTTCGGACACGACACGAAATGTCCCAAAGAATGTCGATGCTTTTATATATATATAATATATAATGTCTTATCTATATATATGCTTCCCTTTCTTGGATGAATAAAAGTATGTTGCTTCGTCAACCTGGGAATAAAATTACTCGATATATCAAAGTGACGTAGTGGTATCATCCACCCTTTATAGTTGTGATTACAGTAGAAATTTTGATCTCATATGCAGTGGGATAAACTAACCCGCGATGTGGCGTCCATGTAATGATGACTCATGTCATGCCGTGTGTTTGACCCAACCAGAGCATTAAATATTCGTGGCATGTTGTGCCAACACATTCCATGCCTTCGTTTGGTATTGTGCTACGCCCAAATGGACCAACTCAATGACACAAACTTTCCTACGGATGACTTAATCAAGGAGGATAGTCATGTGAGCTGCGCAAAAATTCTAGTTTAAGGCTTGGCTTTTTGTCTTTGTTTCTAAATAAAATATAAATCTTGCCGGCGATCACTTCTACAATGAGAGCAAGTAATGGATATGTCCAGATCATTTGAATTTAGCTTGGGTCCCACATTGGGCCACCTCATCCAATGCTACATGTGAGATGCACTCACCTGTATCGAGTGCATCTAACTTCTTGTCTTCTACGATACTCGATGCGCTGGAGAAGTGTTAAGGTGTTGCGTTTGATTGGTTGTTTGACCAGAAGTTTATAAATTTCGAATTCAAGTATCTTTTAAGTTCATTGTTGGATTCTTGCAACTCTCCTGCCATCAGAATGCTCAACTCTTAACTGGCTAGGAAAGCCCTCACCAACCCTACTCGATGGTGGTGGGGCAGCTTGGCGGCGGCAATGACTTCTGGCCCTTGGCTTTTATTCCTTTTTGGTGATATTTTTAAAATTAACTAATTTAATTAAGATTTTAGTTATATAAAAATTAGGATCTAGACCAAAACGACATTGTTTTAATCTTATAATTCATGTTTTAATAAGCTGATGCTAGCAATTTTCATTAACTTGATTGGATGAAGGTAATGGTCAATAACATTGATCTAACAAGTTTTACGACTCAATTATAATTTTTAACAATTTTAAATCTCAATTGCATTTTCTTGATAAGTTCTAAGGTATCCATTGAACTTATTTCTAGTTTTAAGTATAAGCATTAATTATTTGGCTTCTTGGGTTTTGATTTCACTATGTGTTTTCCTAAACAAGGTGGCTGCGTATGTTCAAGACGAACAGGGGCGTCAGGCAATTGATGTCTTATTAGAAAGCTTACCATAAACCTCGGTGCTCACAAAGTTTTGAGGTGAGATGAGCTAATTCAAAGAAACCATGCTAACATAGTGCTTTCAACGTGAGTTTAGTATCTATTTATTTGTCAATACATACAAGCATGGATAAAACACGTATGAGATTGACTCAGTCACACTTTCAAGTGTAAGCTTTATGTAATGATTTGATGGCAGTTTAGCATACCTTCAATGCTAGCAGATGTGGAATCGAAGCACAAATCCAATTCTTATGAATAAGTTGAAAATAAATTTCTGTTGATTTACAAGAAATAGATGATTAGAGATATTACTTATGCATTATGTATGCCAGGAGTCAATTTTGAAATATATGTTTATCCAATTAGTTGACCGGTCGAAGATCCATGCTAGGCATAATTTCATGTGTTTCACAATTTATGAGGACAAAATCCTACAGATGATGCAATTCCGATTGTATAGTTCTTAAGAATAAATGCATACATCTGGGATCATGTCTATCATCGATATTCCTTACATCTAGATTATTCAAATCATCAGACCATTCATCTCAAGAGCACCTATATTACATGATCGTGCGTATTTTGGTAATAGACGTTGACGATAATTGTTTATATAGCTTATGTTTTGAAATACCTGGACGCTGAGTGTTTAAGCTGATGCCAAAAAAATTTCTGCATCTAAATTATAAAACAAAAAGCTAAAAAAAGAACTATTCTCAAAAAGTTTATTCCATGGCTGTGAGCCTACTTTGGTACTGAATGTTTTGAAAATATTTTTTATATATGTTTAGATTTTGAAGTATGTATGGGCTGAAAGTTTTAATTTATCAAATCATTGTGCAAATAGATCTGTGGCAACAAGGTAGGGAAAAATAATGCATGGTAATTATTTAAATACTTTGAGGAATACGTTCAGTATTGCATTGGCCCTGCTACAAACGACCAACTATACTGAAGGCATACACCCTCAAATGATCTTCTTCGGCAGTGATTCGAGAAAATCTTGGAGCTCATACCGTGATGTTAACATGCCTATGAATAGCAAGATGGTCGTCACGGAGGAGAGCAAACCTAAGGCATCTGAAATTGCGAAAATAAGGAGAGAGTCTTGTCCTAACAATAATGGGACTCCAGTTTTGTCGTCATTGCCTCCAGGTACAGTGAAAGCAGCAGCAATACTGTGGCAGCAAGAGCTGAGACGAGCATACATTTATCTACTGTGTCCTTCATCCACTTCTCTCCACTCTCTAGCAAATCTTGGTGCTGCTCCACGAATTTATTCCAATATGTTCTCCCGCTGTAATAGTCAGATGCCACGGAAGGAATAATCCAGCTTTCCACAGCCTATGCATGAAACTCGTAAATAGGAGTTCAAACAAGTGGATAAAAGTAGTGAAATTAAAAAAAAATTGCAGAGGGCACATCTCAAGGATATTAAGACTTATCTAATACTTAGTGTGAAATTGAAGTCCATCTTTACTGGAAAAATATCAAATAAGGTCACTTTCTTTAGACCTTCAATGATTGTGTGCTTCATTTTAGTTATTAGAATATTTAAATACATATATATCTTCATCTAACAGTTCAAATTTTAAAACAATTAGTAATGATTTTACAAAATCTCACATTACTCAAATAACATATACATTGAAAGGTTATGATGGCTTTAAGTTTCATGAAATTTAAAGTCTTCTAGAAGAATTTGTCGAAAAAATATTTGGGAAAATTGTTAAAAGAAATCCTCAACACATTGGATAGTAACCAATTGAATCATAAACTTTCTAAATATGTCAATTTAGTCCTAAAAGTTTTGTTAATTTGCTAATTAGTCATTAATATTTCAATTACATCAATTTAGTAGTTATAAATATTTTGATGATATGATAATTTAATCCTAAACCTTTTGATGCTAGTTTAGTCTTTCTAGCCAACTTTGATCGATAGTCGTTGAGGTCTAATCATTGTGATCTTCAATTCAAGTTCTATGTGCCTACAAAGTATTGGATTCAAGTCCCGCACCTTTTAATGTCAATTTAGTCTTTCTAGCCAACATCGGCAAAAAATCACTAACATGGCGATCTAATCATTGTGATCTTGGATTCAAATTCAGGAGTAAAGTCCTGATTGCACCTGGTAGATGTAAGGGAATTTTCCCTTAAAATCACCCAAGAAAGTAAACCTCGTGTTACACAAGAGCTAGGGCTACACATCACTCAACTTTTATAATAAAAAAAAAATCTTCTATGTATATTCTCAAGAGTATTGAAATAAAGCTATAGACCATCATATATTTAAGGAATTTGTCAAGAAGGGCGGCACTATTTCCATCTCCATTTTGGCTATGGCACTGTTTTGGTTTGTTAACTAACCGAAATACCCTTCTCCCTTTGTTGAATTTATTGTTTCTTTCTTTATCGAGCTAACCAACAAAGTTGACTACATTTTTATTATCTTTCTCATCAAATCCACGATGTAAATGACACATTTCACCAAACAAGATATTATTATATTCCGTGCTATCACTTTACCTAAAGAAGATTGTTAATTTTAGCCTACGGTCTCATATTTTTAACCACAAAAGCTAAATAAAATATCAGAGAAATTCTATTTATGATAACTTATGAACACACAAATTGCCTGTGGTTTATCAAATAGTTTGAACAAAACATTATTTAAAAATTGAATCTTAAATCTCAATCTCATCATCTAATTGATCTTGATCAAAAATTGAAAAAAAAATCAAAATATAGGAATTATTAATTTTTTTTGGAAGCATATTTAAACATGTTTAAATCTAGATGATGTTGAAACATTTAATATGTAAAAAAAGGGTAACTTCTTATTGTATGTTGACAACTAATTTTTGCTGATTTGGTAATTCACTTTTGGCCTTTTTTTAATAAAATTGTTAGAGATTAGGAGTTTCTTTAATTTTCTTGGGAAAAAAAAGCCCCTCGGACCGAGCCTGAGTGGCCTAGCCCTCTCCCACATTCGCACGAACAAGTTCGTGCGAGAGAGCCCCTCTCTCTAAATCGTGGGCCTAGCCCACGCGACCCTCGGACCATTTCCCTTATTCCCTTCGCAGCCCACTCCAACGGCCCATCTCTCTTCCTAATTTTTTTCCTGCTTGGCCCACCATCTTGACCGACCTGCTCCCCCCTGTTGAATGGACTGACGTGCAATAGGAGGAGAGAAGGCTTCGCGAGAAGAAAAGCTGAAGGGAAGAAGCAAAGGAAAGCATGGGCGAAGCAAAAAGAAAAGGGATGAAAAAGTAAAAAAGACAGACCTTGGGCAGTGGCATAGGCAGGAAAGCAGCGCAGAGGATGAAGAGACCAAAAAAATAAAAAGGGAGAAAAAGACCAAAAAAAAATAAAAGAGAGGGAGGAGGAGATCTGGATTAAGGGAGGTCGAAGGGTTTTTAAAGAAAAATGGGGGGAGGGGGCCTCGGTGGGAGCAGAAAAATAGAAAGAAAAAAGAAAAGACAGAGAATAGAGGGAAGCGGAAGAGCCGGGGTGGGGGGGAGGTTCCCTCCGCTGGTTCAGGGGAGAAGGTAGGAAGATCGGTGGCTCGGAGGTGACTCGGTGACGCTACCGTTCCAGCTTGGACGATTCGCCAGTGACATCCTTTCGTCTTCAGCTTCTAGGCTTCGTCGTCTCCTAGTCTTCAAGGAGCGGAGGCGAAAGGGAAGAGAAAGGCCCGTGATTGAGTTCAATCGGCGACGCCTCCTCTTGGTGAAGATCTCAAGCCTTGGCGTTTCGCCCACAATTGTGACCCGCTTGGTCCGACCGCCTTTAGGCATATATCAAAGTTTGTTTTGGCCCAAAAATGGATCGATGTTCCCTTTTTTTTGTGAAGTAAAAATTGTATTGATCTTACCAAGTAGGAATGTACAAAACTAATGACCCGACACCACAAAAACTTACACTTAAGGGGTCACTGAATACATGAGTGAAAGGGTAGTGTAAGGCCAAAGGCCAAATACAAGGCCAGCAAGATAACTCAGTAAAGATAATGAGATCAAATCCCCAATTTCTTTGCAATCACCTATTATGGGGAATCTACATCGGGCCATATAATATAATGACCTTATCCTTAATCATCTTCAAAAGCTTCTTCTTCCTAAAAGGGACAACCACTTCTTTGCTCCTGAACAAGCAATTGTTCATTCTTCCAAATAATATAACAAAGCGCACCTAAGGAGAAGGGAGAAATGCTTTGATGAAAGCTATTCCCCGAAATGGTTCTAATAGCCCAAGTGAGGGTTTGTGTCCACAATATGCATTGCCATGGGAGCTTACACTTACTCACCCAAAAATGTGCAAGCTGGTTGGTGGTTGTACATCCAAAGAAAAGATGATCTATAGAATTCGGTCTAAGGTTGCAAAACACACAAGTAGCAATCAAAATTCTGCAACAAGATAATAAGAATACCTAGGTAGACAACTTTTTTTTTGTCATAAACCAAAGGTGAAACTGGTGCCGAGGGATAATCATTCTATCCCAAATGAACGAATGCCACGGAACTAACAAACCTCGAGGCCAGACAATGCTCTGGCTGATGCCACCGTGTAGATTCTAGAAGGGTGTCCAAGCCAAATAAAATGATCCCTATCTTCTATGAGGTGAGGTAAGGCTTCTTCCCATGTGATCAGTCTATCCAATAAAAGAGACGGTCAACCCATCCTCAAGCCAAGATCATTAACTGTGGTTGTTCTGGAGAAGTCAAATTGATAGATATCTCTATTATTGAAGAAAAGGTTGTGAGGTCCTTTAGGGTGCCAAGTCGAACCATAATGAGACCAATTTTCCATTACCAATGGTCCAATGGAAAAGTTTCATAAATTCTTGACGAAGGTCAATGATCTTCTTCCAAGTCCATGAACAAATAATCGGTCTTCTGATGGTCCAGAAGGATCGATCTTCTTGGCACACCATTTACTCAAAGAAATGCGTAAACAAAGCTAAGTTTTGGCTTGAGTTGTTGTTGCTTTTTTTCTTTTGGTCGCCGTCACTGTTTCTAGTTTGGAGGTGGATTATGAGAGGTTGATAAGTGGGGTCGAGCTCACTAGGCGAAGCCGTCTACCTCTGTCCTGGTCGCTGCCGATCCCCTGGTCAACAATGACGCTTGGGTGGAGCAAGGCCGAACAAGGACGACCCATGTTTCTTGCCCAAACATGCTTTGGACTAAACCTAGGCCGTTTCAGGCAGACCTGACCAAGATCAATGGAAGGCCGGGTTGAGAGAGAGAGAGAGAGAGAGAGAGAGAGAAAGAGAGAGGGGGGGTTGAGGGCCCGCCCCAAGATAGAAGAAACCAAACTCAACTCGAGTCGAGCTTGGTTCGAGGCCCGCTTGGTAGATGGGCCCAAGACCTAGCTTGGGCCCTCTTTGGCCCCCTCTGGTGTGAACCAAAGGGCTAGTCTCTAGCTTGGACCCAAGTCCTTAGATTTGGACTTGAGTTTTCGAAGCCTGGAGCCCAGCTCTATGGATGGGCTCTTCCCAATCTATCCCTACTCTAGGGTCAACCCAAACTGGACCTAGGTATGGATCCCTTTTAATACAATAATATATAACATTAAAAAATAATAGAATAATATTATTAAAATATTTCCTAAAAAAATTGAAGGTTGGTTTAGTGAATATAGTCCTATTTGGAAAACAAAAATCAAATTTTAGTATTAGAACAAACCTAGCTTAATCAATTAGCACCAACTTTTTAAAAAAATTGAGGAAGTTGTCCATGACGGACAATTAAGTGATTTCGGTTCCTCGCGCTTCCTAGCGTAATTGCATGTCTTATTTAGCTTTGTTTATTTAGATGTATGATTAGATTCAATGCATGACTTTATTGTTATTGGAATGACTCCAGTTAGTTGAATTCCACGAGTAAATTGCATATCAATTGCGAGACTATTTGTTTAAACTTGATATGATTATTGCATTGGATGACTATTTGACTATCAAAATCGACACTTCTTCAATTATGTCATGCAATGGTGATCGATGAGGATGACATTTATATGGGTTGGCGGTGATGGACATATGTCCCTTTAAGATGGGAGAGTGAATAACGTGGCTCAGAGGGGAGGTTGAGGAAAGATGCTGACCTTGTACCATTGCAATTCTCTTTGCATTTGAAAAGCTACTCCAGCTACCTTATTGATTGCATCGAATCCAGCGTAGTACTCTCTTGCTACATACCTTGCTACTGCCCCCATCATCTGCTTCAATGCTGTTATTGTCGGCGTGGAAAGTAAAGACACCTTGTTAATTGAGCTTACCTTCAAAAAGAGTCTCAGAGTCCTTTCTTGCCAATACTTCACAACCCATTTCATCAACCTATTACTAGGCGGGAGTCAAATAAGCTCCGGGAAAAACTGAATACATAGCTTTATGATTTCACTGTTTCCCATGAATGAAGCTTGACCCAATATGTCTCTCTCTTGGATAAAATAAATGATCTCGGTAGATTTAGGGATCTCATTGCAAACTCGTTTTGCCAACTTGATTGCAGTCTTATGTCTCAATTTCACATTGTGAATCCTCTTGATCATAGGAACTACAAAATACGAAAGAAAAATGGAAAATGGAAAACAAAGTGGTGGCAATTGGAATTTACTTTATTTTTTTAAAAACAGTAGTCCAGCTTAGCATCCCAGTGTGTTTTTTTTTTGTTATAAAAAAAAACAATTTACTGATTGTCGCATTTTCCCACAAAAGCCCCTACCACATTTAGGGCTTGGGTTGGCCGGAGATTGGGAAATGATCTTATTCTTTTGTTTCTTTTCACTCTTTTAGAAAAGCCATTTTGTTATTTGTTCCCCATTAGGATTCAGTCCTTAAATGTAGAGTGAGTTTTAGTAATTGCTGAAGTCAAAAAAGGTATAAAATCATTATGGCATTTAACAAGAAAGGGTATATGTCATCATGTATCGATGAAAAAAAATAATCGGATGTGAAGAAAGTAGAAACCATTGGCGGGTAACTAAAGAAAGTGATCTTCCTTGAAGTTCAAATGAGGCTTTGTAATGTTAATCATAATTAAGAAATCGTAACTATAAATATGCTAAATACATCTATGAAGCTACTGTCTTTGCATGTATGAAATTATAATATTATTCAAATATGTATAGCAGCCTGTAACTTTAAAAAAAATTATTAATCATACAGTCCATTCTATTGTCATATATGTTCAGCAAAAGAGCAAAATTTTTATCTTTCTCCATTCTATCTATCTAAAATCAAAACTTCACCACATCAGGTCACATAATGGTATGTGACGTTTGAGTTTACTTGTTACATCTAAATGACATAGTGAGCAGAGTTAACTTGACTCTAAAATAACTCATAACTTAATAAAAACATGCATATACACTATACTTCTGTTTCCTTTTCATTTTTTATTACAAAAATGGAAGAATAAGGGACAAGGATAAAGGGTATTTCGGGTGCATACAAAAGTTGGGGGAAGATGACAAATGAAACTATGGGCAAAAGTTGTGAATAAGTTTCGGGAACTGTGTGATTTTTTTAGTGATTTGATGGTGTCTGGAATATTATAAAAATATTAACAGGGAAAATCATATATAGCTTCATTTGAGTTTGAATAATTTTTTTGAAGGATTTTTATTAGAACGATCGATGATATAAAGAATGAGCTACACATTCACTTTTTTTTTTTTTGGGTAACCGAGGTGTCTGGACCAGTTTGCACGCACCTCGACTATTTCTCAGGAGAGACTAACGCAACATCCCACCATCATGGCCCCCTACTTAAATCACAGGCTCTTCCCTAGGGAATCGAACCAAAGACCTCAACGAAATCCAAATTTGTCATAACTAGTTAGACAGTTGATATTTGAAAAATTGTAATGACAAGACTAACTTCAAATACACATATCATTCATCTAATGATTGATGTATAGTGGTTTTTTCATACAGGCAGTACGCCTAACACAAATACTTTTTCAAATTATAGTAAATAATTTTCTTTTGGTCTTTCTTACTCAAACACACGCAGTACGTGCACATATTCTCTCTCTTTGACTTTTATTTTGCATTTTTTATAATGCATGAGAGTGAAATTCTAAACTTGAAGCTAAACGTATCCACCCCGTTCGAAATTAATTACCACAAGGCCATATACCCAGTGGGTTATGCCAAAGATTTAAGTCTACTTATAAAAGAAGTAAAAAACAAACAAGCCATAGAGTTTTAGTTAGGGGGGCGGGAGAGAGAGAGAGTATCTCAATAAATGGAAGCGTACCGACAGTTTTGACGACATTCCAAAATGGACCTGTAAGACCTTGAAGCTCTACAATCAGGTTGAAAAGAAAATCTAGTCATTGGATATGAAATCATTGTAGGACTTTATAATTTATTCGGTACATTGTCCAATCAATTAAGTGATATCATACTTAGGATTTGGTTGAATCATACGTGATTCGAAAGGAACAGCTAATTAATCCACAAAGTAGTTTGATTTTAGGTCATTATTCAAGTAAACTAGGTCAAGGACCAATCATTTCTGGTTTCTTTTGCTAGTAAGGGGGGAATCAATCAAAGAAAATTGACTTAAAAGCTGAAAATCATGAAAGGTCCCAAGATGACAATGCATACCCACCCGGATCTGAATTTTTATCCGTTAATTTGTAGTTCCAGTCCACCGGCATACCTTCAACTCAGAATCAAAAGAGCAGATGATGAGCCGGGTATGATTTTCTTAAACAGAATTAGTAATGAAGGGATGCGAGAGCAGAAAGCACAGTCATTTATATATCAATGCATCCAGTGCACTGAGCTTGGTTCCGCTGGGAAAGTTAAACGCCCTCCACACCAACGCGTCCAGTATAGAAATGCGTATACGACCCTCTCTTTTCTTCGAGACATTCAAGTGAGGGTAACGCTCGACTAGATAGAGGGTGATATCTGCCCGACCTCGCCAACAAAGTCGATCAGAAAATAAGCCAAGTCTACAATGAAGTCAAATTTAGATGCAAGAGCGATGGTGATCTTTACCATGATGACCATTGTAGGTGTGATCTATGATAAAGTCACTCGCAGTGGGACGGCTGAATGGCCGACTTGGCCCCTTGTCTATTGTATTTTTTGCCAGGAACCAAGCGATCTCCTTATGCATCAAAGCTTCAAGAGCGGACATTGCCAAAGGAACGCGTCCTCTATTGTTTGCAAGCTACGTCAACCTAGGATTTCTTCTAACTAATGCCTTGACCATCCTTATCCTTCCAGACTGGACAGCATTGTGGAGGGCTGTGCGGCCATCACAATCGACCATCTCAAGTTCTTCCGGACGTGAAGAGAAGAGATCAACCAGGTTCTCAAAAAATTGGTCCTATGCACTTAAGGCAGCTAGATGAAGCACTGTTTCTGATCTGCTTGTTATTCTGGCTGTCCTGGAAGTGGAATTTACTTTAAAAAAATCTTTTAGCAGAATCCCAGTCGCCCCCAAATGCAGCTTGCAACAATGGGCGGTAATAGTGTTCTTTCACTACGTTTTCTGATCTTTCTGCGATGGATGCAAACATTTCAAATCATTCAGTTAATACTTTTTTCCTTGCCGACATTGAGTAGTGTCCCAGAACAGAACAATTTCATGAAGATCTGCCCTAGATACCAATTTCACACTGAAAACAACTCTTTTGAGGGATAACACACCTGAAGCACCTCCCGACTGAAAATAAGATGATACGTTGCTTGCACAAACATTTTCAATATCTGTAGGAAAAGGAATGAGTACAAAATCCTTCCCATAATAAATTTATTCTCTCTCCTTTTCTTAATCAATGTCAGGGTTATATTTGTGCCATGATAAAGCAAAGAAATAGAACGGTGAGAAATACAAGTTCGTGCGTATTTCAAGACCACGTCGTTTACATTACATTTTTTCTCGGTGGAAACTTGAACATGTACCTGCTGGGGGTGCTGCAAGATTCGAATTTCCTTATTCTCGCTCAGTGGTGTCGCCATTGGGTTGCTCTACTGGTTAGAGTCAAACAAAGTAAACGGAGAATGCAAACATGGGTAAGATATTCAGTTATTAAAAGAGTTTTAGTCTCCCTAAGGGGGAACCATTCCTTTCTTATATACAAGCACCTTCCTTAAATTAAAGGCAAGCATCTACCATAACAACAATCAACCATATCTTTTTTTCTTTTCATTAAAGCAGGTGGATTCCTTGTTCTTCACTGATGAGTTCCACCTTTGTCACGCTTGGATTCCTCTGCGCGTGCCAATAATAGGACCGAAGGGTCCTCTCTCTGGCGTCAAGGAGCTCTAATGATTCTTCTGCCTCACCTCACCATTCCGCCGATCTCCCTCACTTTAACAACGGCTGAGCTACCAGAGAAATGTTGCCACAGTTGCCGACCTCTACTCGACCTGGGGCGGCGCTGGTGTCGTCTCCGACAAATTTGGTCCAAAGGCTCTATTTTCTGATCCTCTATTTTTGCCGTTCAAGAGCTTGCTCTTCTCGTTCAAACCTCTATTCATCAATTCTTCAAGTTCCAGATGCTCATCCCACGCCTCTATAAGAATAATTGTGGTCCACGTTACATTATTAATGGTTTAATATCACCTAAATGCTAAAGTATTTATTGGCTATGAGAAATGTGACTCTTCTCGAAGTGACATTTGTATGAAATGGTGCAACTTCATGAAGACGAAATGCTATGATGGAAGGCACCTATTGAAAATGCATATTGAAGTATAGATTAGAATCTGGTTCTCTCTCCGCCCATATGAAATAAAAGAAGCAATTTAATTATCCATCAACGTTAAGTGAGTTAAGGGAACTGGTTCTCTCTCCACGCATATGAAATAAAAGAAACAATTTAATTATCCATCAAAGTTAAGTGGGTTAAGGGAACTCGTTCTCTGTCCACCCAGATGAAATAAAAGAAGCAATTTTATTCTCCATCAGGGTTAAGTGGGTTAAGGGAGATAAATTAGATTTCGCCGTATCTTACGTAGAAATAAAAGTGGGTTAAGAGAACTGGTTCTCTCTCCCACCATACTGAAATAAAAGAAGCAATTTTGTTATTGATCATGGTTAAGTGAGTTAAGGGAGATAAATAAGATTTCACCGTATCTTCCATAGAAATAAAAGTTATTATGTTATGGACAAAGGTATATCTTCAACCATCTTGTTGTTTGTGAAAATTATGAAGATGACCCTATTAACGATGAATTTTCGCATTATTAAATTATGACTCAGTTAATGCCATGGAAGGCCTAGTTTCACCAAAATATACCCTTGCAGGGACGGACTTGACAGCTTCCTGTCGTGGTGTTTTTCCTTGATTCGAGTCTTCCACCGGCGACTCATTTCTCGAAGCATCGTCACACCTTTATCCCCGAATGACACCCGCACATGAAGAGGCACCTCCTTTAACCGTCGAATTGGCCTTGAATAGCCACGATGTTACTCTGCTTTGTTATGCTCTGTTTCCTTGTCACTGCTGCGGTTCACCGTATTCTGGCGAGTATAGGATGGGTAGCTCGCCACCATCGCTGATTGCTCAAAACTGAACATCTGCTGGGATGGAAAAGAATAGCCAAAAGAGAGGAACAGTAGATACGAGGAAAAGAAAATGCACAAAGAAAACGAGAAAAGTGAGAGCCGCGAAAGTTCCTCAATGCTCGGCGTCTACGATCCTTTCTGGACTCTCCAAATCGTAAAACGTGCAATGGTTGGTCGTGGCTGTAGGAGCGCCAATCGAAGTAGTCTACAGTAAATATTCTGGGGCCGTTGATAAAATCGTTGTTTGTTCGTTGCCACTGGGGATTACCAGGCCAACAGAGTTGCACGATCCAGTCAAGCCAAATCGCGCCATTGTTGTTTTGGAGCCTCTAAAACCGCGCGGTGGCCTCCATGGAGAGTGGCCGACATCAACTCGCTCCAACACCATCGGATCGTTTGTATTTCGATTGAGTCCCAAAGTCGATTGCATGTTCCACTTTTCCCACCTCCATACTTTCCCTGTTCTGGTCACCGGCGAAATCACGGGCTCGGTTTCAGTGCATGTCGAAATCCTGGGACACCCTCCCCTCCACCTTGAGGTCCTATCGAAACCCACATATTGTGTTATCTCTGTACCGGTTCTTTCTTCTTATCTCGCTGTTATATTACTTCATGAATTGCTGGTAGTTTATGTTGTGAACTTTTTAGAATGTACATAAGGTGCATGGGATTGAATCACGGGCAGAGAGCATTTGGGGACGATCTGATTCAGCTGTAGAGAATACAACGACACTCCAAGAGAGCTTGGCTGAAAACATGTCCAGTAGAGAAGAAAAAAGACGGGAGGGGATGAGATGAAGAAGAAAGGTAAGGGTGAAGCAGTTAGTGCACTCGTTGGGTGGTGAATAGACTAGGGAGACAATGAGCAAAACAAAGAAAGAGAAAGAGAAACAAATTACAAAAGGGGCGTATAGAAATTGATAGATAGAAAATGTAATAAAAAAATTAGTATCTTAGCGATAGAGTAGTTATGTTTGTTTCAAATCAAGGATGACATAAAAAGGAATAGATAAATAAAAAATAAAAAAAAAAGTCCAAAGTAGCATTTAGTTTGGCATTGCATATCAGGGGCTTAAGCTTGATTCATGCTTCGGCGTATTCTATTTTGCTTACTGACGCGCCTGTATCACTTGATTAGGAATATTACACTATTCAAATTAGAATAATCGCATGTTTAGATCAGGATTTGTTGGAAATCTGGGATATATTGTTGGGTGAAAGAGAAATTGTTTCTCAAAGAACCCACTTGTGTGGGTAATGAAAGTCCCACATTGGAAAGCAAGAAAAGTTGGAAGTGGGAAGTGAAAAGCACTAGTCCCACATTAGAAAGGAATAAGGCTTTGAAGTACTTTATATAAGGTTACACTCCTTTGAAGTGTTAACGTTAAAAGCACAAGCACTATGCCTCGCGCGCACGCGCAGGGGGTGCAAATTTGGTTCCTGACGAACCTGAAATTGGGCACAAGTGTACGACCTGCATACAAGAATGCAACCTCGAAAGATGGTTTTCGCGACATGCCAAGTTTTGCCTTTTGGATTAATGTTTTCCAACTTAAAACTATTACAAGTTTGTAATGGTAGGTTAATGATTAATGTTGTAACCGTTGAATTAATCCGTCATTAGTTTGTAACGGCTGATTTAATCAGTTTTAATCCCAAAACGTTTGTAACGGCTGGGTTAGTAGCCGGAAACATTCACCCCACATTCTATTTAAAAGGCTCTTACATTCTTATTAGAATCGGATTCGAATGCATTTCTTTTAGAGAAAAGAAGTATTGTTTTAAAGCGTTCTCTGCATTGCATTGCTTTTGATAAGTGTTCAGTAAAGAAGTTGTTCAAATTCGCCGAGAACTCCGAAGCTTTGTTCTTCGTTGCTATCAACCATTGTATCCTGGGAAACAAGCGTCTAACAACCTCATGTGTATTGGAAGAGACAAAGCTTCATTGTGTACTGGAGGGGACAAATCTGTTTTAAGGAAACTGTGTGGAAAACAGAGTCAAGGAAAAAGTAAGGAAATAAGTTTCGAAAGGAAAAGACCAGCAAAAAGTGAAACAAGAATCATGAGGAAGACGAAATCAAATACAGAGGGAAGAACAGAGGAGGAAGGAGAATAAAAAAGAAGCAAGAAGAATAAAATAAATTTAAAAAAAAAGGGATTTGGATCCCCTGTCATTGGTAGGGGTAACATTATGGCACCACAGCCATCTGATCTTACATAAAAAATAAAAAACTTTTGTCGCCAAAAATTTGAAAATTTTAAAAAAATAATAATCTTAATCGTTTGATCAAAGATCAAACAACTGGGATTTAATATTAGGATATGGATCCCTGACTTAATGTTAGAGGATGGGGCACGTACTGTGAAAGAAGAAGAAAAAGCGACCAGTAATAGAGAAGAGCAAATTAAAAAAGCGAAAAGAGAGGAGACATTGAGGAAAAACAAAGAGAAAGTGAAATAGAGAGAGAAAGAAGTAGAGAAAGTCTTTTTTATTTATGAAGATCCATTATTAATTATCATCGGCATGATAGTTCTAGAGATAGACATCCACTTCGACGTTAGGTAAATTTTTCGTTATATTAATGGTTTCATTACGTCATCATTGAATCAAGATTCTTTTTTTTTTAAGATTGATGTTCCAAATTGAATTTTATGAATGACTAATTGATTTAGCTATTTACTCCTATCTCTCTTTATAATTTTTTTGGTGATTTTATGCCATATTTTCTCATTGTTCGAGCCAGCCTTTGACGAACCTTACCTTACTAGAAATCTTCCTGCATGTACAATCCACGCGGTTAGAGGCTGCTTTAGTTAGCCTTCTTTTTTGCATTATCTCTACTTTACATGTGTTTTCATAAAAAAAAAATTTGTTTGTAATTCTATTGACTCAGTGATGGTTGAATCGGCAATCAAAAAACTTGTTGAGAAATTTTATCGGTGGCTAGTTTAAACTATTATCAGAAAAATTGAATCGTTTTTGGTGTGTCCACAAAGTTTGATGTTACGTGCTAGAATATAATTTTTTTCCAACATATTTCACTTTAAAAAAGCTTGAAGCAGAAAAGAACATAAATAAAAATAAATAAATAAATTGAAATTTGAAGTTTGAGTCGGGCTGAGTAAATGAAGTCGGGCCGGTGTCATTCAGCAGGCTAGAGGGCTAAGCTGAATTGGTTCTAGAAAATCAGGTTGGGCCTGTTAGTTTTGGCCCAATCTTGTTTTGAAGTTTTGTCAATACATACAAGCATGGGTAAAACGCGTATGAGATTGACTCAGTGACACGTTCATGTGTAAGCTTTATGTAATGATGATTCGCTTTTGATGGAAGTTTAGTAACCCTTCAATGCTAGCAGATGTCGAATCTAAGCACAAATCTAACTCTTACAAATAAGTTGAAAATAAATTTCTGTTGATTTACAAGAAATAGATGCTTAGAGATATTACTTATGCATGCATTAATTCTACTTAATTGTTTACGTATGCCTGGACTCAATTTTGAGACATCTTTATATCTAATTAGTTGACCGATCAAAAATCTATGATAGGTATAATTTCATGTTTTTCACAATTTATGTGGACAAAATCCTATAGCTGATGCAATTCCAATTTTACAGCTCTTAACAATAAATTCATACATCTGGTATCACGTCTATCATCGATACTCTTTACATCTAGCTTATTTTAATTATCATAACATTCATCTCAAGAGCACCTATAAAGAAAAATCAAATGTATAAAAAAATCATATCCCATGATTCCCCATATTTTTGGTAATAAATGTTTAGGCAGTTGCTTATATGTATACATATAATATAATTTCGATTATCTATAGTAAAACAAAGTTGCTCTTTTAAGTTGGCGGACAGAAAAAGACAAACTACGAGTGCACATTTTGGCGATAAATGGTTAAAAATCCTTTTGATGATAGATAGATTATGTTATGAAAGATCTGTATATAACTTATGGTCAAAGATTTATAGTAGGTAGAATTCCATCTATTATACATTTAACGTAAGCAAAGTCTTATATCTAGTAAAATTCCAATTGCTTTATAATTTACTAGAATAAAGGCCTACAGTTTTTATAATTTTTATCACTGAAATTCTTTTTATATAGATCATCTCTTTTAGGGGTAAACCCATGGTAGATAAGTTCCAGCCTAGAATATGGAACATACCCTATTTGGATCGGTTTCTAGTATCTAGAACTTGAAACCGATCCTATAAATCTTAGAACCAACCTTATCTATCAAGTCCAATTCCGTGGTCTACCTGAGAATTAGACAATTCCTTCTTCTTTTTTCTGTTTCAATTTTTTCACTCCTTGAAAGGACAAACTTCATGAAAACATCTCCTAATGTATAATTAAGACAAACAGCAATTACAACAAAGCAGTACGTCAACAAAACGATGAAAAGTGTGGTTAACAGCAAATAGAAATATAAAGCAGTTGGGAAGTGCCAAACATATTATTTAGTCAGACAAATTGAAAATTAAAATAACAACAAATATTTCCATATGTCAAAAGTAACAAGCCTTAAAAAATGAAAAAAAAAAACAAAATACAGCATCTTTAGCTACGCTGTTTGTCTAGCACAGAGAGCTGTTGAAGGCTTGAAAGAATTGAAATATTTGAAGGAAGTGGAGATCAAACATTGCTTGTTCCCAAAAAGTTTGCCCAATGTGTACGTATTGACAAAGTTGGAGACAGATTTGACGTTGCCAAAAGTTACAGAGGACACCATTCAGCAGGGGAAGTGGTGATGACTTTCAATATTTCAAGACGAATAAGCATTAAACCAAAAGTACAAGAACTTCCTTTGGACAAATATGAAAGTTGTACGAGTTAAAGATTGAGTAGTTCTAGAGGGAGGAGGCTCCAAATCTGAAGATTGAATCCTACCCTGATATATGGTCGATCTAATCTAGTTCTAAGGTCTACCCTAGACCGTACTGACCTCTAATTTATTTTATCAAAAATTTCATCTTGAGAGCATACATTAGAAAAATTAAATGTTAAAAAATTTATTACATGAGAAAGTTCATTATCCTTGATTACATGTATGATGATAAATTGTTTGATATTATTTTTTTATGTATATATGTGTTTTACTGTGAAATATCTATAAAAGAAAAAGGTTTTTTTTCCTTTTAAAAAAGAATTAAGGTTGAACTTTAATGTTAATGGAACAAATTCATGCCTTTAAGCTATAAAAGGAAAATTAAGTTTTTAAAAATTCATATTCTGTTATTAATGCGTAGTTGGTAATAATGTTGCCAATATTTCTTTCTATACCATTGAGATTCTATTTTAAAATACCTAGAGGCTGTACATTTAAGTTGATGGAAAAAAATTCCTGCTTCTAACAAAAAAGCTTTTTAAAAATTTATGGCCCATGATTAAGCATACTTGGTAGTAAATGTTTAAAGCAATACTGGGAGTATCTAAAGATTTTATTTTCAAATATCTATAGGTTGACACCTAAAATTGATCAAATCACTCTATAAATAGATGTTTGATAACATATTTGTGGACAAGTACATTTCATGTGCTTTGAGGCAATCAATAAAATACTCGTGAGAGTTATTGGTTACAAAGAAAAAAAATGTATCATGTTCACACCAATACAACCAACTACAATGAAGAACTACACCTTCAAATCAAGTTCACCAATCATGCAATATCGTCCGATAATTGTGCCTCACTTCCAAATGCCCATGGGACGAAAGATGCCATGCCCATAGGTGGATCTAACCATTTGGAATAGCAGGGGAAGATGGAGTCCTAAGAATGAAAAGACGGTCATAGAGGCTAGCACAGTGATGGGAATGAAAACCCACTCCAGTCTCTTATCCAGCACAATTGTGAGAGTTGAAGCAAAGGCCGTCAGCATGAAAACCAAGGAGAGAAAGAGAAAAGAAAGTCCCATTATGATCTTTTTTGGCAATGAGTGAAGAAAATCCTACCACTCATATCGCGAAGTTAAGATGGCCAGGAAGAACATTGTCACGCCCCGGTTTCGGGGTCGTAGCAATTACTTCATGATCCAATTAAATACCACACTTTTCAGGAAACGTTTTTCATTCCATCAGCATCAATTTTACAATCCAAGATCGCCGTCAGTTCCAATACCAGAAGGTTCTTCAAAAAAGGGGTACACATCACAAGTACGGGAGAGGGGAGTGGTCCAAAAGAGAGTCATACAAGACCTACGTACACTAGCACCGCTCAGCTATACACACAAAAGTTGCGGTCTAAGTTAGGGAAGACTAAGGCTATCCTAAGGGGTGGTCGGGGGCTTGGGCCAAGTCCTCTCACATGAAGGCTTCCCGTCGATTACCGTACCGTCCTCTGAATCGTCCTCTCCTTCGGGGTCTTCCAAGTCTGACAGGTAGCCCCCTTGCGGCACCTCACACCTCTCGTGTAAGAGTTCTAGTTCGGTTTCCTGGAACCCTGAGTAGACCTTCACGTGCTGGTGTGGGTACCAGATATCCCTCCTAGTGCTCCAGATCCACCCCGTTTCCCGGTGGAATTCGACGATCAGCCCGTCTTCCTGGACATCAGTGTCTATGACCTCTCCCATACTCTGAGGAGCCTCAGGATTCACTCCTAGCTCGTATTCTTCCTCGTTCTCTGGTAATTCATCCGGGTCGAAGGGGACATCCGGCGGCAAGTATCCCCCGACGTCCTCCAGGTCCTCATCTGACCCCGGATCTTCCATCTCCAGCAGTCGATCCAGCTCCTGGTCCCAATCCTCCTCCTGATCCTGAGGGTCCGGCGCCTGCTGATCCCGAGCTTCCTCCTCCTCGGAAGGCCATTCCATGAGATGATCCTCCACCGCCGTGTTCTCCGAATCGGAGCTGTCCGTGTCCATTCTGGGGTCCTGGTGTGGTGGAGTGGTGGGGTGAGATTCCACGGTCTCAGTGAGCAAACCATAACCCTAGATTAGGATCAGCCCAGTCCTAGGGTCCCTGGACGTCCCATCCCCTCTCAGCCTCCAGGTGGTAACAGGCAGAACTAGGTAAGACCTACCTCTAGTCTCACATCCCATGGCCCCACAATCGGAATATACTACTCTCCACTAATCGACAACCAAGCGGGGTGTCTAAGCCGGGTCGCGGGGTACCGTCTAACTCAACCTTATAAATGAGCGAGATAGTAAATAAATTGCAATCTAAATTAAATAGGCGTGATCGAAATTACGGAGTAAGCTATAAAATTTAAACTAATTAATTAAGCGAGGAAAAACATAATTTAAATGCATCTAAGTAAATGACATTAACGATAAATTAACTTTAATATAAGGCGGTAAAGGAGTGTAAAATACTACTCAAACACCCAAGCTGCCAGTTCGAGTAAGTCCCAACTCCAATCGCAGAATTGCGGGGAGTTCGGTCGGACTACTCCCAGTTTGAACTGAGCACGAGTGTGTTCTCGTAATTTCACGAGAAGGGACACCCTTGACCAATACAAGTTGGCCCGACCACTAATCGTGGTCCAAACAAGCAATCCTTTCCTCGACTAGGCTAATAGATAAACCAAGCATGAGGTCCAATTCTATACGAATTGCAGTTTATGCTTAAACCAATTCTAATCGCCCTAGCCGTTCTAATCGCCCCAAATTCTACCCGCTAAATTCTACTAAAACGGAGATGCGCCTAATAAAAGGTTAGGATCCACTCACTTGGAGAGTGTCCCAACAAGTCGGCTGCTGAAGCTTCCCCCCCTTTTTTTTTTTTTTTTTTTTTTTTTTTTTTTTTTTTTTTTTTTTCGGGCCGGGCCTTCTTTTCCTTTCCTCCGGGCCGGCTGAGTGGGCCTGGGCTGAAAACTAGGCCTGAAAGTGGGCCGGGCTGATTTTCACGGGTCGGGCCCACGAGTTGGGCCCGCGGAGTTGCTGGCCGGGCCGGGCCGGCTGGGCCTTCGGGCCTTACTGGGCCTGGTCAGTGACCCGGCTCCCCCTCTGCTGGCCTGGTCAGTGCACGGGCCGGACGGGTCAGGCACGGGTTGTGCACGGGTTGTGCACGGGTCGGCTCGGATCGATGCACGGATCGGGCGGATCGGTGCACGGATCGGACGGATGGGTCAGGGATTGATTTTGGCCAGGCCACGGACCGGATCAGCTGGGTCACGGATCGGGTCGTGGCTGGGTCACGGATCGGGTCGTGGCTGGGTCACGGATCAGGTCGGCTGGGTCACGGACCGGTTCGTGGCCCCTTCCTTGCGGTTTTCCGGCTGGTCGTGAAGGCTCGGAACTCGCCTCCGTGCGTCGGCCTGGGGTCTCGTCGGAGCTTGGTGTTGGTCGGTTCGGGGAGCCTGCGTCACGACGTGTCGAACGGCGGCGGTGGCTCGGCCTGGGGTGGTCGGAGCACGGCGGGGCGGCTCCGTGAAGTCGGCTGCTCGCACACGGTTCTGGCCTTTTTCCAGAAAAGCTCCCGGACGGCTGGTCGCGAAGCCTCCTGCAACTGGCTGTTTCCGGCGGCTCGAGGCGAGACGGCGGCGGAGGTCGGGGGCGTTTGGAAGAGGGAGTCACCAGCTTCAAGAGGACACCAAGAACGCTTGGAGAGGAAGCCAAAAGCTCGGTGAAAAACCCCCCCGAAAACCCTTGCCCACTCGGTTTTAAGCCGAGTGGGGTGGGTGAGCGTGGCCGGAAAATCCGGCCCCGCCGGCCACGTGCCGCCTCCCCCACGGCCGTAGTCCCTTCCGACGGTCTCCTCCATGTCAGGGGTGGGTGGCTGCAGGGCTGATTGGCCGGTGGAGGCGACGGGTTGAACAGTTGATGGACGTCCATCAACTGTTCGTCCTAATGTCGCAGAGAGAGAGGAGAGAGGGAGAGAGGGAAGCCGCGAGGCGCGTGCGGGGCACGTGCCACCCGGTTCGACCTGGTCGGACCGGCGGCGTGCACGGCCGGACCGGCCGGTTCGCTGGCCGGTCTGGGATTTTTAATTAAAATAATATATTTTAATTTCCGAAATTTGGAAAATTAATTTTAAAATTCTGACAATTTCCCGAAAAATTCCTGAAAATTCCCAAATTGAAATTTAAAATGTTTTGGGCCCCAATAAAATTTTAAACTTCAAACTTGCATTAAATCCAATATTTTTCCAAATTTCGCAAACACCGGGGAAATTATCCAATTTCCCGAAAAATCCCAATTTAGCCGTAAATTGCGAACCGGACCGACACGGTCATTACAACCTACCCCCCTTAAGAAATTTCGTCCCCGAAATTTGCTGCTTCTGAGTCTTCAAACAGTTGAGGGTGTTGTTGTCGCATGAGCTCTTCGCTCTCCCAGGTTGCGTTCTCTGAGCCGTGATGTTCCCATACCACCTTGACCAGGGGTATAACCTTGTTCCTGAGTTTCCGCTCCTTCCGATCTTCAATCCTGACTGGCCTTTCTTTGTAGGACACTTGTTCATCCAGCTTAATGTCCTCGTAGCTTAACACATGCGAAGGGTCAGGCTCATACTTCCTTAGCATGGAAACATGGAAGACGTTGTGAATTCGTTCCAAGTTCGGTGGTAGGGCCAGTCGATAGGCTGCCGGGCCTATCCTCTCCAAAATCTCAAAGGGTCCCACAAACCGGGGACTCAGCTTGCCTTTTCCTCCGAAACGAGATATCCCTTTCTTAGGCGACACTTTTAGGAAAACATGTTCTCCTTCGTCAAATTCCAAGGGCCGTCGCCTTCGATCTGCATAGTTCTTTTGTCGGTTCTGAGCCGTTTTCAACCTCTGTCTAATCAACTTTACTGCTTCCTGCGATTGCTGTACCAGTTCGGGTCCCAAAATTTTTCGTTCCCCGACTTCGTCCCAACATACCGGAGTCCTGCAGGCTCGTCCATACAAGGCCTCAAAGGGTGCCATCCCTAAGCTTTGTTGAAAGCTATTGTTGTAGGCGAACTCCACCAGAGGTAATTGACTTTCCCATCCTCCTTTAAAATCCATGACGCACGCCCTCAGCATGTCTTCCAGGGTCTGGATGGTCCGCTCAGACTGCCCATCAGTTTGGGGATGGAACGCCGTACTGTACTGTAGTCGGGTACCCAAGGCTCCTTGTAGGCTCTTCCAAAAGTAAGCGGTGAATCTTGGGTCACGGTCGGAGGTAATAGTTACCGGCACACCATGCAGTCTGACGATCTGGGTCACATATAAGTCTGTCAACCGGTCCAAGGGAAGGTTCTTTCGTACTGCCAGGAAGTGGGCAGATTTGGTCAGTCTGTCCACTATGACCCAAATCATATCGTGACCCTTCTGACTTCTTGGTAAGCCGGTCACAAAATCCATCGTGATATGCTCCCATTTCCATTCTGGGATTTCCAAAGGGTTCAAAAGACCTCCCGGCTTACAGTGTTGTGCCTTCACTTGTTGGCACGTCAGACACTTGGCCACGAATCTTGCCACGTCCGCCTTCATTCCGCTCCACCAGTAGTGGGGTCTTAAATTCTGGTACATCTTGGTGTTACCAGGGTGGACACTGTACTTACTTCGGTGTGCTTCGGACAGGATTTCGTTCCTTAAATCAGGATTATCAGGTACACAAAGTCTCCCTCGGAAGCTCAGGACTCCATCCTCCGAGACCTGGAAACCAGGTTTCCTTAGTTCCCCTTTGGTCTGTAAGATGTCCAATAAGGAAGGGTCCGAAGATTGTAGATCTTTAATCTTGGTCCTGATTTGAGGTTCTATCCTTAGGGTGGCCATCAAACAATTCAGGTGTCCAATCTCAAACCTGAACTCCGAGTTTTGTACCTTCCCGTGCAGTTGCCATTCCTTGGCCAACAGTGAAGTCAAAGAGGACTTGCGACTAAGCGCATCTGCTACACGATTCGCTTTTCCTGGGTGGTACAGGATTTCGCAATCGTAGTCCTTCAGGAGTTCCATCCATCTCCGTTGTCTCATGTTCAACTCCTTCTGAGAGAACAGGTACTTGAGGCTTTGATGATCTGTAAAGATTGGAAACTTTTCTCCGCACAGATAGTGCCTCCAAATTTTGAGTGCGAAGATCACTGCGGCTAACTCTAAGTCATGCGTTGGATAGTTTTGCTCGTGGGGCTTCAGCTGTCTCGATGCGTAAGCTACAACTCGACCGTGTTGCATTAGAACGCACCCAAGGCCTTGATATGAGGCGTCACTATAAACTTCATAACCACTTGGCCCTGTAGGAATGGTCAGGACTGGTGCAGTGGTCAACTTCTCTTTTAGTGCTTGAAAGCTCCTCTCGCACTTTTCCGTCCATTCGAACTTCTTATCCTTCTTCAACAAGCTTGTCAAGGGCAGGGATAGGCTTGAAAATTTCTCTACAAACCTTCTGTAGTACCCCGCCAGACCTAGGAAGCTACGAACTTCCGTTACTGTCGTAGGTCTCGGCCAGTCCATCACCGCCTCAATCTTTGAAGGGTCTACGGAGATTCCATCTCCCGAGATCACATGTCCCAAAAAGGCTACGCGATCTAGCCAAAACTCACACTTACTGAACTTCGCGTAAAGTGCATGTCTTCTTAGTACCGTAAGTACTATCCTTAGGTGCTGCTCATGTTCTGCTGAACTCTTTGAATAGATCAGTATATCGTCGATGAAGACTATGACGAACCTGTCCAAGTACTCCCTGAACACCCTGTTCGTCAAATCCATGAAAGCAGCTGGAGCGTTGGTTAATCCAAACGGCATTACTGTGAACTCGTAATGTCCATAACGAGTTCGAAAGGCACTCTTCGGGATATCCTCCTCTTTAATCCTTAATTGGTGGTATCCCGTCCTCAGGTCAATCTTTGAGAAGACCTTGGCTCCTTGCAACTGATCAAATAAATCGTCAATTCTGGGTAACGGGTATCTATTCTTGACTGTTACCTTATTTAGTTGTCGGTAATCAATGCAAAGTCTTAAGGACCCATCCTTTTTCTTTACAAAGAGGACTGGCGCACCCCATGGTGACGCACTTGGGCGGATAAATCCTTTATCCAGTAGTTCTTGCATCTGCACCTTTAACTCCTTCAGCTCTGAGAGTGACATCCGGTAGGGAGCCTTAGAGATCGGTTCCGTCCCGGAAGGCACTTCGATAGCAAACTCTACTTCCCTCTCTGGGGGTAACCCAGGTAGTTCCTCCGGAAAAACGTCGGGAAACTCCCGAACTATAACGATCTCCTCTAACACTGGTCCTTCGACCGTTGTGTCAACAACACTAGCTAGATAGCCTTGACAGCCATCCACTAACAACCGCGTCGCTTCCAAAGAAGAGATAATTGCGGTTGAAGGTCCGCCGTGACCTCCGAGGAACTCGTAACTCGAGTCCTCAGTCGGGCAAAACCTTACAAGTTTCCTAGAACAGTCCACCGTAGCTTTCTGTCTAGTCAACCAATCCATGCCAATAATAATATCATAATCACGCAAATCTAAAACCGCCAAATCAATCGAACTTCTAACTCCGCTGAGCTCTAACTCGCAGTCCTTGCATCCGTTAACGGATAACATGTGAACATGCAGAGGCGTCGAGACATTCAAAACAACAGCTAAGGGTTCCACATGCAACCCTACTAACTCCACAAAACGCTCAGCGACGAACGAGTGGGTAGCCCCCGTGTCGAACAAAGCATAAGCAGAGCTGCGGTGTAAGGAGACGGTACCTGTTATGACTCCTCCCGAGTTTTGTGCTTCATGTCTGGTCACCGCATAGACTCTTCCCTGCGCCGAGGGTCGGTCCATCAAAAAAGGCGGCGCTAGGCCTGCTAGCTGCCCGACCTGCTGTTGAGGCTGCGCTCTAGGAGCGCGCTGGGGACAATCACGGACCATGTGGCCCAGCTGGCCACACCCGTAGCATCCCTCGCTCTTCGGGGGACAGGGTCCCGGTTGGTGCGTCTTTCCACACTGTCGGCACCAATTCCCTTGACGAAAGGGGGGCTTCCTGACTCCCCCGTTTCGTACAGCTGAAAAGGGCTTCTTCACCCCTGTTGCCGGCTTCTTTACATGCCGAAATCTACTAGCATCTCTACCCGCGAATGCTCGCGATCCAGACGCGGCTACTCTCTCGTTTAGGTCCTTCTCAACCAATTGAGCCCTTGTGAACACCTCCTTGTAATCCCGTAGGTTGAAGGGAGCAAGCTGGGATTTGATTTCGGGTTTCAGCCCTTCCCGAAATTTCTTCGCCCTGTCCACCGGATCCTCGATCAACTTCTTGCCATACTTGGCCAGGGCGGTAAACTGTGCCTCATACTCCAGCACTGTCAGGTTATTCTGCCGTAGTCTCTGAAACTCGGCGAGCTTCGCGTCTCTCTCTGCCTCGGGGAAATATTGCTCGTTGAAAGTTTCAACGAAATCCTCCCAGTTAGGTACTGCGCCTCCCAGTTAGGTACTGCGCCTCCAGGAAAGGCGATACTTCTAGTGACCCTCCACCAATGTCGGGCATTCCCCTGTAGTTGATACACCGCGAGTGTCACTCGATCTTCGTTTGAACACTCCATGACCTCAAATATCTTCTCAAGCTCCAGCAGCCATTCCTCTGCTGCTCCAGGGTCTCCCATTCCGATAAAGACTGGGGGTTTCAATTTTAGGAATTGTCCGACCTGCCTCTGCTTCCTCCTCTCCCCATTCGTACCATCAGCCAAGGGAGCAGGGGCCGGGACCTCAACTTCCTGCTCATCGACTCGCACAGCGGATCCCTGAGCCGCAGCAGCATTCTCATTCCGCACGGCAGCTAAGGCGGCATTTACCGCAGCTGCAATTGCGGCGTCCTGATTTCTTGCTTGCTGGCGGACTTCCTCCCGCAGATCCTCCACCGTTCTCACGAGTCCCTCAACACGGGGATCCTCTTGGGGTCCATCCTCCCCCAACCCGAAGCGACCAATTGTCGTCCTTCTACGCGGAGGTCTCCCCCGCGGTCTGACCATCTGGTCTTCCTGTTACAGCATCACAATGCTTTTGTCACTCCTTGAGGAATTCAACAGGGGTAAGCACTATAGCTAGATCTACCAAAATAGATCGTTTAAAAACACCCTATTGACCTCGAAAGGAGACATAGTATCGCATACTATGACAGTGTTGGAAACCACCATCAACACTCGGTGTTGGAAACCATCATCAACACTCGGTGTTGGAAACCACCATCAACACTCGGTGTTGGAAACCACCATCAACACCCGTCCTATCCTCGTAGGACAACACGACCCCACGGGTCCAGTCGAAACCTCGTCAGGAACTCGACTCCAGTGCATCAGTGGCCACCCTTATTCGGTGCCACGCACTTTCGCCACGCAGGCGGTGACAGAAACACCACACCTTCTCAAAAAGGGGGATCATTGTCACAATAGCAGAGGCCCAGCCTCGCCACGCCGATCAACGGCCACGTGCCCTCCGGCACTACAAGTCCAGATTCGGCCTTGCTGCACACGTTCTAGACCGTGCCAACTTAGCTAAACCAAACGTCACGTCACACGCCTGACCTCGCCCTGTGCGTCCCATACCGCCCAGGTCGAGTCCGGCGTAGACCAAGCCCTATGGTCTCTAGCCAATGTCCGGCCTTGCTGAACACGTCCCATACCGTGCCAACGCAGCTAAACAATTGACACCAAACCTAAGGTCAAGTGGGGGTCTTGAGCTAACCTCAGTCTGGTCCCCTATCCTAGTGGTCAGACCTAACCAAGGTTCACAGTTTCGATAGAGTGTGCTGCCAACTGTCCATCTTGAATAAACGTCGCTCCTTATCACTCCAACTAGGTGACCTTTTCCTCGGTCACAACCTCGCTCTGATACCAAGCTGTCACGCCCCGGTTTCGGGGTCGTAGCAATTACTTCAGGATCCAATTAAATACCACACTTTTCAAGAAACGTTTTTCATTCCATCAGCATCAATTTTACAATCCAAGATCGCCGTCAGTTCCAATACCAGAAGGTTCTTCAAAAAAAGGGGTACACATCACAAGTACGGGAGAGGGGAGTGGTCCAAAAGAGAGTCATACAAGACCTACGTACACTAGCACCGCTCAGCTATACACACAAAAGTTGCGGTCTAAGTTAGGGAAGACTAAGGCTATCCTAAGGGGTGGTCGGGGGCTTGGGCCAAGTCCTCTCACATGAAGGCTTCCCGTCGATTACCGTACCGTCCTCTGAATCGTCCTCTCCTTCGGGGTCTTCCAAGTCTGACAGGTAGCCCCCTTGCGGCACCTCACACCTCTCGTGTAAGAGTTCTAGTTCGGTTTCCTGGAACCCTGAGTAGACCTTCACGTGCTGGTGTGGGTACCAGATATCCCTCCTAGTGCTCCAGATCCACCCCGTTTCCCGGTGGACTTCGACGATCAGCCCGTCTTCCTGGACATCAGTGTCTATGACCTCTCCCATACTCTGAGGAGCCTCAGGATTCACTCCTAGCTCGTATTCTTCCTCGTTCTCTGGTAATTCATCCGGGTCGAAGGGGACATCCGGCGGCAAGTATCCCCCGACGTCCTCCAGGTCCTCATCTGACCCCGGATCTTCCATCTCCAGCAGTCGATCCAGCTCCCGGTCCCAATCCTCCTCCTGATCCTGAGGGTCCGGCGCCTGCTGATCCCGAGCTTCCTCCTCCTCGGAAGGCCATTCCATGAGATGATCCTCCACCGCCGTGTTCTCCGAATCGGAGTTGTCCGTGTCCATTCTGGGGTCCTGGTGTGGTGGAGTGGTGGGGTGAGATTCCACGGTCTCAGTGAGCAAACCATAACCCTAGATTAGGATCAGCCCAGTCCTAGGGTCCCTGGACGTCCCATCCCCTCTCAGCCTCCAGGTGGTAACAGGCAGAACTAGGTAAGACCTACCTCTAGTCTCACATCCCATGGCCCCACAATCGGAATATACTACTCTCCACTAATCGACAACCAAGCGGGGTGTCTAAGCCGGGTCGCGGGGTACCGTCTAACTCAACCTTATAAATGAGCGAGATAGTGAATAAATTGCAATCTAAATTAAATAGGCGTGATCGAAATTACGGAGTAAGCTATAAAATTTAAACTAATTAATTAAGCGAGGAAAAACATAATTTAAATGCAACTAAGTAAATGACATTAACGATAAATTAACTTTAATATAAGGCGGTAAAGGAGTGTAAAATACTACTCAAACACCCAAGCTGCCAGTTCGAGTAAGTCCCAACTCCAATCGCAGAATTGCGGGGAGTTCGGTCGGACTACTCCCAGTTTGAACTGAGCACGAGTGTGTTCTCGTAATTTCACGAGAAGGGACACCCTTGACCAATACAAGTTGGTCCGACCACTAATCGTGGTCCAAACAAGCAATCCTTTCCTCGACTAGGCTAATAGATAAACCAAGCATGAGGTCCAATTCTATACGAATTGCAGTTTATGCTT
>JAGKPW010002264.1:1442500-1809224 GCA_019926035.1 Melaleuca alternifolia | reverse complement strand
AACTGTGAAAGACACTTCATCATTCAGCCTACTAGGCAAATGATTCTGAATCAAACCTCAATTAGAAGGACCTGAGAATCCTACCTTAAATTAATAACAAAGAAAAACATCTAAAGGCCAGGTTTTCACATTAATTAACTAAAAATATTCATCAGGATTTTATGGTTAATTAAAAATTAACTCAAAGAAAGTTATCCATGATTTCAGAGGCAGGGTAATTATCATCTTGTGATAACTGGTGACATTGGGTTCATTTCCTTCTTTCCAGATAGATAGAAGTGATAGATAGAAATTACAAAATTATCTTGTCTGTTCTCTAGTCAAAGGCTTCTCGTCAAAGTCTTTTCCTTAGTTGTAAATTAGCTTACTGAGTTTGGTCCTCTTTCTGCTTATATTACTTATTTTTCTCTGTTTGCCAGTCAAAGGTAAGTCCTTCTGAAAATCTTAAGTACTTTGTTCAGTATGGTTCTCCTGTTTCTACCAGTTAAACTCTGAGCCCGCGGTGGATGAAATCTTAAATCTAATAGCAGAAAAGGCTCAGAAGGACGCACTAGAGTGCATGAATTGGCAATAGCAGTCGAGAGTGAAGGACAGAATAAAATTGCAATACCATCTATAGGAATCAATAGATCATTGAAGCCCCCAAGAAATGGAAGGCTAACAGATTTCTTTCCCTGCTTACACACAATAGATCTAAATTTGGAGCAGAAAACAACAAGATCAACAAACATTGCAATTCAATGACAAAGTTTCCCTAGAAAGTCTGAAGTATATAGAATAGAACATGCCAGATGATTCTAATTCAAAAACTACAATTACTAAGATGGGCATGTCACAAGAATTCCTTATTAACGGAGAGTTCTCAGGCACCTTTGCCGACATCCATGCAGCGACCGACAGTATCTCGAGGATCTGTCCCATCATCACTAGTTAAACAAGATTCTACATCATCATCATCAAGAGCTCCATCCTCTACGAATCGATCCATATCTGCTTGTAAATGAAGATCCAGATCAACGCTGACTCCCTGCAAAGAGAATAATTTACTTGAGCAAGAAGGACGGGATTTCAGGCTGAGCTCGGGATTGCCTGATGTTCTCTTGAGTTTGAGGGTCCGCCGAAGGGAGGCTGAGCTCGGGATCGACGGCGCGGATGCGCCCCGGCGACGAGCGCTGCGGAGTCCGACGACGAGCGGGGACTTCCTCTCGGGCCAAGATCGATCGATTCGAGCAGATGGACGAGGGGCTCCAGCGGACTCGAGGAATCGGACGGTGGCTAGGCCATCACCAGAGTCGGAGCCACTTTTTCGCCGTTAGATCTTCTCTTTATTCTTTCGAGCGGATTTGTGAGCCTAAAGAGAAAACCCGGATAAACTTGGGTGATTGCAATTTTTAAGGATAATAACATAAATAATGATTTGATTTTGATCAAATATATATAATATGATTTTTGAAATTTTAATTTGACACAAATAATTTCTAAACTTTAACTCAATGCGTAATCGGGTCCCTAAATTTTCAATTTATTCAATGTGACTCTTGAACTTTCGGTACATGTTCACTATTCGAAAATATTCAATATGATTTATGAACTTAATTTTAATGAAAGGACCACGTTGCACATTTTTAAATAATTCAAGAACTAGTTTGTACATCTATAAAAAAAAATTGAGGAACCTAATTGAACAAATTGAAAGTTTTTTAACCATATTATATATTTGACCAAAAGTTATGAATATCATTTTCATACTTTTTCTTTTCCTACTAATTTTCTCGATCTACATAACACTTCAATGCAAACTTTTTTTTATTTGTTGGATTCCTTATTTTTCTTACCGTACCTGCTTTTAAAAAATCCCCTTGCTTGGGGGTGCTTGGCCATGATCGGCGACGGCGTCATGACCCTTGTTAGTCGCAAGCAGGAGTCGCCCTCCCTAGATTTAGCTAGGTTAGCCCTTGCCCCCTAGTTAAATCTAGCAAGGGCTCCAACCCCCTCTCCTGTGTCCGGTCACTAGCCGAGTATTGACCACAAGCCAAAGGAAAAGAAAAAGGAAAGGAGGAAAAAGAAATTTAAAAGTGAAAAAATTGTTCACGTTAGTGTCCACAATGCAAATGGAATGGCCAGCGACCAATGATGTCCATATTACCGATTTCCGATTAAAATTTATCCTAATGATTAAATTAACAATTTATCAAAATGTATAAAACTAAATTAACAATACAATAAATAGTTTATGGCTAAATTGGTATAATAAAAAGATATAGGATTGAATTGCCCGCCGTCGTACAATAGGTTTAGGATTTTTCGTGACAATTTTTCGAAGAATAGCACTAATAGTTCTTGAGTTTTTGGTCTGATACACAATATCATTTGAAAATTTTTAATTCATTTCATATGGCATTGAAATCATTCCTAATGTGCACGCGTAGTCTTTTAGTTTGATCAAACAAGAGAGAAAATTACCACAAATCCCTAAATTATTACGAATTATGCAATCTAATCCTCAAACTTTCGATTTATTGAATCAAATCCATCAACTATTCGGAACAAAATTATATCGATTCTTCGATATCAATCACAAATTTCCAAATTTACAATATTACCTAGATTTTTTTAATAAATTCTCATTTCAAATTATTTCTTATATCATAAAAATAAAATAATCTTCCTTTTCATCTTTTTAGTCTATATAGATATTACGATAGTTCTACTTAAGCATGTTTTAACTTCTAGCGTCCATAATAGAAAAAGCAAACCCTCATTCAGAGTAATATTGAGTTGTTATTTAAAGCGCGATATCTAACCACAATAACAAATTATTTAGGGTCTGCATGGTAATGTTTATGCTTCTTGGTTTTTCTGTTTTTTTTTTGTTTCCCGAAATAAAAAAAGAACATAAATTTATTTGGTAACGTCATTTTGTTTTCTGTTCTTTAGTAGAAAGTTAGCCCGGGAATAGATTTGGAATAGAAACATAAAACAAAAAAAAAAAGTAACTTCTTGTTCCTAGGAACAATTTCTATAAATAAGTTATTTTTTTTTCTTTTGTTCCTCCCTTTTGTCGTGGCCACCTCTGACCGCCCGGAGCCACTGTCGACCAGCGGCCTTGTGCTGGCGACCGCCAGCCACCTCCGCCTCTAGCCGCCGCCGCCGATCGCCGAATAACGGCGCAGGCCACCACTGCTCGACCTCAACCGCCGGCCACCGCTGTCTGGTCGACTTGCCACTCGATCGACCTACCGCCACCGCCCAATGAACATGTGGCTGAGGGAGGGCGCGGGTGGACGATGGGTTGTGGGCAGTGGTCGAGTGGTGGCGGGGGGCGGCAGCAATCGGCGGCAGATGGCAACGATCAGCAGCATTCAGTCGTCCGTGAGCAAGAAGAAAAAACGAAAAAGAACAAAAATTCACACCAAACGCATTCTTGTTCTTTTTTTGTTCTAGTATCAAAATTTTGTATACTTACCAAATACCTATTTTACTCAAAAATTGTTCTAGGGTGTAGAAATAGAAAAGAAATATTTCTCCAAAGAAATTATTTTCCGGAACAAGAAAATTACCATTCACTCCCTTATTGATCACAATACATTTTTCAATCTAATATTTTTATATAGAAAGAATTTCTCAGCTTATGCACTTCGTGTTAACTAATTTAGTCAAGAAAAATAAAATCTCAAAACACTTTTGTTGCCCAAAACAATACCATGCGCTTTTCACAAGAGATGAGTGCAGCAGAATCGGACCACCACTCTCTTACGGTGTAGGAATTACTATCCCCAGTCATGGCTCCTTGTTTATGATAGGACTCTACTTCGCCCGCCACTAACCTGCTTGGTAGGCACAATAAGCAAAGATAGGAGAACCTTCGCGCCGCGCGGCAAGTTAATGAGACGATCACAGTGCTATACACTTCACCGGGCAGGAGGTAGAACAGAGCTAAGATGAGACCCGTCATGTGGCGAAGGAGGGTTGCTGTAGATGATATGACGGAAGGCGATGCAAGGGCGGGCAAGTCATCTTCTCTCTTCCCCCTACCAGTACCGATAAAGAAACAGGATTGAAAGCTTCTTATATCCTACCACCGCAAATCTCCATATTCATTATTCCAGTTACGGACCATCTTGGACAAGCCGCAACACTAAACTGTTCCAACTCAACCAAAGGCAAACCAGCAACGACACAACATGAGATAGAGAAAGAGAGATATTAGCCAAGCTTGGCACCATTGTCTCTTCATGATGTTTCTGTGATTTGACCCCAAACCAACGTCTAAAGTCGAGGGCATACAACTGGCGGAGAGTGTGATATCACCACGAGACAAGCATTTCAGACGAGCAACACATACTTGCAAATTCCTCTCAATTCTGCTTACATTTACATTTTACAACAGCCTCTACCTTTTTCACTCGACAGCAATACGATATAGAGTGCCACTTTATAGATTTGAATGCGAGGTGTGACGAAGGTGCATCCGTTGCGCCATATGAAACATGTTACCGGAGCGATTTGAGGAGAACGCCTTAATTGCTACGCCATATGAAACATGTTACCGGAGCGATTTGAGAACGCCTTAATTGCTACGTATGCACATATACACAGATCTCACAAGAAAATAGTTGGCCTCTCAAATAGGCAATTGATCAAGAAATTATTCACAGGAAGAGATGACTGACTTCAGCACTTCCACTATATTTTCCGTAAGTATATTCTGCTTCATTTGAAAGGCTATAACTCTCATATGAAAGCCGCCATTTAGTCAGGAAATAGATGGAATCACCGGAGAGGTACTATATCCTAGGCTCCGATTTGGTATCATCCGTGTGCAGTTATTCCACATTACTAGAAAGCTAATACCTGTATAAAGACTACAGCAGGTAATGCTTTTTCAGTAGTCCCCTTTTTCCTTCCCTTCACTAATTCTTAGAGTCGACATTTCCACTTCTTTCCTAGGAATCCAACCAGAACATATTTCATTCCATCTCAAGGTCTTAAGAACCAGAAATGTGAGGATTCCTGGAAATCTGTTTCTTTTGGCCCACTTGCGTTGGTGGGAATGAAACCGACGATGAGAAACCCAATCCAACCAAAAAAGTAAATAACATCTAAGTTCAATTAAGAAAGACATGGCATGAATTCCAAAGGAGAGAAGACGGTAATGATCGATGTGTGGTCCTATTGAAGAACATTTCCTCCTATAAGGAATGGCCAAACATTACATGTCACCGAAACATTTGCAGAAAGCTTCAACTTGACAAAACAAGTCATCACCCAATGTACAACAGCAACAAATGTCACAAAGTTAAATCCCATCGCTCATGATAAGCATTAAATATCAGTGAGACGACACCAACTGGGCGTACTGAGGCAACTGATACAAGGAAACAATACATGCACTTTGATGGGAACAGCAAATTCAGTCTTCCGATCTTGAGTGCCCAGGACAAATACCTAGAGATGCCAAAGTATCACTTCCACAGCTTCACAGTCTTGTCGTGACTAGCTGAAGCAAGCAGGCCTGTCACATTTGACACTGCCAATGCAGCAATTAGTCCCTCATGAGCTGGTAAAGCCATTGTCTTGTTCTCGGCCATATTCCATAGCTCAAGGGTCTGCAGAGACTTTTCAATTAGCTTAGACCAAAACACAATTAAACAAAGATCTTATGGGGCAATAGAAGTCTAGATTGTCTATTCACGTGACTTGTACTTTCAGTCAAGGTGCATAGCTTTTGCTGTACCATGGCTCTCATTGCCAATTAACCAGCCTTCACTACTTTGAAGGATAATGAGAAAGACGCCTGATTTTTACTAGACATTCACTTAATATTTTAGAAACTGTGAGCCTAATTAGCATCCCAAGAAGCTTGCTAGAAATTTCTTATATAATATCAAGAATCTGTCTTATTTCTCCTATGTACAGAGCTCATACATGAAAATGTTAAAATAAATAATTCAAATGTACAACTTACCTGGTAGCCACCAATCACCAAAAGTGAAGGATAAGTTGGGTGGAACACACAGGAGTGGACCTTGTTTCCGTTGCAGCTTAATTCATGTACACTCTCCCATTCACTACCTGAACCAACTGCCCAAACTCTCACAAAGTCCTCACTGACAGATGCTAGTAGCTCGCCAGTAGAATCCCAACACACAGAGTTGATTGACTTAGTATGCCCCTGTTATCGAAATTCAGATTGATGTAGGAATTATTGACATGTTACAAAAAGCGAGGAACCAAAAGAAAGATGGTAACAATTGTGACCATCTCAAAGACTAGAAAGGGCAACTTAAATTAAAAGGCCCTGCAATTGAATGAGTAATAAATTTGAATAAGGACACGCTAGATGTGAACCATAAAATTCTCTCAAAGAGAACATACACCAAGAAACTAATTGTGTCATTCAAATAGCATACTTGAACATCACATACTTAGATACTGCAGATAAGAAGATGACAAGCTTAGATGACAAACTACTTTCCAACTGCTATTTCTCATCTGGATTGAGCCTCAAACCTAGACCTGGGAAGATCCTACTTAATCATAAGGCAAGTTGACTCATACATATTCAGCAAGCCAATTGGGTCGCCAATAGACCCTAGCATAAAAAATAAAATATGTCCCATCATCATTGTAAAATTTTGGCAGGGATGAAATTATTGCTTTTCTTCTAATGCTCCAAGAAATGAAAGTCATTTAAAATTTCCATACAATAACAGAGCATAAACTACAGCAATCATGCAAACATACAATTCAATGGCATAGCATCTGGAAAGGTAGTGGAAGATCCAAGAGAACCCACATCATTCATTTATGCCTACTAGAGGTAAGACAAATCATTCACTCGGCAAGAATATGCCGTCTTTTCAGCCAATAACAATCCCCATTTAACTAGACCAAATAAAAAGGAAAAAGCTACTTCAAACTCAACCTGCAAGGTCTGCCTGCATGATGTTGTCTCTACATCCAATATTGACACAACATTCTCTGCAGCTGCAGCAAGATACCTTCCAAGACGCGGTTGGAATCTCAACTGTGCTGTGCCACCCTGATTCACAAGCAAAATAAGTTATGCTCTTTTACAGAGCCGAGATGTACTTGATGCACCATCTCACAAAACCCACAAGAGACATGATAATTCATAGAGTTTTACCCTGAATACCCTCGAACAGCTGCCATTAGTAATGCTCCAGTATCTAATCTCACCATCCCCATCGCAAGAGCAGATAAGATCATCCTTGTTTGGGTGGAAGTCCAGAGACATAACCGTAGAAGAATGCCCCACAAAATTCCGAAGAGAATAACCATGCTGAAATGCACAAATGAGCCATTGATGAAACCATATGCACAAAGACATTAAACGTAAAGCCAACAAAAGTGAAGCTAATTACATCCTACCACAAAGGAACAAAACAGAGAGAGTCAAATAAATCTAAGCAAGGTCACATGTGAATCTGCCCTCCACATTGACCAACAACTTCCAGCACAGTAAACTCTTAAACACGATCATTATCAGGGTAAAATCAAGGAACCTCAACATTTAGCTTCCAAAAGAATGCATAAAAGCCAGGAAGGATAAACACAATCTCGATAGTTACAGATACTATTTCCATGTAAAAGCCACACAACATATGCCATAGAAGTCTGCACTCGAAAAACAGCAATTCATCGAGCTCCAAAGAGATTGCTCTCAAAACAAACTACGAAGGAAGTATCCAAATCTTCAATTGATCATCATCACAAGAAAAAACCCATGGCAAATTTAGCGACACCAGCAGGCTCTGGAATTCCAATTTTCAAGTATAATAAGAGGAGACAACCTTTTCATGTAAACAAGTGTGGAAACTCAGAGAATTTGATATATTGAAGCAACTCTAGGTTTTCAACAAGAGTCAGATTGCATAACAATTCACACAGACACTTAGTGATAAATTCAATAATATCAACTCAATATATATATATATATATCCTCCCAAATTTCAGAGTTTCAGATTTTATAACAATGGCAACTCCAATTACGGCTACAAGCTTAAAATCTACCAAATAGTCATTTCTTATTGATGTTGCAAGTTGCAACAAGCCAAAGACAGGGATACTTAAATATCTGAACAATAACAGGGGACCAGCTTTAATTAAAAGTCCCACTCCATCCCTGTAAAAGATCAAAATCTTATGTGGTCAGCTCTAAGGGACAAAATAACTACTTCTTAACCCTTCACCATCATGCACTAACTATACATTCAGAGCCCTGTCAATTAACTCATGCTAATACATCTGCTTGCTTGGAGCTACAAGTGTAGATCATGTTCTATATAACTTTCCAGGGTATGTAAAAGAAATAGCTTTCATTAGATTGTCCGTTCCAGAAACAACAAATTTGCATCATAAGCACTAATACCATAGTGGCAAAAAGTTATCAAATTTCATCAGTACTTATAGTCAGACAGGCACCTCAGAAGGCTCTTGCAAGAAGCTTCAAAGGCAAAAGGAATTGAAATTTCTAAAAAACAGCAGTGTCAATATGGAATTATGTTCACCAACATTATCAGCATCCCAGACTCTGACACTTTTGTCAAAAGAAGATGTTGCCAGGCGGGGCATGGTTGGACTAAATCGAACATCTGTGATCAACGAAGAATGTTCTTCCAGAGTTGTTTTTTGCTTTAAAGTGTCTGCATACCAAAGTACAGCCTGCATAATCCAGAAATTTTACCATTGTTTATCAGACTATGGCAGGAGACAGAATATTGTCAAATCCGCATATTATCATGCCAGCTCGTACTTACTTTCTTATCATGTCCACCAGTAGCAAGCAGTTTCCCATCTGACGAGAAGTGGCAACAGACAATTTTGCCGGTGCTTGCTCGAGCAGTGTTCACTTCAGTAAATGAAAATTCTGTAGCACCCAATTTGAACACTATGAGTGAAACTGTGAAAGACACTTCATCATTCAGCCTACTAGGCAAATGATTCTGAATCAAACCACAATTAGAAGGACCTGAGAATCCTACCTTAAATTAATAACAAAGAAAAACATCTAAAGGCCAGGTTTTCACATTAATTAACTAAAAATATTCATCAGGATTTTATGGTTAATTAAAAATTAACTCAAAGAAAGTTATCCATGATTTCAGAGGCAGGGTAATTATCATCTTGTGATAACTGGTGACATTGGGTTCATTTCCTTCTTTCCAGATAGATAGAAGTGATAGATAGAAATTACAAAATTATCTTGTCTGTTCTCTAGTCAAAGGCTTCTCGTCAAAGTCTTTTCCTTAGTTGTAAATTAGCTTACTGAGTTTGGTCCTCTTTCTGCTTATATTACTTATTTTTCTCTGTTTGCCAGTCAAAGGTAAGTCCTTCTGAAAATCTTAAGTACTTTGTTCAGTATGGTTCTCCTGTTTCTACCAGTTAAACTCTGAGCCCGCGGTGGATGAAATCTTAAATCTAATAGCAGAAAAGGCTCAGAAGGACGCACTAGAGTGCATGAATTGGCAATAGCAGTCGAGAGTGAAGGACAGAATAAAATTGCAATACCATCTATAGGAATCAATAGATCATTGAAGCCCCCAAGAAATGGAAGGCTAACAGATTTCTTTCCCTGCTTACACACAATAGATCTAAATTTGGAGCAGAAAACAACAAGATCAACAAACATTGCAATTCAATGACAAAGTTTCCCTAGAAAGTCTGAAGTATATAGAATAGAACATGCCAGATGATTCTAATTCAAAAACTACAATTACTAAGATGGGCATGTCACAAGAATTCCTTATTAACGGAGAGTTCTCAGGCACCTTTGCCGACATCCATGCAGCGACCGACAGTATCTCGAGGATCTGTCCCATCATCACTAGTTAAACAAGATTCTACATCATCATCATCAAGAGCTCCATCCTCTACGAATCGATCCATATCTGCTTGTAAATGAAGATCCAGATCAACGCTGACTCCCTGCAAAGAGAATAATTTACTTGAGCAAGAAGGACGGGATTTCAGGCTGAGCTCGGGATTGCCTGATGTTCTCTTGAGTTTGAGGGTCCGCCGAAGGGAGGCTGAGCTCGGGATCGACGGCGCGGATGCGCCCCGGCGACGAGCGCTGCGGAGTCCGACGACGAGCGGGGACTTCCTCTCGGGCCAAGATCGATCGATTCGAGCAGATGGACGAGGGGCTCCAGCGGACTCGAGGAATCGGACGGTGGCTAGGCCATCACCAGAGTCGGAGCCACTTTTTCGCCGTTAGATCTTCTCTTTATTCTTTCGAGCGGATTTGTGAGCCTAAAGAGAAAACCCGGATAAACTTGGGTGATTGCAATTTTTAAGGATAATAACATAAATAATGATTTGATTTTGATCAAATATATATAATATGATTTTTGAAATTTTAATTTGACACAAATAATTTCTAAACTTTAACTCAATGCGTAATCGGGTCCCTAAATTTTCAATTTATTCAATGTGACTCTTGAACTTTCGGTACATGTTCACTATTCGAAAATATTCAATATGATTTATGAACTTAAATTTAATGAAAGGACCACGTTGCACATTTTTAAATAATTCAAGAACTAGTTTGTACATCTATAAAAAAAAATTGAGGAACCTAATTGAACAAATTGAAAGTTTTTTAACCATATTATATATTTGACCAAAAGTTATGAATATCATTTTCATACTTTTTCTTTTCCTACTAATTTTCTCGATCTACATAACACTTCAATGCAAACTTTTTTTTATTTGTTGGATTCCTTATTTTTCTTACCGTACCTGCTTTTAAAAAATCCCCTTGCTTGGGGGTGCTTGGCCATGATCGGCGACGGCGTCATGACCCTTGTTAGTCGCAAGCAGGAGTCGCCCTCCCTAGATTTAGCTAGGTTAGCCCTTGCCCCCTAGTTAAATCTAGCAAGGGCTCCAACACCCTCTCCTGTGTCCGGTCACTAGCCGAGTATTGACCACAAGCCAAAGGAAAAGAAAAAGGAAAGGAGGAAAAAGAAATTTAAAAGTGAAAAAATTGTTCACGTTAGTGTCCACAATGCAAATGGAATGGCCAGCGACCAATGATGTCCATATTACCGATTTCCGATTAAAATTTATCCTAATGATTAAATTAACAATTTATCAAAATGTATAAAACTAAATTAACAATACAATAAATAGTTTATGGCTAAATTGGTATAATAAAAAGATATAGGATTGAATTGCCCGCCGTCGTACAATAGGTTTAGGATTTTTCGTGACAATTTTTCGAAGAATAGCACTAATAGTTCTTGAGTTTTTGGTCTGATACACAATATCATTTGAAAATTTTTAATTCATTTCATATGGCATTGAAATCATTCCTAATGTGCACGCGTAGTCTTTTAGTTTGATCAAACAAGAGAGAAAATTACCACAAATCCCTAAATTATTACGAATTATGCAATCTAATCCTCAAACTTTCGATTTATTGAATCAAATCCATCAACTATTCGGAACAAAATTATATCGATTCTTCGATATCAATCACAAATTTCCAAATTTACAATATTACCTAGATTTTTTTAATAAATTCTCATTTCAAATTATTTCTTATATCATAAAAATAAAATAATCTTCCTTTTCATCTTTTTAGTCTATATAGATATTACGATAGTTCTACTTAAGCATGTTTTAACTTCTAGCGTCCATAATAGAAAAAGCAAACCCTCATTCAGAGTAATATTGAGTTGTTATTTAAAGCGCGATATCTAACCACAATAACAAATTATTTAGGGTCTGCATGGTAATGTTTATGCTTCTTGGTTTTTCTGTTTTTTTTTTGTTTCCCGAAATAAAAAAAGAACATAAATTTATTTGGTAACGTCATTTTGTTTTCTGTTCTTTAGTAGAAAGTTAGCCCGGGAATAGATTTGGAATAGAAACATAAAACAAAAAAAAAAAGTAACTTCTTGTTCCCAGGAACAATTTCTATAAATAAGTTATTTTTTTTTCTTTTGTTCCTCCCTTTTGTCGTGGCCACCTCTGACCGCCCGGAGCCACTGTCGACCAGCGGCCTTGTGCTGGCGACCGCCAGCCACCTCCGCCTCTAGCCGCCGCCGCCGATCGCCGAATAACGGCGCAGGCCACCACTGCTCGACCTCAACCGCCGGCCACCGCTGTCTGGTCGACTTGCCACTCGATCGACCTACCGCCACCGCCCAATGAACATGTGGCTGAGGGAGGGCGCGGGTGGACGATGGGTTGTGGGCAGTGGTCGAGTGGTGGCGGGTGGCGGCAGCAATCGGCGGCAGATGGCAACGATCAGCAGCATTCAGTCGTCCGTGAGCAAGAAGAAAAAACGAAAAAGAACAAAAATTCACACCAAACGCATTCTTGTTCTTTTTTTGTTCTAGTATCAAAATTTTGTATACTTACCAAATACCTATTTTACTCAAAAATTGTTCTAGGGTGTAGAAATAGAAAAGAAATATTTCTCCAAAGAAATTATTTTCCGGAACAAGAAAATTACCATTCACTCCCTTATTGATCACAATACATTTTTCAATCTAATATTTTTATATAGAAAGAATTTCTCAGCTTATGCACTTCGTGTTAACTAATTTAGTCAAGAAAAATAAAATCTCAAAACACTTTTGTTGCCCAAAACAATACCATGCGCTTTTCACAAGAGATGAGTGCAGCAGAATCGGACCACCACTCTCTTACGGTGTAGGAATTACTATCCCCAGTCATGGCTCCTTGTTTATGATAGGACTCTACTTCGCCCGCCACTAACCTGCTTGGTAGGCACAATAAGCAAAGATAGGAGAACCTTCGCGCCGCGCGGCAAGTTAATGAGACGATCACAGTGCTATACACTTCACCGGGCAGGAGGTAGAACAGAGCTAAGATGAGACCCGTCATGTGGCGAAGGAGGGTTGCTGTAGATGATATGACGGAAGGCGATGCAAGGGCGGGCAAGTCATCTTCTCTCTTCCCCCTACCAGTACCGATAAAGAAACAGGATTGAAAGCTTCTTATATCCTACCACCGCAAATCTCCATATTCATTATTCCAGTTACGGACCATCTTGGACAAGCCGCAACACTAAACTGTTCCAACTCAACCAAAGGCAAACCAGCAACGACACAACATGAGATAGAGAAAGAGAGATATTAGCCAAGCTTGGCACCATTGTCTCTTCATGATGTTTCTGTGATTTGACCCCAAACCAACGTCTAAAGTCGAGGGCATACAACTGGCGGAGAGTGTGATATCACCACGAGACAAGCATTTCAGACGAGCAACACATACTTGCAAATTCCTCTCAATTCTGCTTACATTTACATTTTACAACAGCCTCTACCTTTTTCACTCGACAGCAATACGATATAGAGTGCCACTTTATAGATTTGAATGCGAGGTGTGACGAAGGTGCATCCGTTGCGCCATATGAAACATGTTACCGGAGCGATTTGAGGAGAACGCCTTAATTGCTACGCCATATGAAACATGTTACCGGAGCGATTTGAGAACGCCTTAATTGCTACGTATGCACATATACACAGATCTCACAAGAAAATAGTTGGCCTCTCAAATAGGCAATTGATCAAGAAATTATTCACAGGAAGAGATGACTGACTTCAGCACTTCCACTATATTTTCCGTAAGTATATTCTGCTTCATTTGAAAGGCTATAACTCTCATATGAAAGCCGCCATTTAGTCAGGAAATAGATGGAATCACCAGAGAGGTACTATATCCTAGGCTCCGATTTGGTATCATCCGTGTGCAGTTATTCCACATTACTAGAAAGCTAATACCTGTATAAAGACTACAGCAGGTAATGCTTTTTCAGTAGTCCCCTTTTTCCTTCCCTTCACTAATTCTTAGAGTCGACATTTCCACTTCTTTCCTAGGAATCCAACCAGAACATATTTCATTCCATCTCAAGGTCTTAAGAACCAGAAATGTGAGGATTCCTGGAAATCTGTTTCTTTTGGCCCACTTGCGTTGGTGGGAATGAAACCGACGATGAGAAACCCAATCCAACCAAAAAAGTAAATAACATCTAAGTTCAATTAAGAAAGACATGGCATGAATTCCAAAGGAGAGAAGACGGTAATGATCGATGTGTGGTCCTATTGAAGAACATTTCCTCCTATAAGGAATGGCCAAACATTACATGTCACCGAAACATTTGCAGAAAGCTTCAACTTGACAAAACAAGTCATCACCCAATGTACAACAGCAACAAATGTCACAAAGTTAAATCCCATCGCTCATGATAAGCATTAAATATCAGTGAGACGACACCAACTGGGCGTACTGAGGCAACTGATACAAGGAAACAATACATGCACTTTGATGGGAACAGCAAATTCAGTCTTCCGATCTTGAGTGCCCAGGACAAATACCTAGAGATGCCAAAGTATCACTTCCACAGCTTCACAGTCTTGTCGTGACTAGCTGAAGCAAGCAGGCCTGTCACATTTGACACTGCCAATGCAGCAATTAGTCCCTCATGAGCTGGTAAAGCCATTGTCTTGTTCTCGGCCATATTCCATAGCTCAAGGGTCTGCAGAGACTTTTCAATTAGCTTAGACCAAAACACAATTAAACAAAGATCTTATGGGGCAATAGAAGTCTAGATTGTCTATTCACGTGACTTGTACTTTCAGTCAAGGTGCATAGCTTTTGCTGTACCATGGCTCTCATTGCCAATTAACCAGCCTTCACTACTTTGAAGGATAATGAGAAAGACGCCTGATTTTTACTAGACATTCACTTAATATTTTAGAAACTGTGAGCCTAATTAGCATCCCAAGAAGCTTGCTAGAAATTTCTTATATAATATCAAGAATCTGTCTTATTTCTCCTATGTACAGAGCTCATACATGAAAATGTTAAAATAAATAATTCAAATGTACAACTTACCTGGTAGCCACCAATCACCAAAAGTGAAGGATAAGTTGGGTGGAACACACAGGAGTGGACCTTGTTTCCGTTGCAGCTTAATTCATGTACACTCTCCCATTCACTACCTGAACCAACTGCCCAAACTCTCACAAAGTCCTCACTGACAGATGCTAGTAGCTCGCCAGTAGAATCCCAACACACAGAGTTGATTGACTTAGTATGCCCCTGTTATCGAAATTCAGATTGATGTAGGAATTATTGACATGTTACAAAAAGCGAGGAACCAAAAGAAAGATGGTAACAATTGTGACCATCTCAAAGACTAGAAAGGGCAACTTAAATTAAAAGGCCCTGCAATTGAATGAGTAATAAATTTGAATAAGGACACGCTAGATGTGAACCATAAAATTCTCTCAAAGAGAACATACACCAAGAAACTAATTGTGTCATTCAAATAGCATACTTGAACATCACATACTTAGATACTGCAGATAAGAAGATGACAAGCTTAGATGACAAACTACTTTCCAACTGCTATTTCTCATCTGGATTGAGCCTCAAACCTAGACCTGGGAAGATCCTACTTAATCATAAGGCAAGTTGACTCATACATATTCAGCAAGCCAATTGGGTCGCCAATAGACCCTAGCATAAAAAATAAAATATGTCCCATCATCATTGTAAAATTTTGGCAGGGATGAAATTATTGCTTTTCTTCTAATGCTCCAAGAAATGAAAGTCATTTAAAATTTCCATACAATAACAGAGCATAAACTACAGCAATCATGCAAACATACAATTCAATGGCATAGCATCTGGAAAGGTAGTGGAAGATCCAAGAGAACCCACATCATTCATTTATGCCTACTAGAGGTAAGACAAATCATTCACTCGGCAAGAATATGCCGTCTTTTCAGCCAATAACAATCCCCATTTAACTAGACCAAATAAAAAGGAAAAAGCTACTTCAAACTCAACCTGCAAGGTCTGCCTGCATGATGTTGTCTCTACATCCAATATTGACACAACATTCTCTGCAGCTGCAGCAAGATACCTTCCAAGACGCGGTTGGAATCTCAACTGTGCTGTGCCACCCTGATTCACAAGCAAAATAAGTTATGCTCTTTTACAGAGCCGAGATGTACTTGATGCACCATCTCACAAAACCCACAAGAGACATGATAATTCATAGAGTTTTACCCTGAATACCCTCGAACAGCTGCCATTAGTAATGCTCCAGTATCTAATCTCACCATCCCCATCGCAAGAGCAGATAAGATCATCCTTGTTTGGGTGGAAGTCCAGAGACATAACCGTAGAAGAATGCCCCACAAAATTCCGAAGAGAATAACCATGCTGAAATGCACAAATGAGCCATTGATGAAACCATATGCACAAAGACATTAAACGTAAAGCCAACAAAAGTGAAGCTAATTACATCCTACCACAAAGGAACAAAACAGAGAGAGTCAAATAAATCTAAGCAAGGTCACATGTGAATCTGCCCTCCACATTGACCAACAACTTCCAGCACAGTAAACTCTTAAACACGATCATTATCAGGGTAAAATCAAGGAACCTCAACATTTAGCTTCCAAAAGAATGCATAAAAGCCAGGAAGGATAAACACAATCTCGATAGTTACAGATACTATTTCCATGTAAAAGCCACACAACATATGCCATAGAAGTCTGCACTCGAAAAACAGCAATTCATCGAGCTCCAAAGAGATTGCTCTCAAAACAAACTACGAAGGAAGTATCCAAATCTTCAATTGATCATCATCACAAGAAAAAACCCATGGCAAATTTAGCGACACCAGCAGGCTCTGGAATTCCAATTTTCAAGTATAATAAGAGGAGACAACCTTTTCATGTAAACAAGTGTGGAAACTCAGAGAATTTGATATATTGAAGCAACTCTAGGTTTTCAACAAGAGTCAGATTGCATAACAATTCACACAGACACTTAGTGATAAATTCAATAATATCAACTCATATATATATATATATATATCCTCCCAAATTTCAGAGTTTCAGATTTTATAACAATGGCAACTCCAATTAGGGCTACAAGCTTAAAATCTACCAAATAGTCATTTCTTATTGATGTTGCAAGTTGCAACAAGCCAAAGACAGGGATACTTAAATATCTGAACAATAACAGGGGACCAGCTTTAATTAAAAGTCCCACTCCATCCCTGTAAAAGATCAAAATCTTATGTGGTCAGCTCTAAGGGACAAAATAACTACTTCTTAACCCTTCACCATCATGCACTAACTATACATTCAGAGCCCTGTCAATTAACTCATGCTAATACATCTGCTTGCTTGGAGCTACAAGTGTAGATCATGTTCTATATAACTTTCCAGGGTATGTAAAAGAAATAGCTTTCATTAGATTGTCCGTTCCAGAAACAACAAATTTGCATCATAAGCACTAATACCATAGTGGCAAAAAGTTATCAAATTTCATCAGTACTTATAGTCAGACAGGCACCTCAGAAGGCTCTTGCAAGAAGCTTCAAAGGCAAAAGGAATTGAAATTTCTAAAAAACAGCAGTGTCAATATGGAATTATGTTCACCAACATTATCAGCATCCCAGACTCTGACACTTTTGTCAAAAGAAGATGTTGCCAGGCGGGGCATGGTTGGACTAAATCGAACATCTGTGATCAACGAAGAATGTTCTTCCAGAGTTGTTTTTTGCTTTAAAGTGTCTGCATACCAAAGTACAGCCTGCACAATCCAGAAATTTTACCATTGCTTATCACACTATGGCAGAAGACAGAATATTGTCAAATCCGCATATTATCATGCCAGCTCGTACTTACTTTCTTATCATGTCCACCAGTAGCAAGCAGTTTCCCATCTGACGAGAAGTGGCAACAGACAACCTTGCTGGTGCTTGCTCGAGCAGTGTTCACTTCATTAAATGAAAATTCTGTAGCACCCAATTTGAACACTATGAGTGAAACTGTGAAAGACACTTCATTCAGCCTACTAGGGAAATGATTCTGAATCAAACCTCAATTAGAAGGACCTGAGAATCCTACCTTAAATTAATAACAAAGAAAAACATCTAAAGGCAAAGTTCTCCATTAATTAACCAAAAATATTAATCAGGATTTTATGGTTAAAGAAAATTACCTCAAGGAAAGTTATCCATGATTTCAGAGGCAGGCTAATTTCATCTTGTGATAAATGGTGACATTGGGTTCATTTCCTTTTTTCCAGATATTGAGAAGTGATAGAGAGAAATTGAAAAATTATCTTGTCTGTTCTCTAGTCAAAGGCTTCTCGTGAAAGTCTTTTCCTTCGTTGTAAATTAGTTTACTGAGTTTGGTCCTCTTTCTGCTTATATTACTTATTTTTCTCTGTTTGTCAGTCAAATGTAAGTTCTTCTGAAAATCTTAAATGCTTTGTTCAGTATGGTTCTCCTGTTTCTACCAGTTAAACTCTCAGCTTGTGGTGAATGAAATCTTAAATATAAAAGCAGAAAAGGCTCAGAAGGACGCACTAGAGTGCATGAATTGGCAATAGCGGTCGAGAGTGAAGGACAGTAGAAAATCCCAACACCATCTATAGGATTCAATAGATTATTGAAGGCCCCAAGAAATTGAAGGTTAACAGATTTCTTTCTCCGCTATACACACAACAGATCTAAATTTGGAGCAGAAACAACAAGATGAACAAACATTGCAATTCAATGACAATGTTTCCCTAGAAAGTCTGAAGTATATAGAATAGAACATGCCAGATGATTCTAATTTAAAAACTACAATTACTGAGATGGGCATGTCACAAGAATTCCTCATTAACGGAGAGTTCTCAGGCACCTTTGCTGACATCCATGCAGCGACCAACAGTATCTCGAGGATCCGTCTCATCATGAGATAAAAAAGATTCAACATTATCATCAAGAGATCCATCCTCTACGAATCGATCCATATCTGCCTGTAAATGAAGATCCAGATCAATGCTGAACAACATAACAACTGCATTCATGCTAGAAGGTTATCACCAGACAATAACAAAGTCTAAATCTGACTGACCAATTGATTTGAAGGCGATGGAAGACTTCCAGTGCCATCGGCGCCAAACATCATTAATGGCTTGGACGAACTACCACTATGTGGCAATGGAGGCATAGACATCACATCACCAGGAGTGTGAGTTGATGGTGTGGAAGGTGCAGAACTAGGGGAGGGACCTGCAGTATTCGCAGTTCCAGAGCTATTGGCAGGACCGGACGATGACACTGGCTGCTTCCGTTTCCTCCCAGACTGGTTTTTTGATACCTTAAATGCATCAAGGAACATGTAAGGAACCCAGCTATGAATATCATAGAAGTACACAGTAAACCAATCCAGCAGTCTTCAGGTGATTCTGCTAAGAATAGCCTTCTCTGCAAGACCTTTAAATGATGTGAACGAAATTATGGGTGCCCATAAGGAAAAGCTTCCAACTCCTCCCAGGAAAGATAACACGAAAATTAAAAGATGCCCATAACCTCCAATTCCATAGCAAATATCTTTCACATCTGTATTTACTGAAGAAGCTCTAGAACTTGCAACAATATCTTACATATCGGGAAAAAGGATCAGAGGAAAGGCACATGTCAAGTTGGCAACCAAACAGTGAAAACCAAACATGGGTAAGGAGAATAGAGATCATGCAAGTTTAAGAGTAAAGCAATGTCCTTCTTCTTCCAGCACAAGTTGAGAGTTGAGACCAAAGATTTTGCAGGACCAGTCAGAATGGCACATATTCAAGAAGTACCGAGAACAATCACAACTAAAGGGCATACTAATTATGGGGAGTAAATCTTCAAGTATCACAAAAGGTAATTGCCATTTGGACAGACCTGATCATTTCCTCGAAAGGTATTCGACATGCTACCATCCATGTTAGCACTGCCAGCACCACCCATTTTCTCTTGTTGATGAAGATTGTGGTTTGAACTCTGAGATTGCTGATTCGCAAGTGCATGCTGTTGCTGCAGCTGAGGATTACTGTTCTGTTGGAGCTGCTGTTGGATCTGATGCTGTTGTAATTGAGCCAACTTTAACTACAGGCATTGCAACTTTTAACAGTTAAAATGACCATCAAACTTCCCTCATAAGGACATTGGAAAAACTCTTGAAGGACTAATGCATCAACACAGATTCAGGGAAAAAAGACAACAGTCATAAGAAGAACCTTCATCATCATTTCTGTTGTCTCCCCTCGAGGTACACCAGCTTGTAAAGGTGATCCAATGTTGGGGACCACATCTCCGATGGAATTTTGGAGTCCATCCTTGCCCACCATATTCCGACTGCTCAAAAGCATCCGGAGTCTTCCTCTTTCATCACTGGCAGATGGTGATGTCAAATTTTGCTGAGCAAGCACAAGCTGCTGCTGCTGGTGTTGCGGTAACATCTGTAGTTGATGAAACGGCTGATGACCTTGTATAAAGGGCTTTTGCTGAAATGTGCGAAGCTGATCTAGTCCCTATGGAACAAAGATGTCAAAAGACAGAACTTTTAGAATGTATGTTCATATATCATAACTATAGCCAAAAATACTGATATTATTTGTTAAAATCAACAAAAGAGGGAGAACGCCAGGGCGCCTGCGGGTGGTTAGACTTACAGTAAGTGGCCAGCCTTTCAAAGTCAAATTATTACCACCCTGGTTTGACCCTGATACATCATGACCATTGAGGTTAGTTGAATAGATGCCATTGCTAGTAAGTGTTGGCCAAAAAAAAATATTAGTGGCAGTTCGCAGTAGATTTCTTGATTCAGATTATCTTGATTGCTTTTAGTTTTCTAATTTAACATCACGCAGACTTCAGAAAAGAAGACAAGAGATCATAAACAGCAGATAAGCACATAATTTTACATCAATATTTGTCACTTTCGTACCAATATACACTAAGAACATACCAGAAATCCCCATCAAAGATCCTTCTGGACCAGGTCCTCTGGAATTCAACACAGGATTGATTTCGCTTTTTATGTCCTGATCCCAGTCATTGATAAGAAAATTGCACACGATACATACACATGTCCAACACAGGTACAACATCTTTCAGGAAATTTGACATACCGGTGTGGATCCAGACAGCTGTTGGTTACGAGCTTGAACTTGTGGAGACATCCCACCAGCAGTACCATGCAACACTTGCCTGAGATCATTAGTGCACTTTGCAATTACCAAAAATGCCAACATCAGAGACCAAAAAAAAAAAAAAAGGCGATACTTCCAGCAACAATTTGACATTTTTTCCCATCAACAAGTGAGACTACAGAAAACAAACACTGAGTGCAAGCCGTGTATATGTATATCTAGCCACGATTATCAATCCCAAAAATACAATAATTTGTATCAAACAGGCTCCATCAGCTAATTGACATCATTACATCAAGTTTTACACTGCACATTAGTGACATCGTTGTAGCATGGTTGATGAAGAGTATACCATGCATATGTTTCCCTCATTGAACCAAACTGACTAGTAATCAGTTCTTTAAGCCAAAAGATAAAACCGATAATGTGAAGAGCCTCTCCCCTTGGCACTAAGTAGAAACTAGAAAAGTGTGAGTGGCAAAATTTTCACTTAATTTCATGTTCTCATAGGGAAAAGCACAATATAACGGGTGACGATGACAAAGCCTAGGTATCACAAGAGAATTACCCCGAAGGCTGGCCAGAGGCAGCAGCTGATTTCAGAATCGATGTATGATTGGCATCCAAAAGCTGGCCCACATTCTCACCAAAACGTTGCTGCAAGACAGAAAAGAAAACCAACTCTTTCAATTCTACAAGACTACCAAGGTTTCCCGAACCAACTCAGAAAGGGCCCAACCTTAATAGCTGTTTCATCCAAACCTTCCCTCTGATGTGGCAATTTTAATCTTTCCTCATACATTTTTGTGGCCAGGGCATTAGCTCCAGGAGTCTGCCGCATTAGGGAATCATTTCCTGCAAGCCCATTGGAGTTTCCATTTAGAAGATGTGCTCCATCTCTTCGCTGTTGCTGCTGCTGCTGCTGCTGCTGTTGCTGCTGCTGCTGCTGCTGTTGCTGCTGCTGCTGCTGTTGCTGCTGCTGCTGCTGCTGCTGATGCTGCTGCTGCTGCTGCTGCTGCTGCTGCTGCTGCTGCTGCTGCTGCTGCTGCTGCTGTGCATGTCTCTGCAAAAAGAGTTGCTGCATTTGCAGTTGCTGCTGTTGTTGATGCTGTGGTTGTTGGGATGGTGGCTGCTGTTGCTGCTGCTGCTGCTGCTCCCTCGCTTTCATCAACTGCGTCTGCATATCAAAATATGCTAGCTTGGTTACACTAAACTTTCCTTCTATAAGCTAGATAGAAGCAAAGAATGCATCATTCAGAAAGTTATGTAAATACACAAGCATATTTCCATTGAACTTACAACGACAAAAGCCGTATCAAGCTAGTAAAATAAAGATCGTCATGGATCAAATCACATCGAAAAGTCCTTCCATCAAGCACGCCAACCCCCAATAACATCACTAAGTCCCATTCAGACACCAGAATATGCAGTTTTACACTTTCAGAGAAGACCAAAGAGATCCTAATAATCAAAGTTTATGTTTGATAAAACTAAAAAGTCATGGACTGACTTTTAAGTTTTGAGTGTTGAAACTCCAATGTGAAATCTAAATGAAAACATGTAAAGTACAGAATCCACTCGTATGGTTTCTAATCGAACAATGAAGAAATTATAATTTCACAAATTTTATTTATTTTAGCGTAACTGTCCATTTAAATGTTACGGGGAACATACCTTTGGAACCTCAACACCTCAGAATCTCCATTATGCTATAAAATAATGCACGAAACAAAGACTAGGAACATCTTTCAGATGTTTACAAAGATTTCAGTTAACTAAAAAAAAGGTTTCACTCTATTTACTATAAGGAAAAAAGTTCACTCTGTATATATGACAAACAATGCATGAAACAAAGACTAGGGACATCTTTCAGATGTTTACACAGATGTCAGTTAACTAAAAGAAAAGGTTTCACTCTAATTACTATAAGGAAAAAAGTTAACTCTGTATATATGACAATTTTCCCAGTAATATCCATGAGCCCCAACACCTGCACCCGCCCAGGCGCCCACACCCCCACACGCTCGCACCCACATTGACACATCTCAAGCAGAAGACCACCAATTCATGAACAAAAAAGGATGTAACACAGATATTAGCTTGGGTTTGTGGAAGGATAATATGCCCAGCCATGGGGCAACGCATAAAACTAGAAAAGATGGAATTATAAGAATTCAGTGGAATACTTTTGCTAGCTCATATTGTTCTAATACATATTAATTCTTGGGCCCAACAGTTATCCTCCACATTCAACGGGTTTAAGGTTGAAGATATCATTCTTAGTATTTTTTTTCAGTACCAATGCCAAGGATGAAGTGCATATATGCATACACTAAGCACCCACTCAGTTCAATGTTTAATATAAAAAAATTTAGTAGGCATCCCTCTACTTGAATGGTTTAGTTATTTTTATGTTAACTGAAATTTTTCTACTAAGTGCTGGTTATTTGGACATTATCAAACCCGTGTAATGCCATAGAGTGCTGAATATTACAATTTTCGGCACTTATTGACTTTATCAAACGTAACCTAAGTCAAGTATCCTCTGAAATATTCATCTCATCCAGACAAACACTAATTATCAGTTTTGCCCCAAACAAACAAGGCCCTCCCCAAAACTCTAGCATGACGAAGCTATTTAACAGGGCAATTGGATCAGGCACATCAGAGCATAACATTTGCAATAAAAATATGACTTATGAGATGGATTACAGCTTCTTCCTAAACAAGATAGATGTTTTGATGAAAAAATGGGGAGTGCAGTTGATAACTTCAACTTCAAATATATTGTACTCGTTTCCATCAGGAAAAGAAGACAATCCTTAAAAAATTGGATGAGGGCATGAGATCTGTTTCAGACTTGCCATCTGAACTGTGGCTTGGGAACATAAAACTATGGCCACAAGATAACAACTGCCTTTATTTGACCTGTTCTTCCAAAATGGGAGTGAATAGAGAAAAAAAAAAACAATGTGAGAGTGGAAATGGCATCTGAGGTTAGGTTTCAAGTAGATTAGCTCCACGGCACTTAAACTACAGAAGCATAATGACTGCAAGGAGCACCAGAACATACTCAAGAAGAAACTGGAGAAAGATGCTATCAATGTTCAAAACTGAACTCTAACTAGGATAGCCATGAAACAGAGAACTTCAGTAAAGGTTCACCCTGTTTTTCATTTTCACTTTCATCATCTACGGCCCTATGAAAGATCCTCCATTCAAGCAAAATACCAAAAATTTCTATAAACCAACCTCAATGTAAGATGCCGCAACCTCTGAGTGCTTTTCATTGGTCCGAGCTATGAAAATATCCCAGAAAACCGACCACCACTCAAAAAGAAAACCTCCCGGTGCATCAATTGCTGCAAATATGCGAAAACTTAAGTACATAAGAGAGGGGGAGGGGGGGGGAGAGAATTGAATAAAAAAAAAAGAAATTTTGGGATTCATAGTACTTTAATATGAATCCAAAGCTAAAATAGATAATCCACAGTTCTTATTTAGTCAAAGAAGATTCTCACCAACAGGATCAGAGGACACTTTCCCTTCAGCTTGAAAAGCCTGAGCAGTGGCTTTCAAGTCTCTCTTCACTAAATAATCATAGATGTAAACATCCAACCTGTAATCAAAGCATAGTTTTTTTTTCAGCAAGTTAAGACTACAAACCTATATAAAGCACACAATACGAACAAACTACAAGGATTATCTAGGAAACAAAAGCAGCGGATTGAATCGACCTAAATGGGAGAGTAATCAGCAAACACCAACGATAAAAAAGATTGCTTGACCATACACAACCCCCGAAATCGCTCCAAGATAATGCAAACACGCAAAGAAATCGCGCGAACAGAAAATAAACCGGAAAAGCACAAATCTTGACCAGGGTAACAGAAGCAACCGCAACAAGGACAGCAACATACTCAATAAGAGAGCGAAATCGAGCAAAATGGCGAGACCCAGCCCCATTAAGAAGAGCAACACGACCTCGGCGCATCGAAAGAACTCACATTTTATCAGCTTCCCAGTTGGTCTGGGACATGTTGAGCGGATTCCGAGGACTCCTGAACCGAGCGGTTCTTCAAGAAAAGCTTCCAGCTCCCAACCCGAAAAGGCGATAGCTTCACTTGAGCTCCTTCTCCGTTCTTTGGCGCTGCGAATCTAAGCCATTAACCAGAGAGTAGGTTTTGAGAGCCAACAGAAGCAGAGAAGGAGAGAGAGAGGAGAAGAACAAGAAAGAAGAAGAAGAAGAAGAAAAGGAATCTCTGTTAAGAGAATAGAAGCAGAACCTCAAAAATTTTAGGCTTAATACAATAAAAATTGCAGGAAAAAAATATCAAGGAAATAAGAAAAAGGCACAAGGAAAAGTGAGACCAGGCAGTGAGGGGGATATATAACAAGATGTAAGACATGGGATGCTCTGATTAGGGCATAAAATCCTATTAAACCCCAACACACAGAAATCATAAGATTCTCGACTGGCAAAAAGGATATTACCCAACTCGAAACGTGATGCGTCGACGGAAATAATCCCAGCTCCATCCAATTTAATGGGTAGGATAATTAAGAGGATAAGCTCGCTGAATCAGTGTCGATCTGTATTTCCTTGTCGAGAAAAAACAAAAAGGCGCGCGAGAATTGAGCGGGAAGAGAAAATGCGAGGGGACGCGTCGCTCGGAGATTCAATTGAATTCGATACATGACTTGACAATTGCGAGATAATAATAAAAAGGGAGCCAGGTCTAAATTTAGAGAATGCATAAGAACCTAAATGATAATTACTTCAAATCTTACGTAATTCTTATATAATAACATTCGATCGATAAGCTCTAGAAAATTTTACAAGAAAAACGTTCCGGGTCGAACATCAACCTAGATTTCCTTTAACATGAGACCGCATAGGGTACATCCAATCTCTCTTGTTCATGGGAATGCGATGACTTAGGTAGCCCAAAAATAGAAATAATGTGTTTCTAAACTTAGCTCTAATCAAAGCCGGCCTTCTTATTCAAACTCACACGATTTTCACATGATCTCTCCTATGAGACGTTGGTCAACGCATCCCCATCCGAGTCAAAGTTGCTTCTTTTTTTTTTACTTTTTTATCTAAATCCCAATAAAAATTTTCTCTCTTTTCTGGAAAATTACGCTCGAGACTTCACAGTTCACACTCCGGAAATTGCTGATCTCATGTTTATGAAAAAGAAGTAAAATCGAATTGCTTTGCTGACAAATACGGCGACGGGTGAAAAGACCGTAATGCCCACGTGCCCCTCCGAAAGTCTTACCCCTCGATTCTCTGGCTTAATTTCGCCACAGCCCGCAGCCCCGGGCGCTGAAATGACAATACTACTCTCGAGGCAAAATGATTTGGCGGGGTGGTCCGGGGTAAATTCGTGATCTCGCATCGATTTGACGCTTCGATGGTCGTTTGCATCCGGAATCAAAGGATCCGACTAGGAGGGGCGAAATTCGTAATTTCGTATCGATTTGACATTCTGATGCGGCCCCTTTCGCGATGTAGTACGTGTGCGTTCCGATTTCTTTGTATTATCAAATGCGAAAAGCTCGTTCGAGAAGGTCTTGGGCTTTCCCAAATTTGCTTGCATTTGAAGCCAAAAAAGGGCTTTTTCTAAAAGGATCTTAATCTTATCTCGTTCGCCTATTGCCATATAAAAAAGGACCAGCTTTGGCAACGCGGTAAGATATGCTTGTTTGTTCTTATCTGTTCGTATCGGAATTTAATCATCGACTCCCGTACAATAAAAAAAGAAATCGATTCCCGAACAGTGTAATTAATCTCTTACCGTTATTGAGTCTCTGGTCCGTATAAATGAAATAGACTATAATAGATCGGTAGAGAATCGGGATCAAGTGTAAGCATAGCCCTTATGAGATGGACTGTTGGGGCCGTCAAGCCCCTGCGACGAGGGTCAGGATAGGGATTAGAGTGAAGACTGAAATGGGCGTTAAAAAATTCTAACGAAAAAATTCGTGTTGGGAAGCAAATCTGTTTTATTGAGCATGACATGAAATATTTTATTTTATTTTTACATATTACGAGAGGTTTTTTTTTTAAAATCTTTTTGGGACTATGTTGACTTTCCTAGCTTGTCCATTTTGTGTCCATCATCATCCACCTCACTGCTGACTCATGAACTTCACTAGAAAAATGCTATGAATTCTGCTTTTTTATATGCAGAGAGAGAGAGAGAGAGAGAGAGAGAGAGAGCTCTGGATCCTGACCTTGGTCAATTTTATACAGCGATCTTCTTTGGCTAGTATGCTAAAGTTTCGATTTCGTGAGGATTAGCACTTTTGGGAAGATAGACGATCCAATAGTCAAACTCAAAACTTCATGGAATGTCTGCAGACGACAAAATTTGGTAGGTAAACAATCCGACCATGAACGAGAAAGCTGTCCGACCCCGTGAAGCTTCTCTTCTTCGTCCTCTTTCCACCATGATTCACAAGTCGCCATCGGCGGAAAGCAAAAGAGTATCATCGACTCTATAGGAGCGCGCCCCCAAAATGGCTGTCCTTCAAGTCCCACGTGCTATGGCCGGGTTCGTGCGATTCGGGGCTCGTCCGGCCCGCCCGTCGAGATGGGCCCGTCCCCGCGGCGGTCTTGGTGGGAACGGGTTGAGCTCTTATTGCCCGAGCATAAGGGCCGCATGGTACTTCTCGATTACAAATCTACCTTGCTCTAATCACGAGACCATAAAAAGATAGGCTTAATCAGATTTATCGATTCGATCATTGAATTTCTGAAAAAAGGATTCGGACGTTCTCAAGAATGTTAAGAAGGGGAAGTAAAGGAAGAAAATAAACGATTTGGGCAAAACCTCAACTGGAAATTAGCTTTTTCTTTTCAGTGTACATAGACAGAAGGAAAATAATTATAAGTCTATCGATTAACAAATTTATATCTCCTTTAATAGAGTGGGCTCAGAGAACGAACAAAGGGAAGTGGGCCTCTTGGGCTTTACGATACCACTTGGCCCAACCTGGCTAACCTTCACATCTATTCTTGCATCTAGCCTGGCTCTTTATTTAATCTTCCTATTTATGTCTTGCTTTTTTCTATGTATACATAAATAACTCATCTTCGTAAACGTAGAAACCAATCATGTGGCAAATTCTATTGCTTGGGTACACACTAGAATTCGCGCGCGTGTTCAATCATCGCTATACTTACTTTAATGCGAACTTTGTGACTAAACTTGGGTTCTATCTGTAATTATCTATTTAATTCAGTTGTTCAAAGATGATGATGATGATAATGATAAGAGAATGACTACACGATGAAAAAAAATATATAAGGGGGTTTTATGTAACCGTCAAAGGCCCGGGATGAATAGGTAGAGAGAAAAAGTGCTTTACAAATTGGGACTTTACTCTTTTGCCCCCTTACTATAGGACAAGAACAAAAGTTATTTAAGGCTGAAATAGGAAGGCGTCTAAAGTAAAATAAACTTATACTTATAAATGGGTGTATGTATATATATAAAAGTAAAAGGCACCAAAATTCCCAAACTTTTTTCATGTGATACCAATTTTCGAGATTAATGTGTCACGTGAATACATGTTAGGGGTTTTTTGTGTCACGGGAAAAAAAATCTTAGAGTTAGTATATCATGTGGGTATAAGTTTGGCATCGCAGTTGGCTTGCATAGATATAATTCTTTAATTTTTGGCAAACTATGGGTGACTTGGAGTCTATTCACTAATTAAGGACACATGCCAACACATTGGTATCTAAATCCATACTTCTATGTGGCCCTATAAAGAGAGTTTGAGGATTGATGTCCACTCCAAAATTACAAAATTATCCCATCAAAATAATTTAGCTTATGGCTTAGTATTTTTTCAACGAAAATGGCTATTAGTGTACTTTAAAATAATTAGTCAATGAAAAACTCATTATCGACAACAATTTATGTTCAGATATTTTCCGTGGACAATGAAAATATTTTTGGTTTATCGATCCTTGAAAACTTTTATTTTAAGAAATTATTTTTCAAATCATTCATCTTGCACAGAACAAATGGAGTATTTCTTGAAAGTTGATCGTTTGTATTATCAAAATAATTTATCAATAAAATTTGCTCTTGTTAGCAACACAGACAATTATTTTTACTAAAATATTTTTTAAATCATTTCATTTTCTCAGAATAAATAGAGCAGGAACTTCAATCAGGCTTTGATCTTAGGACATTGAGATCGTGGAGAGAAACATTTTCCTAAAAAGAGTTCATGGAGAAAGAGAGAAAGAGAGAATGGGGTGGCCATCTCTCCACTCAAGTTCGTTCTCTTCATCATTCCACCTCGTACAGGCGATGGCTCAAGTCGTCATGGAGTTGCAGCTGGGGTGATACATCTCTATTGTGGGAGAACAAAAGATATTTTCTAGGCGATGAGTTTCTAATAGCACAAAAGATGGGAACGACAAGAGCAATTCTTGCTTTGGGTCATTATAATGTCGATACGCTGTGTCAAACCAGGATCCGATCCAACCTTACATAAAGATGTATGACCAGATTCAATGCGGAGATGTGACTCATAAACACGTCCTAATTTTCCTTTCTTTCTTTTATGAGCATGCAAAAGTGTGAACACAATACCCATCAACAATCGTATGGGTGTTAAACGGGTGGGTCGGGTTGGGTTTGGATCGGGTCAAATATGGGAAAGACTTTCCCATATTTGACCCATTTAACCCGTTTTGACCCATATTCATGTAGTATAAATATAATGACCCATACCCGACCCGACTCTAACCCGACCCATACCCGACCGGACCCGTATTGTTAAAATACTTCCATATTTAACCAAGTTCAGGAAAATTTGCTTGGTGATTTTTTCTAAAATGTATTGTTAAAATAAATTTATGCAATACGATTTTTTGATAATTTTTCTATTTTTTTTTGAAATTTTAATTTTTTTTAATTTTAAAAAAATCTTTTTTCATTTTTTTTTCTTTTTCCTCTTCTAGTGACCGGAGTCTGGTGAGCTCATCCCTCGCCTCTTGGCCAGTGACCAACTTAGACAGAGAAAAAAAGGAGAAAAAGAAAAGGAAAGAAAAAACGGAAAAATAAGGGAAAATAAAATAATTAGAATATCATAATTTTCATAGTAAAAATGACTTATTAATAATATTTAAAATTAATTAGATAACCAATTTATGACCCGTTTAGAACCCATTTAAGATTAGGGGTGATCGGTTCCCCGAGCGGTTCGGTCCCCCCAAACCGGGAACCAGACCGGTGGGACCGGTTTCCATTCTCTAGGACCGTGAACCGGACCGCCAAAGTCTTAGACCGAACCGGACCGGACCCGTCGGTCCGATCCAGTTCTTGGGCGGTCCAATGGGATCGAGAAAAATTCAAAGAGAAGTCTAGAGAACTTCTCATTGGGCTGGTCGCCGACCACAGTTATTCACGAAACCAATCAAAAGAGGATAAAAAAGCATAGAGAGATGGCGAAGGAACCCATTTTTTGCTTTACGATTTTCTATGGAGCTATATGTTTAGAATTTGGGGTTATTGTATTGATGAAAGTTGTTTTTCCCTTGCACTTCTACAACATATATTAATTCGAGAATTTTCTGAAGTGTTTTGATAATCGGCTTGTTTGAATTCCAGACTAGTGTTCAAACTATTTTTCAAAAATTGGGTTTGACCCCGTTCAAAGAAGTGTCATTTTGAGCTTGTTTTGTTGCGAATTTCGATTGATGATCTTCATAAGAATTGTAGCTCATGTTTAGGGATACAACATGTCAAAATTTTAGATTCATACGATGACAATTGGTAGCCTTTTGACATGCATTTATGTCCTCATTTTCTTTGTAACCTGCCCTATTTTTCCAGTAAAATGGATGCCTGTTTTTAACACTCTTACTCAATGAATTTGAGGACTATTCCTTCTTGAAAGTTGTTTAACTTTGTCTTAACTAGCTTGTTGTGAAATATCAGAATTTTTGGATGGATAAATCTATCCCTATAATTTAACAAAGAGAATGACTTCCCGGTACATTATTGTGGTTGTTTACTGCCTATGGGGGAGAGAGATGATGGGACCAATCGGTTTTCTCTCTCTCGGCTCTAAAAGAGAAAGTGTCACTCCAATGGTCTGGTCCGGGGTCGGTCCTAGTGGTCCGGTCTAGTCCCACCACACTAGGAACCGGGAACTGGACCGCCCGGGAACCGGTTCCATTCTTTGGAACCGTTGACCAGACCAAAGCTTCCAAGAACCGAACCAACTCGGCTGGTCCGGTCCGGTCTGGGCGGTTCTCGGGTTAGGGGTCTATTGTGCTCACCCCTATTTAAGACCCATGAGGATGTTAAGTGGCCCATTTTAGACCCAACTAACTTTTTAAGTTAACCCATTTCTGACTCATATTATCAAATGTGAGTTAAAATATGGGTATTTGACCCATTTTGCCACCTCTAAACAATCGTAACTAGAAAAACATTAATCCAATTACAAAATACTACTATCCATCACATCTAGTACTTTACATTGATTCGACGGTTACACAACATGCTTAGCCTAGGGTATGGGATTAGGGATTCTAGTTATCATTCCTCCATGTCAGCCACATCATAACACGTCAACTCTATGGTCATCGATGCATCAAATGAGTAGGCAATGAAAAGACCATACTTAGGGGCCTAAAAAGTGTGAAAATTACAGGAGTGGGTTTAACAACTCAATAAATAAATCGTCCAATCCTCGTATAAGAGGATGCCTCATTACCAAACCGTGCGATTATTGACGCTAACAATATCGATGGTCGATCAATAGCAAAGTAATCTCAAACATCAGGAATCTAATGCAATAAATGCCCGCTCCGGCTTGTCCCATACTAAGCTTACATGTGACAAAGGTTATACAATCACGTAAATACATGAGTATCAATAGCAATTAACTCGAGTTTCTATTTATCACATCTCATAATCGAAATCCATAAGTTCTTCTGGAATCCACTAGCATCATCCCGCTCTCTCGGGCATGACATCGTCTGAAATCCATCGTAGGCGACGTCCGAAATCTATCGATAATGACATCATCCCAAAATCCATCGATGATAGCTTTTCTCATGTGACCACATATTTATACAACACACAATGCACTGTTTACTTATTTTAAGCCCATGCAAGAGGTCTCGAAGGTGTACTATGCAAGGTATGCGATATAACTTATCAAACTCGTGTCAATGGATCATATCGAGTACAGAGCAAGACCATGATTTTACCCGATACGTTGAAGTACCAATTTAGGCCAATCTCGATTATTAACCACATGCTTGATATTGCCAAACCAAGAGGATCCAACACAACGTGCTACCATACACGTCCAAAATCAACACAAATCTTTTTCATGTACTCGAGATGTGCTTTCAAGTGTAGAACAATGTACAAAAGTAAACTGCATCAACAACCAATTATTACTTTCATATGAGGTTCGGAAATAAACTGAGTTTGTGTCACGTGCTTTTTGTGCTTTCAAAAGTAAACCGTGTCAACAACCAAAAAACAACTACTTGCTAGTAAACCATGTCAACAACCAAAAAACAACTACTTGCAAGCACAAAAAACACGTGACACAAACTCAGTTTATTTCTAAAACTCATATGTAAGCAATAACATCATCAAATCATACAAAATTAGTACACGAGCTACCTATGTGAATTCAAACAACATCAAATAAGTAATAACAAAACTCCCACAAGTATGACAATAATAGAACCCACATTTGGATACGCTACACGACGTCTTGTCCAACGATTAGATGATCTACTTACCAATCAAAAGGGGCCGAGCAGTAAACATGGAGGGGACGAAGATGGGGCGTGAGAGAAGGGTATGAGGCAGGGCGTGAGAGGTTTCCAATGGCTTGAACTACTCCTTTATGTAGACCTTCTCTTGACTCTTCATCATTACCTAATTAATTGAAGGTCTTAGGTGATTCAGTAATAATTTAGCACCAACCTAGCCTAATGTCTTTGGTAACACCCTAATATGGCTTAAGTATTCTTAAGACTCGTCATGACTCTAAACACGTGGTCTTTAATCATTTATGTAGCTTAATTTATTTAAAGGCCTAAAATTTGATTAATCATAGCCTAAGATTATGCTAAAGGCTTCAAGGCTTAAATGGCCCATTAAATAAAAGAGAGATATGCCAGACATCTAATGGCTTAGATAAGGTTATCATGGCATATGAGTGCTTCTTATCCTATAATAATTTAATACATAAATTTTATTAAGATTCATCTTTATCTTATGAGAATTTAATAGCTAGATTTGGTCATTATTACCCAAGATTCATCCTTATTTTAACTGCATTTAATGACTTAGAGGGTTATTTGACACTATCTCATTGGAAAATAAGTTCACTAGTGGCAAGTATAATCTTAAGGTTACAATTATCTAATAAGTGGGCCAAGGAGGTATATGATCGAGCATGATGGACTTATAGTCGATATGTGACTGCCAGCATGGCCAAGTGGAATTAGGTATGGCTAGGCATGGTCGAGCAAGGTCGGGAAGGGCTAGATGATGTTGGTTGCATGCCCAGGGGCATGGCTAGACGTGGCCGAGCGCATGGTCAGGCAAGGCCGATCCATGCTAATCCTTGTCCAGTGCATGGTTGGGTGGATTGATGCATGGTCAATTCATGGATGATGGATTGATACAATGACTGTCCACTTACCCTAACATAGATTGGTGGATTATGCCTCACGATACTCTTCCAACGACCCTTAGATGGATCGATGGACCAATGCATAGCACGGTCGGGGATCGATCCTTAATTGATCCCCAATAGATCCATGACCGATACATTACTAATCCGCGGTTGATCCCTATGACCAACATGAGCTGCAGCCGATTCACATAGACGATCAGGTGATCCCACAACCCATAATACTCGTTTTTCGGGATGTTACATGGTCCAATCATGCAATTGTCGAATAATAAGATAAGATGAGTTGCACGCTTGCGTGGAGGCTAGTAGCGTAGCGAATGCAAATGCTTCGACTAGCTTGATGTATTAATTCACTGACGATGATGATGTGGAAACGTGAAGCGAATGTTGCATATGTCTTTTTGTTAGATCTTATATTGAAAGCCCAATGCATTAACAGTGATAGTGATAGTGATACCACCTTACCATCGACAATTTACATGGCGATTTTTTTGGATGTCAACACATGCATATTTGTTCAAATGCCAGCACGTGCTTGGTGTGTCTCGTATTCATGTGTTGACGTAATTTTCATATATATATATATATGTGGTTTAAATTTTTTTGATCGATCGGCTGATATATATTATTTCGCCGAAAATGGGCGGTTCACTGAAAGAGTGATAATCTTTTGCCCAATGTAAATTTTGGTTTTTTCATAATGGGATTCGATTCTATTGTGATTTTGGGCAGGAACTCACCCTTCATCTTTAAGGTGAAGATGAATGGTAAATTTAAAAGGAAATCACTAGAAATGATAAAATGATGAATAATGAAAGTTCGATAATATCAATAAGCTAAGAAGCATACATTGAGAATATCTATTCGTGGTCTTCTCCATGATTACACATCGACATTTATATAGCCCGTTAATCACAATTATTCATTGGGCGTTGTTGCTCTAAGTACAATTACAACTGCGCTTCTGAGTTTCCAAGCTTCCTATTAGCACGTTGATCTTATCGACAAGCGGATATTACTTGGTAAAACCAAGTACCTCTTCAATAGATTGATCATTATTGGGTAAAACTAACAAGTTGCTTAACCATTACTTGGTATGCCTGACTTCAATAGACTGATCATTATGTTCTATTCTTATTTCCAACACCTAGCCAAAATTTTAAATGGCTAACCCCTTGCTTGCTATTGTTATAAATAGATAAATAAATAAAAAACCCTTGTTCCATCAATAAGTCTCGGTAAACACCCGTCAAATCTTGTCGATGCCTATTTCACATGGTTGTCGACAATTATACTCCATAGATGCCAATACACGTGACATAGAACTTCCCGATTGTTCGAGGGCTTGAATCCCTTTCATCAATTGGTCTCACTTCATCGACTAACCTAGGAGGCAAATCGACTATGATGAGTCGGCTCTTTCTCAGTGTAAACATGTACATACATACCTATACACATATTAGGAGTTTTTGAATTAAAAACAAGGTAAAATAGATGTTGGTGGCCAACTTGGAACTATTTGGTGGGGGCAAGAAGTCAAGGATGGCGGGCATTGTAAGGTCCTTCTCTTCTTATGACACTCTCCCCGTAAGTATGTGCACTCAGCTGGTGCAAAAGCAACAGCACATTGGACCTGAGATCAGGTGGGCCCAAAACAAATAATGAAGATAATCAAGAGAGTACAGAGATAATGACCAAACCCTAGCGCCATAAGCCCTTAGACTAGGGTAGGGGGCACCTCGTGAGGAGGAGGACGGGGAGGAATGCAACCCACAGACCTTGAGACTGTATTATGGTAAATTCCCCCAAGGAGGCACGATAAGGACACGAGCTCGAGCGAATCCTAACGAGGAAACAACGGGGCGGACGTCAGCTCCCTGTCCTCCCCCTCTGCATCTGCATCTGCATCTCCATCTGCATGGAAGATCCCTTGCATGCATGCAACGTCATCAGTGCGTGCATGTACGTTTTGCATGCCACATCGAGCCAACCTATGTCTCGCGCGTGGTCACTGTAGATGTAGATGCGTCCCTCCATCTATCGAACTTGAGAGCGTGAATCGGTCGAGATCCCTTGTCAGCGTCGATCTCACGAGCCGCAGCAGAGGCGAGTGAGAGGCGACGGGGGAAACTACGAAATTTTAGCAACTAGGGTGCTGGTAAAAGTTTCACCGGGAAATAAAAAGATGTTCTCAAGTACAATACATGGCGTCCACCATTTTTTGGCTCATAGCTCTGACTTCTTTTCCTAGGATCTTGTGCATGATTATAGTGTTCGGGTCATTTTGTTTTTCATTAAGTTTTTAAGTGAGGGTGAACTTAACAGACTTTGAGACGAGTCGTATTTGATGTCCCTTTTGATTATATTCTTGAATTTAGGTGTTAGGCTTATGTTGCTCCGCCTGAATAGGTGGTACCATATAGACACTCTTGGTCCATTTCGCGATGGTATAGACTTTTGAGAAAAGTAATTACTCCATCGAACCCCTGCACACCTCTAGCATTCATATATCTGTTGTTGCTCCCGTTCTCATGCCTCTTTTATGGTCTCTGATTTTCCGTTCAATGTGGAAGCGAGAGTTCAATGCGAGGAGTGTTGAGTTGAGGAGTATGGTACAAATACATTAGCATCGTCTATTTTTTTATTGGTTCAAACTTTTGTGAAAAGTAATCGGTCTAATGAATTGAAATCTTTTCTTTATAGAAAATGTTAGAGGTGAAAGACATCGGTGTAACCCACCCATGGGTAGCTTAGCTGGTAAGGGCGAACTTGGACTTTGTTGAGAAATTAGGTTTGATTCTCCAAGGAAGTGCATGTGATTTAAGTAGGGGCTTATGACGGTGGGTTGTTGTGCTAGTCTCCCTCGAAGAATAGTTGAGGTGCGCACAAGCAGACCCGGACACCTCGGTTACCAAAAAAAAAAGACACCGATGTAAATTCGGGAATATGACCATGGTTACCTTGATTTTCGTCTCAAGATGGTAAGTTACCTCATATGTGAAGATTTATCAAGTAAAGAGTTCCAAGTTTGAAGACCGTACTTATTGATGATTTCATATTTCATGACCAGGAATCGGGCAGATGAAAATCAGATGCTAACATTTTTCCAAGTTGTTAGAAGTAGTTTGCGATTAAAAAACTTACTTACCTCTTGCGGAATGATATGCGGAATTACCTAGGAATTACGGTTGAATCACTAGCACATGGAGAATCTTCTACTCGACAACGGTCCGAATATAATCACGAGGAAAATATTCTTGTTTCATAACGTAAATGCCGATTATTCTCTCAAAGCATAAATGATAGAATGTCTGGGGAAGAGAATGCATCTTATTACGTTATGTAATTTTTCATCATCTGAAGATGGAGGGAGTTATTGGAATATAACCATTCCAACCTCTTCAAATGGTGTCTCTTCATTGCACCCCATCATGGGCGTACACACCCTTTCATGGGTGAACCGATATAATACTACATAAGTAATCAACTTCATTAAACTAAAGCATTTCCATCTTGAGTGGTGATCTTTTGTGCCTGTTGGGTCTTCAATATCCTTATTATATGCGGTTTTCTTTCTAATTAGATGGCCTATAAGAGCAGATAATAATTTATATATATATATATATCCTTATTGTGAATCTTCAATTCCTTGCTCGTCGATTGGAAAGAAACAAAGAAGAAAAAGCAACAGAAGGAACACTTTCCATGCCCGGAAAAGGAGCGCTTGAGGAGGACGATATCAAGCTTTTTCAATGAAAAGTGGGAATTTGGAACATCCGTTCCGAGCGCACATGCAATGGGAAAAAGATTGGAGGAACTTTTTGCAAGCCCCTTGACAAAACAACCTCGGACATCCAACTCGGGGGCACTTCGGTAGCTTTTTAGGACAACTCTCCCTCACCTAATCTTCAAGATGCTGCAACTTTATCGAAATTAGTCATCAAGTAATTCAGCAGAACTCTTTATCTGAGTCTCGACCATGGTTATGGCCCTGTTGATAGAATGAAATCCCGCAGTCCCCCATCGTCACAATACATCGAGTCTAGTGATCGATGCTAGTGCAACAACATTATCTAAGCTCGAAACTTGCGATATCAACCGCGTAAGTATGTTTTCTAATGCCACACAGAGGCTCTACGTCGATGCATTATCGGCCAAGCATTCTTCTGACGATCGGAACCAATTTTCCCGGTCCCCACCAGAGAGGGCGGGGCAAATAGTTTCACATGCTTCCTTTTCGGGAAGAGATGAACAAGAGAGTCCTCCCCAAGCGGCGATCCGAAAGTCCTTCTTCCGCGAAAGTGTTATTTCTGCTTTTCGACTTTCTCTTTAAAAGATTGAAATAATAATAAACAAAATTATGAGAACCTTCACATAAAATTCTTAAAAATCGGGTGAAGTTGGCGAGGACAAAAGAAAAAGTAATAGGAAAATCAAGGCAGAGGTCATCGTGAAAGAATATGCAACACGTGTCATCTCAAATCTCAATGCAGAGAGATTGGGTGTGTAGAACAACATGCCATGCATGATGCCTGCTCCATTGGCTCAACACAGAACATAGAGAGAGAGAGAGAGAGAGAGAGAGAGAGAGAGGGGTGACGCAAAAGCTCCCCTCAGGGACTGAAGCGGGTCGTTCTGGAGGCGTGCGACTAGGACGAAGGCAATTCGGAATGACCCAGGAAAAGAAACGAGTTGGAGACCTCTCTTTTCAACTCTCCCTTTGTCTTATGGCAGGAATAGGGACAATTGTTGATTCAGTTCTAAACCTTTTGTTACTTTGCCAATTTAGTCCTAAACCTTTTTTTATGCCAAATAAATCGTAAACCTTTTGCAACTTTGCCGATTAAGTCCTTCCGGCGAATTTTGGCCGGAAAATGCTTACGTGGCGATGACGTGGAGCGCCGAACCTCGCGCGGTGATGACGTGGCAACGATGTGGCGATGACTGGACCCGAAAATTTTTTTTCTTGTTTTTTTTAAGAAAACATACTTCGGCCGGCGAGCTCCGCCGGCCACTCCAAAGGGTGGCCCCGCCCTCGCTGGCCGCGGGCAAGGGTGGGGGAGGCCCTCGCCTCCCTCGCCGGTGGTCGGCAAGGGCCGACCTGGGCAGGGCAGGGGCAAGCTGCTCACCCCTGCGTTTGCATTTGCAGATCTGCAAACTGTAGATCTGCACGTAGGGGCGAGCTTGAGCTCGCCCATGCCCCACCTAGGTCGGTCCTCGCCGGCCACCGGCGAGGGCAAGGCCATCCTTTGGAGTAGCCGGCGAGCTCCGCCGGCCGTCGGAGCTCGCCGGCCAAGTATGTTTTCTTAAAAAAAACAAAAAAAAAGAAACGGATCTAGTCATCGCCACATCATCACGGGCGAGGTCTGGCGTGCCATGTCATCGCCACGTAAGCATTTTCCGGCTAAAATTCGCCGGAAGGACTTAACCGGCAAAGTTGCAAAAGGTTTAGGACTTATTTGGCATAAAAAAAAGGTTTAGTACTGAATTGGCAAAGTAACAAAAGGTTTAGAACTGAATCGACAATTGTCCCAGCGGCAAGCACGGGGAGAGAGAGAGAGGACAGAGACTTGCTTGCATCAGCGAACTGGTGCAGAGGCGTCAAACCCCGCCTCTAATACTTCCGCCTCTAATACTTCCGTACGAGTTACTGTGCAATTACTGCCCCATCATTGTCTTTATTATCAGATCTCAACGAGAGAGAGAGCAAGCATTGACGGTAAGGATGATGTGTTGTCCGAGACAAATGGACGTCACGGGGACGACGGATCTACCAAAACTCCGAACTCATTAGTGTCCGGTCACTCCATGTGCGCAAACGGGGGCTCGTAAAACCAGCGAACCATTCTGCAACAGTAAGTATCGTTCCAGCTCAAGCTGGACTCGATGAGTTACTACTTCGAGCTCCGCCGGGTTGCTTTTCGAGGTGGAAAAATTCAAATTGGATTTGTGCCGAGGTTGAAGTTGAAACATTTTATTATATTTACTTAACAAGTTGTGAAGCGGGAAATCATTTGAATAGTATTATTTTTAATTCTTGTAGCATGATCAGTGTTCAATGTCGAGCTAGAATTTAATTATGCGTTTGATTTGGCATTTTGAAATAGGTTTTGGGGCTTTAAAGTTCATCAGCCAAATGTACATGGTTTGGTTCATTTTTGGAGGGTTTTGAGAACATGCAATTGTATTTCTAAAACTCTATAAAAACTTGTAGGAGAATGAGCTTTACAGATTTTATGAGAAGTAACATTTTTCGAATGCTACTTCCCACCTTCGGCAACTCCCCCCTCTGTAGCCTCTCCCTTGCCTCTGGCGACTCTCCCCCACCGCCGCCTCCGACTGCCCCCCTCCGCTGCTTCCCAACAACTCCGACTCTCCCTTACAATTGGCGCCCCCTACCGCCGCCTCTGACTACCCCCCTTCGTCGCTTCTCGACAACTTCGAGTCTCCCCCACAACTGCCGCCTCCCCCCACAACCTAAAATATAATACTCTTCAAATGATACTAAGTCATGTAGCATGACTAGTGTTTGACATTAAGTGAGAGTTCAAGTTTGTAGCGCAATTTCCCACTTTTCTTTTCCTTTTTGAATTGAGCCGAGTTGACTTGTACTCGAACTTGGAAATCGAACTAAAGCTTAAAAGAAGTTTAGGCCATCGGAAGCTCGAATCGGATAAGATGTTAAACCTTACGATTGCGAGTGGTCCATAGCCCCATTTAGATAGACTCCAATGGCTAAACAATCTTGCTAGACATCAACATAGGAGCCTTTCATGTTCTTCAAAATATTTGGGGATGGGCACTAGGTATAGGAATATTTGTATTTTATATATAGTTCATTTCATATGGGTGAAAATTATGGATAATATGTTCAAATATGAATCATCTATAGATATTATGTATACTAAGCTTAATAACTGAGATGGTAATTAAATGTAAAATATTGAAACACGAATCATCAACAAAGCTCAAATCGGATGTCAAGACTTTGAATAATGAAGTTGAGTCTTGAGTAGTAATCTTTTTGTGGACTCGACTTGTAACACTCTCGATCTCCACTATACATATATTGTCCGCTTTGGACACTAAGTCTTCATTGTTATGTTCTTCTCAAGGCAACTCGAACTACTCCAAGAAAATGCGTATGTATAGTTAGAGGACTCATTGCCTTATAAGGTAGCACAAACCTCCCTCCCTAGGCAATGTGGGACAAGAGACGAGCCCCTCCCTGCGTGCGTTCGAGGACTGAGGCGTGGACACACCGCCATCCTCCTCCCCGCGCATCACTGCTTGGGCCGTCACACTCTCCACCCGTTAGGAGCACAGTATCCTCGCAGTGGCCCCACACTCGGTCAGGAGTTGGCTCTGATACCTCTTATAGCACCATGGGTCTCCACTGTACATATGTCATTCGCTTTGGACACTAAGTCCTTGAGGTTTTGTTCTTCTTAGGGCAGCCCATGCGACTCCAAGAAAACGTGTATGTATAGTTAGAGGACCCCTTGTCTTATAAGGTAGCCTAGACCTCCTTTCCTAAGCGATGTAGGATAAGAGACGTGCCCCTCCCTGCCTGGGACCGGGGCACGGACGCACCGCCATCCTTCCTCCCCATGCACAGTTGCCTAGGCCATCACATGACTCAATCATTGGCACTAGGGATGAGCAATTTTAGATTTCTTACAGGTTATACATTCTTGAATATGGAATTGTTACAAGTTCCAAGGTCAACCATAGGGTTTAACAGATTGTATCTGCATTTGCAATTGAACAATCGTACTGAATCGCTATCTTTAATGACCATAATTTGCATCCACAATCCATATTTAGACATACGAAAAATATGAAATATTTAACAAAGAATATTTTAATCACAGATATTGCGAGCAATAAAAGCTTAGACTTGTGACTCTAGATTATCATTCATGATTGGATGTCAAAGGATACTTAAGAATCGCACACATTATAAATCATGAAAGGCACAGACTATTTTTATGTTGCAAGTTTCGGGTTCTCAACATAGGAATTTGGAACCTATCTATTTGAACAAGTTTCTCAAATTTTGAAATCTATAACCTAACCGGTTCCCATTGATTTGGTTCTCAAGTTCTTGATTCTTACTTAGAACCATGCTCACCCCTATTATCCATAACTCCATCTTAAGCCTTTCATATTTGTGAAATTTTGTAGGACCACTGCCAACTGTCCTAAAAGTTTAAGCCGTTAGGTGAAGGCGTGAATTTATATTTAAGTACTTTCACACTGCCCCTCACGCTTAGTCTGGTCTTTTTGCCCGTACTAAGCGTGGAAATATTTTTTTGGGAGGCAAAATAGGGGCTTGGGAAGATTTGAATTCAGGACCTCCTGCTCTCATACCATTGAACAGCTGTACTCCGTTATTGATTGAACTATAAATAGAAATGTACAATGTATACAAGCTGAGTCGACTAGTATGAAACAGAAAATATCAATGAGAACAGAGTTACCTTCATCCTTCTTCTATGTTGTTCTCGTTCTGTAATCCTTCGGCTTCGTGTTCTTCTTCTTCTTCATGCTGTTCATTTCTTGCATGGTATCAAAGCATGGCTTCTTTTGTAGCACAATAGATCCCTCTCTATTTGTTCTTCATCGTGGCTTGGACACAGTGCTGTTGTTACTCTATGTTGATGACATTGTGTTGACTGGAACTTCAGCTCAGCTACTCAAGAATCTTATTGAGTTGTTAAGTCTTCAGTTTCACATGAAAGACTTAGGCTCTCTTCATTATTTCCTAGGCATTGAAGTCAAACGCACTACTCAAGATCTCTTTCTTTGTCAAACTAAGTATGTTGTTGATTTATTAACAAAGGCCCATATGGTTCATTGTAAACCAGTCTCCACTCCCTTATCACTAAGGTCAATCACTATGGTCAATGATGATCTTCCTCTTGCTAATGCTATTCACTACAGAAGCTTAGTTGGTGGTTTTCAGTATCTTACCCTCACTCGACCTGATCTTGCTTTTGCCACAAATCTTATGTGCCAGAAATTACAACAACCAACAGTTGGTGATTATCATCAGTTGAAAAGAGTTCTTAGATATGTTAAAGGAACAACTCATCTTGGCCTTTACCTTCATTCTTCTAGCTCTATGACTCTATATGGATACTCGAATGCAGATTGGGCAGGGTGTAATACCACTCAACGGTCTACCACTAGTTTTTGCACTTATCTTGGTTCCAATCTTCTCTCTTGGTCAGCTAAAAAGCAGTCTACAGTATCTCGATCATCTACAGAGGCTGAATATCGTGCTTTAGCCTCAACTATTGATGAGCTTACATGGGTCAGCTTTGTTCTACGAGATATCGGTATATCACTTCTATCCCTCACACGCTTGTTTTGTGATAGCAAGTCAACTATTTCTCTTACAGCTAACCCAATTCTCCATGCTCGCACAAAACATATTGAAGTTGATTTCCATTTTGTTAGAGAAAAATTTGCTTCTGGCATTCTTAGTCTCTGTTATACTCTTAGCCACTTACAGCTTGCAGACATATTTACCAAGTCCTTATCATGTTTTCATCATTGTCGCCTTCGAACCAAATTGGGTATGGGTTATCTTCCCTTCCCAATTTGAGGGGGGATATTAAGCAGAAGTAGAAGCTTAAAGAACATCAAGTTTACTCTACCGATACTTCGATAGAGAGCAATGAAGAATGTAAACGTGAGTCATGCAAATCAGCAAACATGTTGACTACAGTTATTACTCAAGATGATCAGAGTCAATCAAAAGGGAAAGTCAATATGGAGTCGTTGAAGAAAAGATCAGATATTCAGCTAAAGAATTGTTATTCTGTTCTATCTCTCATAATTGATTGAACAGGTGTACCCTGTTATTGATTGAACTATAAATAGAAATGTACAATGTATACAAGCTGAGTCGACTAGTATGAAACAGAAAATATCAATGAGAACAGAGTTACCTTCATCCTTCTTCTTTGTTGTTCTCGTTCTGTAATCCTTCGGCTTCGTGTTCTTCTTCTTCTTCTTCATGCTCTTCATTTCTCACAATATTCTCTAAAAGAATCGTTGTATTAAGAAAAAAAAGGCTTGGTGTACTTTCATATGAGTCTTAGGAGCACCTTCAAGAGAGTTGAGTTATGGACTAAACCATCTCCATATCTATAATCCGCACGCTTTGCAAGCCCCAAAACAACCGGTTTTTTTTTCCATATATTACTTTTGTGTTATAATCCCAATTATTTTATGAAATTCCAAGAAGTAGGATGAATATACAAGCAAATATACATGCGAATACGGAGCAATTGCTGGTCGTTCCAAAATTTACTGCAAACAACAGGAAGCTGCAATGAAGTTTCCACGATCACCAGCTTACCCAGAAGCTCAAAACCCCCAACTTGCAGGGCCACAGGTGTTGTTATTCGAGATTCCCCTCCTAAACGCGAAATACGACGTGACCCGAGATTAGAAACATAGTCAGAGGGGAGGAAAAGAGGAATGCGTGGAAAAATTCATTTCCAAGGATTCTCTTGGTGCGCTCCTATCTGGTCACATCGAATTGCAGACGACCGAGGCAATGTCAGCCTCGGGTCGCCATGGGAAAAATGAAACGTTTTACTCTTTTCTCATGACATAGCTCGATGTCATTCAAGGAGAGAAACGAACGATTTAAATGAGGCTGCAAGAAATACGAGCGAAGATGACCCGCGGGGGCAAATCTTGGGGCATTGACGCACGGATTAATAGCTGGGAGAAGCTCATTCGAGGAGGACTCTGATTGAAAGGTGACAGCACAGGACGCGAAGAGATACTGACGCAGAGACTTTAAGATTTTCGTCAAGGCGGGAAGTGGGAAGGAAATGAACGGCATTCGATGAAGTGAAAATTTTCCCAGTTCGACTCGTTCCTGAAAAGTATTTATTACCCAAGAGGTGCCTCGCCAATGGGAGTAATGGCGTGATTTACATCTTGATTTATACAGTGGGTCAGTTTCAAAAAACTAGAAGAGAGAGCAAGAGCGACACTCTTGAGTTTATTTTGAATCATGAAAATGGAGCCAAAGATCCGAGCTTAATTGCTCTTATCTTCCTCTTTAAATTCTCGTCGAGAATCTTTCTTTTTGGGACGGTGTCTGAGCTCGCCCTTAATCCTCACCACGGAATGGGCGGCGGGCTTTAGATCGGCGTTCCATCAATGGACGAGTGTCCCCTGTTTCGAGTGTAGTTTGATTTCCACAGCTTTAAGGAAGTAAATTAGGGCGAATAAAAGACACGAAAAGATTCTGGCGATACTAACATGTGATGGATTCCTTATACTTTTTTTTTTATAAGAGTTTTGAGATTTTGATCTTCACAAGTTTGCTACTTGGTAAAAGGAGACATTCGGGAGCTTCTTTGGAAGCATCAGAGCTCTCGAATCCCAAATATAGGACTGTTTAATTAAACCACTCAAAATCTTAAAACTTTTAAAAGAGAGCGGCTCCAATTTTAAGGTAGCTTTCGTTGCAAATAAGTTATCATTTTTAGAAAAAATACTTTTTCTAATCTTTCACTTTTCACAAAATAAATGTATATCGAAATCTTTTTAGCAAAGAATAACATTTTCCATAAAATGATTATCAAGAAAAACAATTAGTTCTTACTTTTTTCACGTCAAAATCAATAAAAAAGTATTTTCCCTCATTTGAATATCAAGAAGTCAAAAGAAATATTTTTTGAAAAAAGAAATATTTTTTGAAATTATTTGTACTAAAGTAATTGAATATACATTAACACTTTCATCTAACTGTTTAAACTTTTAAAATAGTTGACGGTGATTCCACAAGTATATGTGACGAGTTCGAATATTTCAAATCTTAATTTGACTATCTAATTATATATTAAATTAATTAAATATTTATTTTACAGTTTAAATTTTTACAATAATTTAAGAGAACTAGAGTTGGAACCAGCCAGGCAAAGCAAAATTGTTAGAATTTACACACAGAGAACAAGGTACTGAAGGTAAAACCCAAGGTGGGGAAAAGAGAGAATTCAAAGTACAACACACTACACAGCCTATCCTAATACTTAGATCCCTCCCCCCCCCCGGGCACCATCAATTGTCTTTTTTTTTTCTTTTTTTGAATCCTCTTCTGACAAGGTTTTTATGTTGCTTGTGACTTTTCTAAGAGGGATGAGATGGGAATCACTGATATTTCTGATAAATCATTTATTGCCCTCTTTTTTTTTTTTTGGGTCAGATATTGCCCTCGTTTGATCTGCGATGTCTTTGGCAATCTTAATGGCCTCACTGGCCGTCCCAAGGAGGCCTCTCCTTGTGAATCCAACTGTGTACAGTCCATTCCCTCCTTTCCACCCATCAGGAAATGGGGTTTTGGGCATGCCCTCTTTGGTGAAAAACTCGCTCTGCATAAAAAAAACCCCAAGAAACATGTCATCATCAAACATGAAGACAGCATTAATGCAGGCTTATCAACGCTCAAAGTCAAGAAAAACATAGGAAGGAAGAGGCATGCCCCCTTCTCCACGAGGATTTTTTTTTTTAAACGACAAGATGACCACAACAAACCAAATGCCAGTTCGGTACATAAGTAGAAACGGGCAAAAGGAACAAAATCAAGGCCATGCTTATGCAATCTGCACCCTCCAGGGACACTAACATGTCATGATGGTTACGAATTATGAACGCGCGCAGTGCATATTTGTCCTCTTTAGAAGTAGCAATTCGAAGAACAATGCAGAACAGCCCCCCCTCTGCACCCTTTTTTTTTTTTAATTCTAGTATTTCACAGAAAATGAACGATTGTTTTTGGAGTGTTTCTTCCCCCTCTGCATTTGTCCAAAGATGGAAAGGGACAAGTGATGCAATATGAGACACGACTAAAGCTAAAATATGGAACCTCGCAAATTTGAATCGATCTAGAATGTTTACTGATAAAAGCTTACCTTGAGCCAGCTGGGGACATTGCTCCTATACCCTGTTGCTAATATTATGGAATCAAACTCCTTTTCTTGCCCATCCACGAATTTAGCTCCAGTTTTTGTGATCTCTTTCACACTCGCCATCACCTGAAACATAAAAAGCTTTAGAAAACTTGGCATATATGTTGATGTCAGTAAATATAGGCAGAGGACAGATGTGGGGGGAAGCCAAACAAGGAGTTTCTCTTTGAAGTCCCTCATCACTATTACCTTAATTTTGCCGGATCTTATATGCGAAAGAGCGCCGACATCAAGCACAGGGGTTTTTCCGGTGATGTTTTTGAGCTCGATTGGGCCAGTTTTGGGCCGCCGGAGACCTAAATGTTTGGTTTTGCCTAAGATAAGATTAGTCATCACAAGGAGGAGCTTGTCAACCATTCTTAGGGGAAGCCATTTGAGAAGTGACGTTGCTATTCCAAACGTTGAGAAGCCAAGCATTTCTCTAGGGAGAACATGTACCTGATGACATCACAAAAAGGAAAATTGTCATGGCATTAATAAAAAGATTTGACAAATATATGCTAATCCTTTTTATCCTCATTTATTATTATTAATTCAGAAAACGGTGCATCTGAATTCTGAACTTCAATACTCAAGTTGCCAGAACTTTTAGAAATCAATAATTGGGTGACGGAAAAATGATTGGAAAATGATTTCGTGGAAGAAAAAGAAGAACAGAGAGAGAGAGAGAGAGAGAGAGAGAGAGAGAGAGAGAGAGAAGCTGAACTCACTGTTTTTCTAACAACCATATAAGGAGTTGCATTATGCCTACAAAGGTCCAAGCTAACTTCCATCCCAGAATTGCCACAACCCACGACCAAAACGCTCTGGTTTCTGAAATCAGAACCAGACTTGTACTCCCTGGAATGAATCACCACACCTTTGAACTTGTTCAGTCCAACGATGTCTGGCACAAAAGCCTCTGCATTCTCTCCTGTGGCAACGATGAGCCACCTAGAAATGTACTGAAACTCCCGAGTTTGAACCCTCCAGAACCCATGAATTGGGTCAAACTCAGCTTTTGCCACATTCTGATTGAAGTTTGGCCTTATCGAGAAGTGTGAAGCATAGGCCTCCATGTATGAGATAAACTGGTGTTTAGTGGGGTACTTAGGGAAATTTTCTGGGAAGCCCCGGAGTGGTAACTCGCAGTACCACTTAGGCAAATGCAATTTGAGGCGATCATAGGTTCCGTGATGCCACAGAGAAGCTATGCAATCGCTCCTTTCAAGAATCAGAGAAGGAACACCATGTTCAGAAAGGCAAGCTGAAGCAGCTAAACCAGATGGCCCCGCACCCACTATGATAGGCCCGGGAAAGCATATAAACGTCGTTTGAGGGTCTTGTTCTAAATTACAAGAACCCATGATGCAAAATATGAGAAAAAAGAAGAAGATGCGCAGTTCAAAAATGTCTAAGAGGAGCAGAAAAATAAGAGCTTTACTTGTGCTCTGTTTTCACTTCCCCTGTTTCTTCATTCCGAAATACTCTGTTTCTGGGTTCTGTTTCGCATTTACTTCGGATGGTCTTGAGAAGAGAAGGCTAATGCATAGAAGCAGAATGGTGCATGTAATGAGGAAACAGAGATGTGGAGAGAGAGAGAGAGAGAGAGAGAGAGAGAGAGAGAGAGGTGAAGGTGGAGGAGGAATTCCGGTCCTTCTAAACAAGGCTTCCTGAGAGTGGTGGTGGGCAATGGTCAAGAGGAGCTTTAAATAAGTACATCCATGCACGGATTTAAATAAAATTTAAGTTTTATCCCAGGGGGATAGATTAGATAGATGGAAATGTGTACATGCATGCAATAGACACATGGATAATGTATATCTGAACTTCCTTTTGAGTTCCAAAGATTTAGAGAGGATTACCTATAAATCTTTTCTAAACCACCTGAAGTCTATCTGTCTCTCACCTATCTGAAAGCTATCCATTTTCTATTTTGATTTCTTCTCTAGAATCTTCAGTCTCAATGTTCGGTTGACTCCGTTCCTGAAAGGATTTAGTCTTCAGATGGTCCCAGAAGACACGAAATCATCCAGCAAGATATCAAATCACATGAAATGAGATGGAAGATATCACATGGGAAAATCCTAGATTAGGTACTTCCGTTCTAAACTACTGCCACTTGAACGTTAAATCTGGAGCAAGACCATAAGGATAGAGGAGGATAAGGAGAAGTAACCACAATAACACACACCCGTGTTTGTCCAATCTCACTCGTGGAGAGTTTGGTTGCATTCAATCCGGAATTAGGCATTTTGATTCTCTCATAACCATGTTCTAGGATTCAAATGACTTGTAAATAATTGGACATGTCTGATGATATGATGAATATACTTGATTATAATCACCGTTCATTTTTTTTAAGTTATTTACTAGATGACGAGACGGATTTTGTTGCGACTATAAAGGATGACGTGTAGATTTTCGGCTTGATGCTTCGATACGAGGGGAAAAAATACTCTTTTTGTCAGATATAAGTTAATTAAGATTAACGCGGAGCCGAGGGTGGTTGTGAAATTGCGGCGTCAACGAGCAAGAATAATGGGATAGTAACCATCCGATTGAGTGCTTGATACATTGACATAAGGAAGGGACAACACTTGTAGATTTGTTAGTGGGAAGAGGTACAATTTGATCACTTGCACTATCAAATAAAGTAGAAGCCCATAAATCACCGAAATCAATTAAAATATGTGAAGTCAGCACCGACCTAATCTCTGGAGAGTGAGATGTTGGATATTGCTGATGATCTTCAGCATTAGGGAGGGGATTAGGGAGAGTCAGACAATGGTGCTTGGTCAATAAAGATAGAATCTCTACGAATTATAACACCTGGATGTACCAAAAACTAGTGGAGAGAGAGAGAGAGAGAGAGAGAGAGAGAGAGAGAGGGAGGGAGGCTAGGGTTATGATCTGTGAGGAATTATATATGTTTGCAGATGGGGGGAATGTAGGGTGGGATGCGATGATATTTTTGTCCACTTCTGATTTATTTTTCTGGGAATTGCCTTAGTGCTTTTCAATAAGTAATTTCTTCTTGGGACTTTTGCAGGACTTTTGTGGGCCATCTGAAGGTCTGCTTGGAGTTCCATCTAATTTGGAAATGATGAAGGCTTGTGGAACAAAAGGGAGGGAGCACACAGGTTTTGAAATTACAACAAGTCCATATTGTATGAACAGTTATGTGAATAGTTCATTGGTTCTCAAAAAATTTAATTGAATATCGAGGATGCAGCGATTTGTGTTATAAATTAAGTCACTATTTGCGTACCAATGATTTTTTGTTTTACATTTTGGCTAAGATTGATTAAAATTGATTTAATAAATCCAGTTCATATCTGGTGAAACCTTTCAAACGGCACAATCGATCAATTCCTTTAAATTAATTGGGGGTGGGGGAGAGCGTCGAGGGTCAAATTTCGTACCCGATGGTAAATAAGGGCGCGTTCACCATCGCTAATTCAATTTTGTTCTTTTGCCATGATTGCAGTGTGGTGAAATTCGAAAATCCCATCTTTCAGCTAAGTGGGATTATGTACCTTTGAATCGAGAGATCGATGAAGAATTACTTGTGTCTGGTCGAGCTTCTCTTCAACCGGATGGATAGATCTCAACTTATGCATGCCAATATAAGTCCATCTTTTAATTAAAAGGGGGTTAGGTTACCTTGCGTGGAGAGATTGATGAAGAATTTGAAGGGATTTAACGCACCGAATAAAAAAGAACAAGGAGAAAGAAAATAAGAAAGCGCAAAAATTTATCCAAGTTCACCTCAAAATAGGGTTATGTCCTGCAAATAATTTTACTGTTTTTTGAACGATTAAATCATACAATAATCTTTTATACAAGTAGAATATATGTTGCTTATAAATGGGTTCAAACCCTAAGTCAATCATAACCTTTTTTTTTTCATCCAACAATAAACAAACCCATTAAACATAAATCTAAAATCGATTTTGCTTCGAGGGCGGTGCCCTCATGCCCTCACCCGCTCATAGGAGAGCGAGGTAGCTGTCCGCTCATCGGAGAGCAGAATCTCCGTCATTCCATGCGTAGAGTTTACAAGTCGTCAGTCCATACTTTGATTTCTTTAAACTTATGCGGGTGTGTTCGGTATGTTTTCCGAAATTTTCGCCAATTTCAACAAAATTATACTCTAGAAGGGATCTCTCTCGGAATTAGTCCAACGGGTACTCTAACCATAGAGCTTTTTTCTTTTCAAGATACTATTGAATATCGTTATTTTTTTTTTTTTGATGTCTCTGTTCAACACAAGTACATTGAAGTCATAAGCAATCGAATTGTCACACATGTCATTAATCGGACGATGGTCACGGAACTCGTCCACGACATATCCATGTACTCCGTCGGTCCAACTTTCGTTTATTCTAGTAGGAAGACAAACCTTCTGTCGTGATGTTGTTGGTGGAAAAGTTGAAATGTGCAACATAGGTCGTAAGGTCTTGGCAGCTACAGAATGCAAGAAAGTTCCCATAGCAATGATGGTCCTTGAGCGCATGCAACCAAAAGCAATAAGAAGTCCGATTACTATACACCCACACACATATATAAGTAATTTACATTGTTCCACATGATAAAATAATGATAATTGAAGAAAAAAAGAGATACTACACCACCCATATTATTCCGTAGAGTGGCCCTGTGAATAAAGTGGTCTATAGATAGGTTGCCCGTGAAGGATTTGGAAGATTAACAATGATTAAGACACATGCAAAGATTAGTTGGGGAAAAGCCACCCATGGATAGAGGATTTAAAGATGATTCACGCATTATTTTAATCCTCGTTTTGGGTTTACCGACGCCGGTTTAGTCTTAATTAAATGAATTAACCGTTGACTAAGGTGAATGGAATAGTGACCGTCCATTTTCTAGGTACTCAAATGTCATCTTGGAGCAAAGGAGATGCCCCCTCAAAAAAAGTTGGAAGGTGAAAGGCCACAATGCTCGAAAGATTCTAATTTCCTTCGTGCCCGGGTCAATAAAGTGTAGGATTCCATATTCTCCTCATCTCGTTTCTTAAAGAAAAAGTCGAGATTGTAACGAGATTAGGAGAAGAGGTTGAGATGAGATCCATCGTAAATAAATCTATCTTGGGAAAAAGTACTGGTGATAATTTACTCGACAAAGTGAAAGTCGAATTCAAATTATTAAAAGCGAGGGTAAAAATATATTTGAAATTTGAGTATAAAGCATGCTTATGTCAAATTAGTTTGTAAGAATCTCTCATCATTCACGTCAGAGCTTTCCTTTTTTTCAGGACACTTTACTCGAATGAACACCTATAATATAATGAGGAAGGGGGGAACACCAAGTCGCCATGATTATATACGAAGATCATCGAAATCTGTTGTCGTAGCTTGAGACTTCAGTTCAGCTCAAATCATGCAGATATTCACTCGCAAGATCTGGTGGTTCGCTTTTGTTCATTCCACAAGCCAAGATTCAATCTGTTCTGCCTCAAGATTCGAATGTTTTCGCATCGCAAGTTGGTCGCGTACACATTTAACTTATTACACGAAAAAATGAATGATTTGAAAAATATTTTCTTGCTTGTCTAATTATTGTCGATAGTGAAAGAAATTTTTATTTATTAATTTTTTAAGCGACAAGCACTCATAAAAATTTATTTTCAAATAATTTTATTTTTGTGGAATAAACAAAACCTTAAATTAATAAGAAGAGTCATGCTACCGAATTTTTGCTATCTAATCATTAAACATATCCATGAATGTATAATATAAAAAGATTTGATTTTCATAATCGGTCATTTCAAGAGTGCTTTTAAGGTACTCATTAAGCATACTTAATTTAAAACTATTTAATTTACGTGACATCGATATGGTTAATGTGAGAAAAAGTGCTTTAATAACTTAACACATACACTTGATGAGCAAAATGAATTTTGTTTTAAAAGTAATTTGTTTCTAGGGATCTTCCTGGACAGGTCAAATTTGCTTTTCTAAGAATGCCTAATGCAGATCTTGAGCAATTATGGTCATAGCTATTGGTGTTGGACTAGACTTGGTGCTGCTTATCAGGTCATGCCTACATAAATTTATGCATCATCCTTAGTTAGATAAGCAGTGCCCATGTCCATTAGTGGTGTTCAATCAGAATTTTTTGGTATAGGTGTTAAATCAGATTTACTTTGGGCTAATCCCAAGAAAAAGCACAAACTTTAGTTCGAATGACAAAAATGACTCTAACTTCTTTCGTCTCATTTAAAAAAATAAACTTTAGGTCGAGTGACAAATCTAATCCCAACTTTTTTTTTTGTCTTGTAAACAATTACTAACTTTTACTTAAATTCCAAATCTAGCCCCCTTAACTTAGAACCATAAATCCAGGTGGCTTGCTAGCTAGATTTAAAATATTAGTCATTGTCTTCTTCTTTGATTTACAGTTTGAAGAATAATGTTTAAGCGGCTCATTATCTTCCGCACTTTTGCCAATGAATAAAAAGTATCTCCAAAGTAAGTCTTTTCGGCATACTTTGACATTTTGTTGTAATTTGAAATTGTAAACCACCGCTTGTTGAGATATGCCATATATGAGATCTGTCTAGTTCATGACTAAAATATTTTTTTCTAAAATAAGGGCGATTTCAGAAAAATATTCAATGGAGGCTGTATTTGGGATAAAGATGAAAGTTGGTGATTTTCAACAACATAGAAAAGTCTTGAGATAATTTATAAATTGGCATGGTTGTCCTTTAAGTTCGACGTACAAGTCCTTTAACTTCGACGTTGTCACAGCATAACTTCATTTGTTTTTTTTTTATCATAGATTATCTTAAGAGCAGTTAAGAATTTTCCTAATTAATTTTTTTTTCGTACAACCTTTCACCAATACGTTTCTTTCTTTAATTTTTATGATAACCATTCCAAGTAGTCATAACTTTGATTATCGATAATCATCATTAGTTTGTAACGAGAAGAACTTATAGGCATTTGTAGACACTGCAATTCTATCATAACGACGGACCTTCTCTGATATTGAAAAGATTATAAATTTGTTGGTAATTAAAGGTGGTGACTAAACAATAAGTTGGGGTTTAGGGTTTCGGTTTCTCGCTTTGGATTTTAGAAGGAGACTACTATTTTTTGGTTTTTATTTATGGATTTTGTTGGGGTTGTTAAATACCCAAAAAAATTAGAAATAAAAATAATATTTTGGCATTTCCAAAGCATTTTTTGTCTCGTGTTATGCATGATTAGCGCATTAACAATTATAAATATTTTTTAAGTATGATTAATAAATGCTCTGAAAGGACTCGCGCTAAAATCTAAAATGATAATGCATTGAAAATGAAAAAAAAAATCTCTATTAACGATTTTTGATAGGTAAAAATTCATCATGCAAGTCAGTCAAAAAGTAATTTTTTCCACTTTTCGGTTAAAATGTAAAATATTACGCAAACTACTAAAATCTAATAGCGAAAACGACATAAATAGTTCATAAACTTTGATTAAGTGTACGATGTGATCAATGAATTTTAATTTTTTTATATGGTCCATAAACTTTAATCCAATGTGCAATGTGCTATTTGAACTTTCAATTTATTCAATATAGTGCATAAAATTTTTGTTCATATTCACATTAGTCTCTATAAATCTTCAATGTGGTCCCTAAACCAAGATCAGTAGAAGGACTATATGAATAAATTGAAAGTTCATGAAACATATTACACATTAAATTAAAGTTATGGACCATATTTAATAAATTGAAAGTTCATGGGTTATCTTGCACATTGAGTCAAACTTCATGGACTAATTTTGCCATTATCCCAACCTACAAGAGAAAACTATATGTAAACATGCGAGTCAACATTTAAATATTGTAAAAGTTTTGAGGGTTTAATCAAAGTGTATGCCTCATGAGAGTTGTAAGGGATATATATGTATATATATATATATATGTATGCAAAAGTTACAAAGTCACTTAAAATAAAGAAATCAAATGCTTTTGTTTATACTTCATTTATCACAAATAAAATCTACAATCTGGAAATAAATAGACGATGTCGATGATGATTTATACATTGTTTTTCCTATAAATAGAGTTCGTGGGGATCTCTTATATCTTTTATTTTGAAGATTGATAGAAAGAAGCAAGATAAAGCTAGGGTTTTGATAAACATGTAAATATTCTATTATCCCCATGACGGAGGAAGAGAGAAAATAAATAAATAAGACATCTTATTCAATAATGAAAGTTTTCAATATTTTACAATTAATAGGCATTACCGAACAATATGATTAATGAAGGAGGTACTCTAATTTAAAAAGAAAATTAGTTATCTTATTTTGAGAAGAAAACTAGCTACTCCAGAAAATAACTAAAATATCTGTAGTACTAAGCACTGAGGAATGTCCCAATCATTTGACTTGTCAACTCGTTGACGAGCTCGAATGTGTATGTCCCCTCCGAACCAGGCTATGAAAGATGTCAGAAGAAAATTAGCCATCGCGGTCGCTCCGTATCCACACCGTATGAAACGCATTAAATGAAACTATTGACTTTTCAATTCATGTCAGTCTCCAACTTGGTAAATATACAGTAACATTTTTATTTCGAAAAATAATTTTTAAACACAAACAATTTTTTCTATTTCTACTTCTTAGAATAATTTTTGAATAAAATATAGTATTTGGTAAAAGTGTTCTTAAAATAGAAAAAAAAAGTAGAAATGCGTTTAGTAAGTTTACAATTTTTTTATTTTTTATTTATCTTTTCTTCTTGCTCACGAACAACCGATCGCTGTCGTCCGCCGCCGCCGGACGGTGGTCTGTGGGCGGCGGTTCGGCAACGGTCGGTGGTGGTAAGAGAGATGAACAAAAGAAAAATAAAAAAGTGTTTCTTGCGTTACAAGAGCAATCATAAATTATTTTCTACTTCTTATTTCTATTCCAAATGTGTTCCTAGATTTTTTGTTCCTTGGAACAAAAGTGTAAACAAACGAACAAAAGAACATAAACTAAGTTTATTTATGAATACAAACAAACATGCCCTACATAGTGTCATTCGCAAGAGATGATGATGTCTATTAGGAGTGAGCAACTTGGACTGTCCGAACCCGAAATTGCTCAAATTAGCCAGGAACAGGACCGGACCGGAAGTGTCAGTCCAATTCCCGGTACCCAAGAGTGGAACCGATGTCCAGGTGCTCCGGTTCCCGGTTCCTAAGAAGGCCGGACTGGACTTGTTAAATTTTTGTTAAATTTTATTAAAAATAAAGATGTAAAAAAAGTAAAATAAACTCAATTTAAATTTCTAGAATTTTAATCTTTACCCAATTTTACTAAATTACTTTTTTCTTAAAAATAAGTAAATAAATTCAATTTTTTTAAAATTTTTCTGGTTCCCAATCCATTCATTAGATTTTCTAAGAATCGGACCGCCCTAAACCATGCACCACCCTATTTACACTATTTGCATTCATGTCAGTCAATAAGCCGAACTTAGCCAAGGATGTCAAAACTGTGTAAATTCAGTTCAATGAGATTCGGGATGATTTCTGTTTTACGGGCGAGAAGGTCGAGACATGTGGAGCTTATCGACGTTGAACTGCGTCGGATTCGAGTTGCCGACGTGTTTTAGTTATGTCGAAGGGGTGCTTAGTTTTGATAAAAAAAGGAAGAAGAAAGGAACCAGTTAATTGAGCAAAGGAACGTTCTTGCTATTCATGCTTGAAGTTGATGGCCGGGGGCAACATTTGCGATTTTGTCGAATGCTGCGGTCGAGAGGACGATGGTCACGACTGTTACTCGAGGGACGCAAGCTCGCGTATTTGGGATGAGGATGCCGCTTGGTGGGCGACTCAGGACTTGGATAGTCTGGCTGGGAATGCAGAATCCGGAGACCACGGCACTGATGCATGGCATTCGGCACCGCCTCCTGCACGACGCACCATTGTCCCGTATGCTTTCACCCGCCACCGCAAAGAGTTTGCTTGACAGGAACTGCGCTGAATCATTGCCGTGGCACGCGGTGGCTGAAACACAATGATCAAACGTATGAGAGAGAGAGAGAGAGAGAGAGAGAGAGAGAGAGAGAGAGAGAGAGAGAGAGCACATTGCTGGAGGGCTTCATTTTTCTGGAAGAATCAGCGAGGCCAACGTACACCGAATACAATGAGATGAGAAGAGCTCCTTTGCTCTTGTTGGTTCATGAACATCCTTTCAAGACTTTTTCCACTAATCTGACATGCGAATGCGTACATCAGAGTCAATACGGCTGAGCATCAATCGCCATTGATGCTGTGTTACCTGTATGACCCTCCGCATGATACATCGTGCTTTGCTTCAGACCGACACGTAGTATGGTAAATCAACTTACACTGGGAAAGCCGCAGAAGAATTTGGATGCTGGAGAGTTTCAAACTCGTGCAATTGATCAACCTGCAATTGCACTATATTTATATATTCTTATTTAGAAGCTTCTGATTGCCTTCTCCTCCTCCTCCTCCTCCTTTTTTCCTCCCCTCCTTGTTTTGATCTCTGAAGTTTCCATGCAGCTGCTGGCTGAAGCATTGTTAGATAATAAATCAGTCTTAGGAAGGACTTCTTCCCAAAATTGGCAAGTAGAGTTGGTGTATATCATGGAGACCAAACAATGCAATCAATTGATTATCTTATGCAAAATCATCCAAAAAGTCACAATTTATTGCACTCTTGTTGATTTAGTCATAGATCTTTCGACGTTGTCAAGTTTTACTAATTGAAATCATCTGACCAATTTTAGTAGGAAACCGCCGGGATAAGTGCCAGTAACGCCACATAGAACCTCGCTGGATTTGAAAAAAAAAGGATATAAAAGAAATGTTTTTTACTATAACTAGCCGGATGAACTCAATTGACAAAAGTTGAAGATGTTTAGGTTTCAATTCTGGATTGATAAAAATGCAACTGCTTTAGGACTTTTTGGATAATTTTTCTGATTATCTTCTAAGCCATGCAAGTGAAACATCGTTAAATATATTTGAGCTGTTATATGAATTCATAATTTAATATTTAAATATTCTAGTACTTCCTCTCATATTTTTGCTAAACTTTGGCCTACTGACTTGAAAGATTTAAATTCATGACTTTCTACTTTGATATCATGTGAAAAAAAAACTTAAGTTCATGAATAATGAACCAATTAAAATACATCAATTATATCGCACCACACTAATTTTTTGGTGTCAATAATTTACTCATAACTTATTAGTTTAAACTTTAAGGACGATTAATAGTGATATTACAAAATAAAGTATGAGGTATTGAGTTCGAATTTTTTCCTGGCCCTATATTTGCCTCCTTATGATATATTTCCATGTACTAATAATAGTCTAAAATCTAGATTACATGTAAGGGCAGTGTTCAAATATTCAAATACTAAATCAACATTTCCAACAATCATAGAATGTTCAAATACTAAATTACACATTTTCAACAATCATATCAAATTAACCAAACTAGCATGTGCATGGATCATATTATATAAAATTTTCGACAATTGAAAGTATTGTAAGAAAGATGTCAACATCTTTAATCAAATAGGATGTTTGGGCTAGTTCCTCTTGCTTGCAAGATGCTTGTGTCACGGACCTACAGATTCCATGGCCACTAAGACCCGTGTGGCACCTAGGAGGGTCGAGGCCTCCAAAACAGCCTTCTTCCTATAGTTGTTTTAATGGAACAATACGGTAAATAGCTATCTCATATCGAATCATGGCATGCCTAGCCTAACTCGATGAACTCTCTTGTAACGTGACTCGTAGCACCATTTTGGCACAACAACTGGTTTCGGCCTACCTTGGCCTTATTAGGAGAGCGGCATCAACCCCTAACCAACTTGTACATGGGAGGCCAACCCCGTCTTTAGAGTTCCTAAAGATATAACCTATCTATTCATGAACTCTTAGTACAAACCACCATGACGTCACTCCTACGGACCAGTTGTATCTTCCATTCTGCATCCCTATCTCATCACGACAACACTCTCAGCTCCATTCACAAGAATACATGAATACTAGTAAATAATGGTTAGTGACATTCTCCTTCACTCATTTCCGCAACGCTCTCGTTGCGAGTTATTCTGTCACTTCCTTGCATTCCCAACCATCACTGTCGCACCCTCGAGACTTATGTGAATGGCCACACTCGCCCAACAGAATAAACCACCATATTGGTTGCTGTCCAATCCAAAAGTTGTTCCAACCCTTTAGTCGCTTGTGCTCTCCTCGACAAGCGTGGTATCCCAAGCCAACTATACTCCTTGGCAGCACCCTCATGCGTACTAGGCTTCATGGACTCTACATACCAACGTTACTCTCCCCTTGTTGAAAACGTGGCAACAATCCTATCTTGAGATTCGCCTAATTGACCCAATAACGTTTTTCCTATTCAGTGAGGAATCTGTTCTTCCCTATGCCTCAAATGCCATCTTAGAAGTTGACGAGAGCCGCACTTTGTTTGAGCACCTTTGCTCCGGCGATCGCTCTCCGCCATCGTAGGACCAGGAAGACCACAGGGTTTCCCCAACTCACTCACTTATTGAAGGTATCCCTGCTTTGATACCATTTGTCACACACTTATAGATTCCACGGCCATAAAAGGCTCGTGCGGTGCTTGGGATGGTTGAGGTCACTAGGCCAGCCTTCTTCTTATATTTGTTCTAACGGAACAATACGGCGGATAGGGATCTTGTATCGGATTCGGAACAATACGGCGAATAGGGATCTTGTATCGGATTATGGCATGCCTAGCTTAACTCTAGGTACTCTCTCGTAACGTGACTCGCAGTACCCTTTTGGCACAACAACTGGTATCGACCATCCATGACCTCATCAGGAGAGTAGCATAAGCCCCTGGCCAGTTTGTACACGGGAGGCCAACCCCACCTTCAGAGCTCCTAAAGATATAACCTATCTATTCATGAACTCTTAGTACAAACCACCATGACACCACTCTCACGGACCAGTTGTATCTTCCCTATTGCATCCATATCACATCACAACAACACCCTTAGCTCCGCTGACAAGGGTACATGAGTACAGGAGAACAATGGTTCGTGACATTCTCCATCACTCATTTTCGCAACGCTCTCGTTACGGGTTATTCTGTCGTTTCCTTGCGTTCCTAACCATCACCGTTGCACCCCCGAGACTTATGTGAATGGCCACACTCGCCCAACATAATAAACCACCCCATTGGTCGCTGCCAATTCAGAAGTTATTCCAGCCCTCTAGTCACTTGTGCTCTCATCGACAAGCGTGGCGTCCCAAGCCAACTACACTCCTTAGCAGGACCCTCATGCGTACTAGGCTTCATGGACACCACACACCAACATTAGTCTCCCCTTGCTAAAAATGTAGCAACAATCCTATCTTGAGATTTGCCTAAATAACCCAAGAATGTTTTTCCTATTCAATGAGGAATCGGTTCTTCCCCATGCCACAATGCCATCCTAGAAGCTGATAGAGAGCCGTACTTTGTCTGAGTACCTTTGCTCCGGCGATCACTCTCCGCCCTCGTAGGATGGGGAAGACCACAGGGTTTCCGCAACTTACTCACTTATTGGAGGGATTCCCGCTCTGATACCATTTGTCACGGACTTATAGATTCCACTACCACAAAGGCCTGTGCGGCGATTGGGAGGGTCAAGGCCTTCAGGCTAGCCTTCTTCCTATAGTTGTTCTAATAGAACAATACGACGGATAGCTATCTCGTATTAGATTATGGCACACCCAGCCTAGCTTGAGGAACTTTCTCGTAACATGATTCGCAGCACCCTTATGGCACAAGAAGAGCAGTATCAGCCCCTGACCAGTTTGTACACGGGAGGCCAACCCCGCCTTCAGAGCTCCTAAAGATATAACCTATCTATTCATGAACTCTTAGTACAAACCACCATGACGCCACTCTCATGGACCAGTTGTATCTTCCCTATTGCATCCATATCCTATCACAACAACACCTTCAGCTTCGCTCACAAGGGTACATGAGTACATGAGAATAATGGTTTGTGACATTCTCCCCTACTCATTTCTGTAACGCCCTTGTTGCGGGTTATTCTGTTGCTTCCTTGCGTACCCAACCATCCCTGTCGCACCCCAGAGACTTATGTGAATGGCTATACTCACCCAACAGAATAAACCTCCCCATTGGTCGCTATCCAATCCAGAAGCTGTTCCGGCCCTCTAGTTGCTTGTGCTCTCCTCAACAAGCGTGGCATCCCAAGCCAACTGCACTCCTTGGCAATACACTCATGCGTTCTAGGCTTCATGGACTCCACACACCAATGTTACTCTCCCCTTGCTGAAAATGTGGCAATAACCCTATCTTGAGATTCGCCTAATTGACCCAAGAACGTTTTCTCTATTCAATGAGGAATCAGTTCTTTCCTATGCCCCCATTGCCATCCTAGAAGCTGATCGAGAGCCACACTTTGTCTGAGCACCTTTGCTCCGGCGATCACTCTCCACCCTCGCATGACCGGGAAGACCATAGGGCTTCCCCAACTCACTCACTCACTGGAGGGATTCCCGCTCTGATACCATTTGTCACGGACTTACATATTCCACGGCCACGAAAGGCCCGTGCGGCGCTTGGGAGGTTTGAGGCCTCTAGGCTAGCCTTCTTCCTATAGTTGTTCTAATGGAACATTACGGCGAATGGCTATCTCGTATCGGATTATGGCACGCCTAACCTAACTCGAGGAACTCTCTTGTAATGTGACTTGCAGCACCCTTCTGGTACAACAATTGGTTTCGGCCTGCCATGGTCTCATCAGGAGAACAACATCAGTCCCCGGCCAATTTGTACATGAGAGGCCAACCCCACATTCAGAGCTTCTAAAGATATAACCTATATATTCATGAACTTTTAGTACAAACCATCATGGCGCTACTCCCATGGACCAATTGTATCTTCTCTACTGCATCCCTATCCCATCACGACAACACCCTTAGCTCCGCTCACAAGGGTACATGAGTACAGGAGAACAACGACTCGTGACACTTGGAAGAATGAAGCGAGCAATTGACTAAGGGTATGTATGATAACCATTTTATTTTTCTATTATCGGGAACAGATTTGGAAAAGAAATTTATTTAATAATGCAATTTCATTTTTTCATTTTCTGGGATAAATTTTGGCTCATAAATGGTTTGGAATGAGAATCATAAGTAAAAAATTTCTGGTTTTCCATTTCTAGAATAAAGTGAGAAATAAGAATTCATTTCGTTGCTTGCCCTCGTTACTCACCATCTACCGCGTGCCAATCGCCATCTCTTGCTAGCCACCGCCACCCACCACTAGCTAACGCCCACAACGGTTAGCCACCTCTTGGTCGTCGACTGTCGACCATCAATCGCCAACGATTGCTTGCCACCATTAATAGCTCAACCTTCACCACCCACACTATTACTAGTCGCCCACCGGCGATGGGACTAGAAATTAAGAAGCCCATCAAACAATTTTCTATTATGAAAACAGAAATTTTGCGTCATTATTAAATGCTCTTTTCTGCTCAGAAATTCATTTAGAGAATAGAAATAGATTGTTACATTTCTAGCTGAAATTTGTTTCCGCTAAGAGAATGGTTGCCATTTGCATCCTAAGATGTTAGATGTGTAGAATATTTCAAAGTCCTTAAATCATTCAAATTTTTTTTCACAAATTTTTATAAATTTTGAAATTCTTTTCTCTATCTAGTCTTTTTTTAAAGGAGAAGGAGATATATATATATACACACTAAGGATGGCAACAACGAATAGTAAATCAACGGAAACATAAAATAAGGGTCCTTACCATACATATATAGATTATATACATAAAAAATTTGGTTTGATTTCTTAATCTCTTTTGCTTGGACTTTTATCGGTGGGCCGTGGCCGTCATCTTGGTCCGCTCACCGAATCTAAGCGACGGCTGAGAAAACGACGGCGTCTTTGACAATAATAAAGGTAAATCCGCCAGTCACAGCTGCGCATTCACCCGCCATCCCTACCCCCACCCGTGAATCGCCCAAATCTCTCTCTCTCTCTCTCTCTCGATCTCTCTTTCGATCTTGCTGCAGGTCAGTCGCCACCGTGCGTGAGTCAACGCCTCCCTCTCTCCCTCTGCTCCAGCTAAAAACCCTAAGTCTACCCATGGCGGGGGTCGCGTCGGGTGCGTCCGAGCTTCCATTTTCGAAGGATTTGAGGACCCGGTTCCCCGAAGCCGCCGGTGTCTTCGGATGCGCCGTGTCCGAATCTGGGTTCAGACGATGAGCGTTCGCTGTTTTCATTCACCCTTTTCGCTTACGAACTCCGGACGTGACTCGCCGGCGGCTCCATCGCGTTCTTCCCATTCTCTCTCTCTCTCTCTCTCTCTCTCTCTCTCTCTCTCTCTTATTGTGTAGGGTTCACGCATTTTGTTCTATTTCTTTTCTTTTTCTTGTTGTTCTTGAACTGATAGGAACTTGGAATTTGTGCTCTTGTTGTGAAGAACCTAGTTGGTCACCGATGACGCACTGTGCGTTTCCTTCGAAAGCCCGACAATTTCAGCCTGAAACTTTAGTGACGTTGTTGGGTTGAGTCCCGCATTGCAGAGTTTTAGCTTATTAAGAACGGTCCTTGGAGTCACGCTCTCGTTTTTTACTATCTGAGGTGGCATTGTCACGGGAAAGAACTCTGTGGAACTTGTCCCGAGAGAGCCCGAATTCTTTATCTTTGCATTCGATCGATCGAGTGAGAGGTGTTGCCCAGTAATTGTTGTTTTGGGTTTAGTTTTATGAAGCTGGTGAAGAGGATGATTTGATGATTGAAGGAAAATGGAGGGAAGTAAGGAACTTGATGGGAATGGAGTAAATGGCAGCGGCTCTTGCGATGGTCGGCCTCCAAACCCCCTCACTGCCACCTATTGGCAATGCTCGAGCAATGACCGTGTCACTCCTGTTCCACACAAGAAGTCGCTCATTCGCCACCCTTCCCTTGTGAGTTGTCTAATCCTGAATCTCGTGAGTATTGATTATCTCGGGTTTAATAGTTTAGTTGAATGGTGGCTCAATAAATCCTTGTCATTTACCTGGGCAGTTTTTTTAAGTACTAGCTTGTCAGCTGCTGGGTTACTTCTGTTTTTTAGTATCGAAGCTTTTGGATGATTAGCTCCATTATTAGGGCTTATGATGTTTTTGGGGTTTATGATCTTCCCTCTGGACCTGTTCCATGTACGTTGATTAGTCCTTATAGGAACTAGCTAGAATTGAGTTTATCGCCAATGTTCGATCCTGTTTGAATAATTTGTCCTTACTTCAATAGGTAAAGACAAAGATTTCAGATATCTCCGATGATCGAATCTCCGGTGTATGGAGTTGTGAGTCTGAGTTTCTTCCAGTGATTCGCTCGGGAGCATGTGCTGACATCGGTTTTCGTACAAGCATGGAGGATGCATATGTTTGTGTTGACGACTTAGATCGTGATTATGGACTCACTAACATGGCTGATGGGCCCAATGCATTCTATGGGGTATTGACCTTCTCTACTTTCTGTTTAATGGGCTTTCATGTTGGGAGCATGAGCTGAAGTTGCGATTGCTGCTAAGTGCTATCAGTATCTTTTGGTCTGCATCTGAGGTTTCTTAATCTGTTCATTGCTGGTTTGTCTGTTTTCATGTTGATGTTCAATCTATCCCAACTGAAATAAATGATGTTGATTCAAGTGTGACCAATCATAGAGAAAGAATTCTGTGGTATCATTGATAGCTCAAATGAAAGACGAGTGACTGTAATTCGGTCTTTCTTGTCTGTCTTTTGTCCATATGAAATTTGTTGATAGAGGTTGATACACGTAAGGAATTTAACCTTGGTTTGGTGCTTAAATATTTAATATCTTGTTGTGCCTGTGGAGGCTGCTGCTTTATGATAATATTATCAAAGTTGTGCCACTTAGTGGTACAAAAATTTCTTAAAAATTGCATCTCTTGCTCTTTAGAAAGGAAATACCTCGCAATAAATACCCGCATCTAATTTGTCCTATGACTAGGAAAAGCTTCTGCACTTGCTTTATATGTGAATGTTTGGTTGCTTTTGTTCTGTTTTGTTTTTAAACACAGATCCCACTCTCTAGTGAAGTTTGTGTTGTATGAAATAAAGGATGATGGAAGCATAATATTATAAGATTATGACTTTGTTTATACTCTGCAAGAATGTGAGTCAAACTTTTTCCTACCTTATTTTCAAATCTTGTAATGAGAGAACTCTTTATTGATCGACCAGATCTTTGATGGGCATGGGGGAAAGCATGCTGCTGATTTTGCTTGCTACAACTTGCTGCGGTACATTATTGGAGATGAGGATTTTCCTCAGGAGATCGAGAAAGTTGTTTCTTCAGCATTTCTGCAAACTGATGCTGCCTTTGCAGAAGCTTGTTCCCTGGATGCTGCACTTGCTTCTGGGACCACGGCGTTGGCTGTGATTATTATGGGAAGGTCAGAATTTTGTTTGATGATGAACTCTTCTGGAAATAGCCAAGAGAAGAATATCATTAATCTGAATCCGGTGCTCCGCTTATGATGTCTTGTTCTTATACAGTAATTGGGTGTTGGGCTTTACTCTTAGGCCTGAATTGTTATCTTTTCTTTTGTCTCTTGATTGAGAGTATTGATTTTTCTTTTCTTTATACTAATGAAATTGATCTATGCCAACTTTATGTCCAACATTGTGGGTTTTGGTGAGTGGCCTTTATATGCTTGTTGTTTGCCTACTATTTGATCTCATCTATGTATTTTCTACTATGAGATTTTGGTGCGAGGTTTATTCCCATCACTTCTTTTTCTTACTGATGACAGTGACACCATGATTCAATAACACGAACAAGCCTCATTAATGCCCTGAAAATTTTACTGCTGATATGCTTTTGGTGTTTGCATTTGGATTCAATCATGTCTTTTAGTTCTTGATCTTGCATTTTCTGACCATCTTGTTCGTATTTGGTTTTTGTCTATGTGGTACTAAATGGATGAAGTGAACACACTTTCAGCCAAATAGAGTTTGCTTACAAAATAAAGGTGTAAATGTTGTGCAACCGAGTGTTAGGTTGCATTCACTCAACTTAGTGCAAGAGTAAAGACGCTTAGACCTGAAATCAAGTGAGCTGGAGATTCACATTTGGGAAAAAAGCTCAGTTATTGCTGTTGTTGCCCTTTCTTATGTGGTCTGCAATTCATTTGGTCCGAGAGTTTACTTAAAGCATTGTCCATGAGCAGAGCAATTTTCTGAGCACTTTAGTGGCAATTATGCTAAAGCATAAGTGATCAGAATCTGTTCCTTTTCTTTTATATGTGAAAGCAGATCGTTGACAGTTGCTAATGCCGGAGACTGTCGAGCAGTGCTATGTCGCCGTGGGAGAGCAATTGAGATGTCAAGGGATCATAAACCAATCTGCAACAAAGAGAAGAAGCGAATTGAGGCATCAGGAGGGTATGTCTATGATGGGTACCTTAATGGGCAACTTAATGTAACTCGTGCTTTAGGTGATTGGCACATGGAAGGAATGAAAAGTAGGGAAGGAGGGCCACTCAGTGCCGAGCCGGAGCTGGAGAGCATGGATCTGACTGAAGAAGATGAATTCCTTATCATAGGGTGCGATGGAATTTGGGACGTGTTTAGGAGTCAGAATGCTGTGGATTTTGCTCGGAAGAAACTTCAAGAGCACAATGATCCAGTTATGTGTTGTAAGAATCTGGTGGATGAGGCTCTGAAGAGGAAGAGTGGGGATAATTTGGCTGCTGTAGTTGTCTGCTTTCGACCAGATCCTCCACCCAATCTGATCGCACCACGCTCGGGAGTTCATAGGAGCTTTTCAGCTGAAGGCTTGAGGGAAATTCAGAGCTTTTTAGATAGCTTGGCTGGTCAAGGGGATAGAGACTAAATTGAGGTTTTTTGTCGGTTCATTTTCCCCGGATATTTCATCGAGATCAAGTTTTACTAACTGTAGGTTTAGGTGGTCATATTTTTTTGAGTCACAAACTGTAATATATGCGGCATAGTGTCGGCAGCACTTTCCGTTTTTGCAGAGATCTGCTCGAGTTCCGAGTGTTGTTTTTGGCCGCTTGATGATACCGTGGTTAGCATTTTTCTAATTGGTTTCTGCATTGAACTATGCACATTGGTGGACTTACTCCGTATGGAAGATTTCAGTGTGGGTAACAACTAGAAAATGGTTGCTTCGATTCTCCGTGAGGAGTTTACCAATGACATGCATTTGGTCTTTTAAGACTGTTTTGTCGGATGGCATGAAGTTGGATTTGATAAGAATATGATGGGATTCTTAATATATTATCTAGAATTTGATAATTGTTCACATATAACATGAATGTCGATCTATGCTGTTTGCCTTTGGCGACCTCTTTAGGACCATGTGGATGATGGTCACAACCACCATCTCGAATCGCGACGTAGCCTGGCCGCGTCCCCATAGATCTAGAATGGCGACCGGTGCTAAGGTGGTTGTGCTCCTCGACGTGATGATGGTGGTTGATCGAGGACAATGACCAAATAAGGGGCGAGAACTGATGTGGTCATTGAAGGACGGCGGCCAAATCACTGACCAAGGCGGGTAGCAAAGAGGCGACCGACGTAGGGGTATTGGTTCTTGGGCGGGACGATCCTCCACCTGAAATGGACTTTATGGTTTTCGGTTCCAAAATTTTGGAACCAAACCAATAAGGACCGGTCCGGTTCTGGACTAAGCACGGCTATCCACCTTGTGCTCCCTAAATTGTTTTGAACAAAAGAAGAAGCTAGCATATCTTTTCCTTAGACATTGCTATGATTATGGGGCACTTTTTTAGGATGACTAAAGAAACAATAGAGCTGATGACTAAAAATAAAAAAAGAGATTAAGTGGGAAGTCGCACATTGATTTGCAAGGGAGGAAATATACTGTTTTCTATTTTTTGTTTAGAGAAATTAGAGTCGAATTGTGAGATCCGCATGACTGGCGAATTTTTGTTAGAAAAGACATAAATGAAAATGTCGAACACTGTTGTTTTGGTCCAAGTTCCACCTTGAAATCAAGAAACGAACGGAATAATGCCACTTCCAATTTTGGAATTAGGATAGAACCAAGAAATGGACTGAATAGAGCCGTTTCGATTGGACTGGTTTTTTTGGGTTTGGTCTGATTCTTGGGTTAAAATAGGACCATTGCTTGCCTGTGGCAAGAGCAAGGCGAGGTGTGACCAAGGCTAGAGCATACGACATGAAGGCAAGGACGTCAATGGATGGTTCAGGTCGGGTCAATTTTTTTTTTTACTTCTTTATTTTTTTTACTTTTCCTCGGCTAGTTGCCAGTGGCTCGAGCCTCGCCTGAGGCCGATAAGGCTTCAATTTGCCAGGTTCTACGGAGCTTGACCTCACTGATCTTGGGTGATGATCGAGACTTTCTAGGGGCGAGGTTGAGCTTGTTGGAATCTAGCGAGTCTCAAGCTCGGCGGCCTTAGGCTAGCTCCAAAGCTCGACGGTCTCAAACTAGCTCAACCTCACCTAATTCGACGAGGTCGAGTTGGCGCCTCGCGACCTGGCCTCTCGAGCTTGCTGGCCTCGGGTGAGCTTGAAGCGGCTCGCTAACCTCGAGTGAGCTTGAGCTCACCGATCTCAACAAGGTCCGAGCTTGTCGATCTGGTCAAGTCTCGGCTTGGGTTTCGAGGCCTGGTCTCGCCAGAGTCTGGTGATGTCTTAGCTTGGCCTTGAGGCCCGAGCTCGCTGGAGAGTGGCGAGGTCGTCCCTCGCCTCTTGGCCAGTTGCCGGTAGTCGCCATGAACAATGACTGGTTGAAAAAGATGGGAAAAAAAAGGAAAGACAAAAGATAAGAGAAAAAGAAAAAGAATTAAAATTTCGAGTTTTTAGAAAATAAAATAATAAAAATATCAAATGTTTTTATGACTTAAAAATGACTTGTTTATAACCTATTTATAACTTATTTGGAACCAATTTATACTCACATTATTTAAGGTCTAGGCTTGGTCAACCTTAGATTCAAGCTCTAAGGTCGAATCGCGTTGGCTGAGGTTAGGCTCTACCTCTACGGTATCAAGGGCCATCGTAGCTTGCCGGGTGGAAATAAGAGGTGAGGGGCCACTAGCCAAGTGTTGAGGCATTGGTGGTGGTCGTCGGTGGAATGCAGAAGTTGCGGTGGTGGTAGAGGGCGGAGGCTATGACCCTTTTTCATGATGGTGATCCCAGCGGCGCGGCCGGTGGTACTATTGTTGCTGGTGATGACGAGCAGCATTGTTGTGCAATCGGATCGATTTTATCCGAATCCGGTCTTGAAAATCAGTCCTATTGTAGGTTCTCATTGGAACCTATCTGGTTCCATATTTTAAGTGAAAAACTACTCGAGAACTAAACTGATTGATCCGAATTTGGAACTAGTTTCATAAAGCCCAATAATATCCCTAATTTTTCTCTAGGCATCTTTTCGAATACCTCTCTCTCTTTCTTATATTCTCTCCAACCTCACTCAAATACTTCATGGCTCACCCTCCTCTTCGCTCGCCCTCGCTCATTTGAGCCTTGGAATCCTCACTTGTTTCTGATCCACCTTTGCTCACTCGCCATCATTTATCTTTGAACCGTTTTGTTGCTCATATTATTTTGTTGTAAAAAATATAAACAAAAAAAGAGAGACATTTCTTGAGGAGACCCTGCAACCGAACTGAAAAAATTCGAAAGGTTTCGATGCAAGCAGGGCATCAGAGCATCGGATTGATATCCTATTGGGACTTGTATCCGGCTTACCAAATATAGTCTTAAAAATTGCAACAGTAACATTTTAAAAGTTCTTTCACTACTTCAAGGATCTCCAGCTTTAAAACTTAATATTTCAAGAGGGAAGTGCCACGGCAACTGACAAGCCTTAACTCCAGAATCAAGCACGAGAGCACAAATTGAATAACTGTATATATTTGAACTTTGCTTTTCAGCCATATCTTGTATAAACAGGAAGACAAGTGTGGCTGGTTATTTATAGGATTGCTTGAAGCAGTCGTTATGATTGCACTTTCCTATTCGACTTGACTATAAGATTATATTCCCCTTTCTTCAATAGAACCTCTGATCCCCACATGAAAATCTTGTACCCAGTCAACTTACGTTCAATTCCTCCCTGATCTCCTGTCGTGCCGTCCTCATCTCTTTTGGAAGTTGAATGTTCTGATTGAGAAGACAAAGATGAAACCAAATAGGAGAGCGAAGCCGACGACCAGCACGATCGCCACCACTCCCAAGAAGTCATGTCTGAACCCAAAATAACTCCTGACGAACTCCTCCACTGTCTCGCCAGTGTCAAGCTTGTCCTTAACATCTCCATACTGCGAGGCCACCAGTCCGTACAATGTCCAAGAAACTGGACATGCCCAGTAATACCATCTCCACCAGATGGGTATTCTCTGTTAAAACGAAAGTGGTAGCCCTCATCAGTGAATGCTTTTCCAGTAAGGTCTTGTTTTTCCATTTTGGTTTCAGTGAAGATATCGATGAACTTACCGTTCGAGGCACGATGAATCCCGAGAAAAGGTTCCAAATCAAATAGAATGCGGAAGAGGTTATGGCGGCTATGTGTTGGTTGGGCGTGGCTGCCACGCTCGTCATCCCATAGAGAGTGTAGAATAACAAGGTGAAGAACATACAGAAGATGTACCAAAAGAACTTGCCGGCCGTCCACTCAAACCCGATCATTGCATAGACAATCACTCCATAGATGACAGTTTGGACGAAGATGTAGGGGATCTCGACGACAACCTGTGCGAAACAATTTTGGCAAATAAGATGATGGATTCTCTCCAGAGTCATTGGAGGTCTAAGGGCTTGGAGTCATTACTATTATCCCATGAGCTAAACAAATCTAATTCTTTCCCCTAGTTACGAAAGTGAAACGTCTCCGTACATGTGCAAAGGCATAGGGCAGAGCGGAATACATTCCAGCCGCTCTTTCTCGATAGAAGACTGTCCTCTCAATAGCCATGACGGGTTGAACTGTCGTTGAATTCTGAAATCCGATGAAAATGACAGCCGTGAACATGGAGCCCATGGCATTGAAGAGATCCTGCCGGTTTCTCCTGCAAGCGCCGCAAGTTGTGAGCAAATGATGCTAGCTGTGACTGAGCCAGTATACTTCTTTTCTTTTCGTAATCATATATCTATGCGTAGGGATTTTTGTCTATCACCTTTTGGAGCCGAGCTTCCAAAATATCGTGCCGAACATTAAAGCGAGGAAAGTGGTGAATAGAAGTCTCACGGCGGTGTATGTTGGGTTCCGCCAATACGACAAGTATTGTTTCCATAGGCAAGCCATCCACTGGATGGAGAACGATTGTGAATATTGTGTTGGAAAATAGAGTTCCTGTGACCCCGGTGGAGACGTACTTAGTTCCATGATCAGAGCTTTGTTTCTCCTGATTCGATCATTAGAGAGACACAGGAGATGTAAATGGTCTGCTAGTAGCCCTCTAAATCTCTTTTTCTTTTCAACCTTCAACTTTATGATAATCTCTTCGAGCTTATCGAGCAGAAAAATGAAAATGTTTCTGCTTCTGAAAAGTAATTTCTCACCTAAACAGTTCCGAATTCCTGTACACTTCAGTGAAGTCAACCCCGAGGATTTCTTCTTGAGCAGCTGTCGTCACCTCCAACATCCAAGTCGCTGGATTGTATCCATCTTTAATTTTTGGAACTCCGCTAATACCCTTCAATTTAACGCATGAAATGTTAGCATTCAAAGCTCAATGTAATTTAAACTCGGTTTATTACTGTGCAGAAGTGAGCTCACCTCAAAGTAGTTGATCAGGTGTGAGGATCGCTGGCCTAATGGACCGACATAGATCTCCTTTCCACCTCTTTTCAGAAGAAGCAGCTGCATATTAATAAGGAAGATCTGTCAGATAGACAAATCCTTTAAAAATACAAGCAAACAGATAGCTTGGTTCCTTGAGAGAATTTGCGTTGAACCTCATCAAAAGCATCAAATATGTCGATGCTTGGCTGGTGGATGGTGCAAACAACAGTTCGCCCTGTGTCAACTGTGTTTCTAACTGTTCTCATTACTATAGCAGCTGCCCTGGCATCGAGGCCGGAGGTAGGCTCGTCCATGAATATAATTGACGGGTTGGCTACGAGCTCCACTGCAATTGTCAGCCTTTTCCTCTGCTCGATGGAGAGGCCATTCACCCCAGGCAACCCAACTAGCGCTTCCCGTAATGGGGTAAGCTCTACAAGCTCCATCACTTCTTCAACGAACATCTGCAGAAGTTTGGATCAAATTTCTAGCTAGCACACTAAATGCTTGGAGGGAATCAAGGCTGCAACAATATTATGCTGTCTGAAATGTCATGAGCTGTGGTTATCCTTTGAGAGATGCCAAAAATTCTTTGGATCGATGTAAACCATGAGGAAAATTCTGTTAGGTGCAGCTTATCGCAAAAACTCGAACTGTCTTCTGAAAAAGTTGCCAAGTATCTTTTTTACTGATAAACATGTAGAGAATTTATCTAAGATGCCAGATGACATAACACTAATGGACCAAGTAATGCTCTTACCTTCCTAGTCTCAGAATCCACCTCAGTAGATAACCGAAGCCACCCAGAATACACCAAGGACTCGTGAACTGTGATGTGAGGAGAGTGGATATCGGTTTGTTCACAGTATCCTGATATGCGAGCGAATGTTTCTTGCTTCTTTGGGTACCCAGATATGGTGATTGTCCCTTCGAGGTATCCACCGGTCTTCCTTCCGGCCAACACATCCATTAGAGTGGTCTTTCCTGCGCCACTGACACCCATTAAAGCCGTCAACACTCCTGGCCTGAAAGCACCACTTATGCCTTTAAGTAGTTCCAGCTGATCTTCGGGAATGCCTTGAGCTTTCATTTCCTGCAAACATAAAAACAAACTCACCGCTTCCGTCATGTTCGGCACATCGACAAGTTCTGCCCATCAGTTCAATTGTCACAACAAAGGATCTTCCAAGCAAAATATACCTGGGGCATGTCTATGGCGTATCTGATATCATTGAAAGCAATAGAAAGCGGCTTGAAAGGAAGAACCATTCCTTGTATCTGGTTCAGGTCCGAATCATTTGTTCTCCCGACTCTTGTAGACAATGTTCCTGATGCAGAACTTCTTCGGCGTCCACTCTCTTTTTCTGTATTATCATGATAGTGATGCCTTTAATTTAAGTTCTGCTTGACAAGCAAAAAGTACAAGATATGTGGGTTCTGGGGCTCACCATATGAACTCCTCTGGCTCCCTCTTGATGATAGCTCAATGACCTGTCCATTCTCACTCGCAGTTTTCTCTGCCAGAGTCCCTTTAGAAAGTACAGCTTGAGGCTTCCCAAATGCTGCAGCCAAATGTAAGTCATTCAACAAAACTGCACAAGGCATCCAAAAAATAACAGCCTTGTGAGAGAGACTTACGGTCGAGATATTTCAAGGCCACGGTGAACAGGAAATTGAAAAGAAAAATGTATCCAATTGATGCTCCTACTCCGATCCAATACCAATGTGCTTCAGGTAATATTCCACGGGACTTCAGGACCAATACTCCTAAAGGCTCTGTGGAGTTAGGAGGAATCTAAACAACAACAGCTCGAAACTTCATTAGTTGATACTCTTTAACAATTTTAGCGGCCTTCATTAATCCTTTGTACCGTCTTTAATGACAGTTTTGTGAGAAGGTACTTACATGTCTCCACTGCTTTCCAAGAAATTCATTTACAGAGATAGCGTTCTGTCCATACATCATTGGGGAGATCCAGTAACCCCATATCCACCACGGCTTAACATCATCTGATTTCAAATAATGTCACATCGGGAAATTCAATATGTGAACTGCACACGGAAAAATGAATATTTTAGACATGTGGTTGACCTCTTGATATGATGAATCCGCCGAAGATCAAAACAGAGAGTAATCCAAATGTTCCAAAAGTATTTGCCACAATCATGTTCCTTCCCATTGCCCCAACAAATCGGAATAATCCTGATGTCGCCTGATGTAAGCATACGAGCAGAAAATACTGTTTGAAGAACCTGGAATCAAAGATTCTATCAATATCTGAATTACTAGGTCGCAGTTTGAAATTTTGAAAAACTGTAATCTGATCAACCTTCCAGCATAAGGGTCAAAGCCTATGACATAGTAAGTCATGATCACCCAAATAGCAACTTCTACAAGAGTACTCGGAATCTTCAGGATACACGTGGGTAACGAATACGCCCATGCAGGAAAGAAGAAGAGGTCTCTCTGCTTGTAGAAGACGGGGAGCTTCATGACGGTCATGCCAAGCTCCGAGATTCCATTGAACATTATAATGAGCAAAGTGAAGAAGAGAGCACCGAAATAAATCCCACCGTCCATCACTGTATCTCGGTGCATCTCAGTCCGTAGGAACACCGTCATTGTTATGAAAGCCGTAAGGATAAGCTGATGTTCGTCAGCAAAAGGAAATTACAAATGGAACTGACAGATTAGTCAGAATTACAGACTATATTATGAAAACCAGTTCTTCAACTTGCTCACCTGGAACATTGTGAAAATGTGGACAAATGAGTTTCTCTTCATTATCAGAAGTTCCCTCGCAAAGCAAGCTCTCAACAGTTCTTTCTGGCTCACCCCGTACTTCTTGGTTGTTAGAGCGGCTGGATGGTTTTTCGACTTGTCGAATGGGATTGCAAGTTGGTCGCTTACTATCCGACCAATGTGAAATGATTCAAACGCATCGGAGAATTCCTTGATGGTTACAAACCGATAAGGGGAGTCCTTATACCAATACTGCTCTTGATCTTTCCATGAAGTCACCTACGGATCAAATTACGGAACATCACTACGAATGAGTCAATTGTCACTCATTGTGCAGAAAAGAAGTGATCCAAAAATGTTACTTCTTGCAAGAAATCAGCTACTCCTTTCCTTTCAGGGCATTTAAAACCCATGTGACGGAAGAACTCGAGCACGTTTTCTCGGGGACCTTGGTACACGATTTGCCCATCTGAGAGAAGGATGATATCGTCAAACAGGTCAAAAGTTTCCGGCGCAGGCTGGAGGAGGGATATCAGAGCAGTCCCATTGAGGATGTGTATGGACTGTCTGAGTGAGCTCACTATTTGGAATGTCGTCGAACTATCCAAGCCAGTGGATATCTCGTCCATAAAGAGCGCTTTGGCTGGCCCCACGAGCATCTCCCCTGTTTCATGTCAACACAAAATTGAACAAAATCAACCGAACTTGATGAAAAAGTCATTGCAATCATCCAACAACACGGTATACTAAAGTGGCCTTCTGGGTCTTACCCATTGTGACTCGTTTCTTTTGTCCACCGGAGATGCCTCGTATCATTTCATCTCCCACCATTGTGTCGGCGCAAATTTCAAGTCCCAGAATCTAAATTTAAGCATTGCAAAAAGAACAGAAATTTTCAGGTTTTTGTGCTTTCTCCTTTTCCTCAAGGAAAAAACAGAAGAAGGGACTACTGGTGCTTTTTTCTTGCTCATACCTTGAGTACATAGTCAGTAACAATGGTAGTCTCCTGTCCTTCCAGGGCAGCTGCCTGCAGAAGATTAAGATCAATGAAAGTTCTTACAGGCATTAATACCTGTTAGTCATGGTCTCGTTTCTCACCTTCATAAAGATATCTATATCTGGATCGGGTTTGATGTTTGCCTGCCTCTCTCTTCTTAATAACTCTGTTAGCATATCTAAAAACAACGGTAGTATCATACCTCAAAATCTTTGCCCTTTTCCAAAATTTACTCTTTGAATCATGGTAACGAAGAAAAATGTCGCAAAAACTCACCATAATGGGTTCCGATGCCTTGACACCTGGCTGAGAAAGCCAGAGTTTCTCTGACAGTCAGTTCTCCTATGTGCAGATCATATTGACTTATATAAGCCGATGTCCTCTGCGGTACAAATTCTTTCATCCCGTGTCCGTTGTACGTGACTCTTCCCGAGGACTGAAATTTGCAAACTCTGTGTGACTTACACAATAAAGACGAAAGACTCCTGGAGTAAGACAGCTCTAAGAGTACTTTCTTTATGCTTACTTTCAAATGTTTGCTGAGCTTCCCAGCTAATGCTAGAAGTAACGTGGTCTTTCCAGAGCCGGGAGGCCCCAGAAGTAATGTCATCCTGCAAAAGAGAAATAAAAAGGGTGTCCACATTATCTTAACTTCTTGAGCATTGTATACTGATAAAAATCTGTGGTGACTCTCTCTCTTTTCTTACCTGCGAGGCTTGATGATTCCGCTGACATCGTTGAGGATTGGTAATGGTTTCTTTCTACTAGGGAGGATGTGAAGATAGTTGAGCAACCCCTGTTGACGTTGATTAATATGAGATGGTGGTCAGTCAGTTTGAGCAGAATCCAAATGAAAACATATAGTTCATGAATTGACTATGAATTACCTCAAGTATGTTGACAGAGAAATTGAAGATTGTGGGTAGAGCTCGGCTTCCAACGTAAGCTTCTGCCTCAACATTTAGATGCTCGAATCGGACTTCAATGGTAGGAAAATCCAGTCCAACTCTGTTTATTATACAGAAGGACACACAGACCTTATAGAGATTTATCATGAAAGTTTCAGCTTAGAAAAGAAAATACCATTTCTCAGATGAAGTTTCTTTTGCAGGGTAAAAAAGAAGAAGAAGAAATTAGACCACTTTAACATGCTCTTTGAAACTATTGCAGTCACCAACTAGTTATATTTTTCTGAAATGCTTATAAAGTCATCACCATGTACCTCTCAATCCTCTTCCTCAGCTTTAACAAGAACTTTTCATTGTCTTCCTCAGCTGTATTCAGCAGTCTCTCCAGCAAGTTCCTCCTCTCTATCAATCCGAGATTCTCGATATTGACCTTTCTGATCTGGCCTTCTTCTTCAGTGAGAATGCCCTGTCGAATGCGCGAATACGTTGGGAGCTTTTCAAGTGCAGCCCATTTCAGAGCTTCCTCATCATCCTCATCCCTGCTAGACCTTGAGAAGATCTCCTTCCCACTGTTGCTCCATGCATTTGAGCTGCTCAAACGTGCCCTGCTCAGCCTTGCGCTGCTTATTCTAAATGCATCACCAGTGTCCATAGTCACCCACTAAAAGCTACACAAATGCTTCGCTGAATGGAAATTTTCACGCAGGAAGGGCTTGGTCCTGACAATGTGCGTGAAAATGGTCAAGAAATTTTGAAGCCTTTATAGATGTTTTTGAGGGCTTCTGATGATGGTTAAACGAGAGGGAGTAGCATTTTTGTGTATATATAGCTTGAGAAGAAGCAGAAGATGCCAAAACGGGCTCACGATTAGTCATTTGGAAGTCCCAAAACTTTTTATATAAGTGCGATTCAATCCTACGATTTTCAAAAAGTACAATTAAGTTTTAAAATTTTTAAATATGTAATTAAGTCTTGAAATTTGTCAAATTGGTGTAATCAAGTTCTTTTATTAACTCGATTCAACTTGACAAACAAAAAATGCTAACAACATATAAAATTGATTACACCAATTGGACAAGTTTTAGAACTTACTTACAATAACTTGATAAATTTTAGGACGTGATTGCACTTTTTTTTTTACTTAATTGCACTAATTTGTTAAGTTTTAGGATTTGATTGTAGTTTTCGAAAAATTTTAAGGATCAATTGTATTTTTTTAATTTCATGACTAGTTTTAGGTTCTCAATGCATTTATTCTTAATTTTCTTTTTATTTTTTTGATTAGTTTTTATTTTCATACGTGGGTTTGAGGTAACTGCATACATTTTATGAAGAAGGGAAGAGGTTGGAGCATGTCTTGTCATTTTTTTTCTATAAATATAAATGCACTTCAGAAGATGAATGGAAGTGGGATGGAGAAGGTTGATCTTTACATGTATGAATCATGCATCATGCCGGTGGCAGATCGATGAATCAGGCCAGGACGGATACTAAATTTGGGCACTTGCGAATGAAATTCGATCCAAAGTTTGGTCATGTGATTTTTAGGGACGTGCATGATTTAGAGCGGTCCGATTCCACTCCGAAACTAGTAACCAGATCAATGGGACCGGTCCTCGATTTTTATGACTAGAGACCGGACTAACTAATCCTAACACTGGATTCGGTCCAAATTCTGGGTAATCCAATAAGACCGGGAAAAGTTCAAAGAAAAATAAGTATTTCATTCCAACATGGCATCCTCTTAAGTTAGAGAAATAAAAATCATGCGCGAAGACTCAAAAGCACTCTGTCGTCTCTTAGCTCTTTGACCATGTCAAGAAAGAGAAACTCACGAGATAGTTCAATTTTGACTCTTTGAGTTATTTGTTCTCATGAACGAGAATGAGAGTGGAGAGCGGAGAGCTTGAAACCTTGAGTGTGAGATGTTGAAGATAAATATCCATTGAGCCCATCAAGATTGGACTAAAATTGAATGGGGCATGTCACTTTTTTTTTCTCTATCGGCCCTAAACAACTTAGAGAAAGAGTCAATCCTATCTAGTCTCGCCCTACTAGGAACCGAGAACCGGATCGCCCGTGAACCGGTTCCATTTTTAGGAACCGTGGATCGAACCAAAACTCCAAAGAACCGGACCAACCCAGCCGTTCCGGTCCGGGCGGTTTCCTGGTTGGGCAGTTCATTTTGCTCACCCCTAATCATTTTGGATTTAGGAAAATTCCAATTGTACTTTTGATGATTGAGTAGGCAAAAACATGGAAATGGATTTCCATGTTGGAGTCCGTGAACAAAGGTTTTCCTAGTTTAATATATGTACATATACCTATGTGTGTGTGTGTGTTTATCACGAGTGTGGTTTGATGCCTTCGTTGATGTAAGTAGGCAGAGCTGTCTTCTTCGTGGGATCTAATCTAACACCCCATTGTTGCAACACTTCTCTTCCTGGAGAAAATTCATTAGTGGTTCTGTGCCTTCGATGTGAATTAGGCAGAGTTGTCTTCTTCATGGATTTGATTTGACATCCCATTGATGCAGCACTTGTCGTCCGTGAGAAAATTGATTATTGGTCTGCTATCTGCATGAAAAGGGAAGTCCACAACCCAATCGAACATGTGGAGCTTCTTCTTCCTGGATTCCATTGGGTGATCCGTGCAGCGCATCCATTTGAGGTTGCTTGTGTTAGCGAAGGCGTACGCGTTTGGAAGCGACGAGGTAATACTTCGTGAATTGCTTTGTGGAGTAATTACTTAAAGTTGAATTTTGTGAGTTTCGATGTAATCTAGGGCTCGAAACACTCGAGCAAGTAACCGAAACTCTGTAGTTGCCTAATTGGTTAGTGGATTCTTTGTGACAGGCTCTTCCTATAGATCATACCGACCTTCCGGCCGAATCACATAAATATGCTCGTATCCATTATCATTCTTTTTTTATTTCTTTGATAATTCTATTCTCTCTGTATGATATTTGAATTTCCAGATCCATCAACTTCCACATTAATTGAAACCAGATTTAACGTTTTTACGCTTAAATGTTTCAACTAATGGGCATGAAGTTTGTATGTATATATATTTTGAGCAGCGGGAATGAAACACTTTAGGAGGTAACTTTTAGAGCGCGACACCCTACCCTTGGTTGGTTATTATTCAATAATGCGATGCAATAGTACAAAAATATTCATCTTGCAGATATTGATTCCCTATTTCGAAAAAACAACGGTGCGTCTATGACTAGAAAATCAATAAATGATTATCGATTTTGGACATATCAGTAATTAAGAGTGTATTCGAGTCATTTAACTACGCCTTTCATATCATCCTTCTATCTTGTCGTGACTATTAACATGGCACAACTTGACTGGCTTCAAGTTGGTCTTGAGGTGAATTAATTCATGAATTTGAAACGGCGTAGGACGGGTGAGGTCGGTTCCAAGGACGATCGAGTTCTCGAATTGTTTCATTTTCATGAAACAGGCATTAATTTTTCACATACCCACTCAATCAAAGCTTTGCAGTTGAAATGGCGTTAACAAATTTCCCTGAAAAGAAGAAAAGAAGACGAAATCTAGCTGATCTTTCTTTTTCCTTTTTCTTAATGAAATCCATCTGTTCCAACTGTTTGTCCCGAACTGTGGGTTTCGGTTTATTGCCTTTACATGGTTGTTGTTCAGTGCCTACTATTGGATTCCGTCCATGCATTTTTCTCTTTTACTGTACAATATGATCAAAGCCTCTAGTGTCCTCAAAATCTTGTGGGCTGCATTTTGTTTTTTGTGCTTTATTTTGAATCCACGCATGTCTTTTGGGTCTTGATCCTGTGTTTTACTGAATCATCTGGTTCATGTGCTTTCATCCCACGAGGTACTATCCAGATGAAGGACACAGCACTTTCAGCTGAAGAGGTGGAAATTATGTGCAAACTGAGTTATAGGTTGCATCGACTCAACTTGGTGCGAGAGTAAAAGATGCAGTGATCTGAATACAAGGGAGCTGAAGATTGGCATTTGGGAGAAGGCTTAGTCGTCGTTGCTGTTGTTGCTCTATCTCACGTGGTCTGCGAAACCTTCAAATACAGGTTTCAGTGGCCTAAGGGTTTATTTAAAGGTGGTGGTCCATGAGCAGAGCAATTCATGCTCAAGCGTTTTTTTTTTGGTCGAAATGAAAATGATATTAATACTCTGAAAAGATAGAGTTTTGATAAGACAAGGATGTGGCATCTGCACACAATAAATCCAAAAGACATAAGGGAGGATTGATGGTCCATGCACACGGTAGTCTTCTCTGACAGTGGGCCTTGGCTACCCAGTCAACAGCAGCGTTTTTTCCTCTCGGACAGTGGGCTAGGCGCAGATTTGTGAAAGCCTTCATCCGATGTTGGGCTTCTGTGATGAGCCCATACGCATCCCAGCCTATATGCTCGCTAGATACGCCTGCCATTTCCACAAGATTTGCACAGTCTGTCTCGATTACAATAGATTCGCACTCTCTTCCAGAAATTTTAGGGTTTCGACTAGGGCAGCTGCTTCGGCTTGAAGAGGCGAGGAGACGCGCAGATCTCGTGCGATTCCGTCGAGCAGCAAACCCTTGTTGTCTCTGCATATGCAAGCCATGGAGCTGTCCCCTGAATCCGGGTCGAAGGAGGCGTCGATGTTGAGTTTTATTGTTCCAGCCGGCGGTGGATCCCATCTCTTTGAGCCAGGTTGTCCCGAAACTTGATTTTTTTGTTTAAAGTTCCCCAGACGGCTAATTAGTTCCCATTCTGCTTTGGCTGATGAGATTACATGCTGAGCGTTGGTGGGTTGACTCCTGAACACAACTTCGTTTCTTCCCTTCCAAATCTGCCACATAGTAAGGCATATGAGTTCGAGGGGGGTTTGAGTTTGTAATGTACCTGACAGCCATGCGTCCAGCCTTGTAATAGTGTAAGGGTTTATAGTGATATTGATGTAATGGTCTTCCCATATGAGTTTTGTCCAGGGACATAACAAGAAGAGGTGCTCCGTTGATTCTGGGGCTTGTTTGCAAACCGGACAGGTATCATCTGGGGTTATCTTCCTTCGCATGAGATTGTCTTTAGTAGCTAAGGCATTTTGGATAACTTGCCATGTGAAAAACCGGATTTTTGGTTCTATTTTCATGGACCAGATTCTTTGCCACAGTTTTTTTGGAACATTGTAGGAAGAAGAGGCCTGATTTGAAGCTTCATTCTCAAAACTTGTTCTGAGGAAGTTGTATGCTCCTTTGACTGTATACTGTCCAGTCTTAGAATGTTCCCATATAACTTTATCTTCAGAGTTCAGGGGGTTTAGATGAATTTTCAGAATTTCAGAGGCTACGGGATGATAAAAAATCTGAAGGATTCTTGCTTCATTCCATTTGTTCGCACCCGATAACATGAGGTCAGAAACCCAGGTAGGGTCGTTTCTGTTCTTTGGTCCTCCAATAATTCCTCTTGATAACCATTTATCTTCCTAGATATTGACTCCTCTGCCACTCCCATTTAACCATCGAGCAGAGCCCCTTGAGACATCTCTACCAATCAGTAGGCTTTGCCATCCCCAAGATGGTCGATTACCTTTTGCAGCATGTATAAAGTCACAATTAGGGAAATACAGGCCTTTTAGTACTTTAGACCAAAGAGAGTCAGTATTTTGTAAAAGCCTCCAAGCTTGGCGTCCTAATAAAGCTTGATTAAAATTGACCAAGTCTCGAAAGCCCAGCCCCCCTTCTTCCTTCCTCTTTTTTAAAACTTTCTAGCTCTTCCAATGAAGTCCTTTATGTGCTTCTTTGTTTTTCCACCAAAAGTCTGCAGTTTTCCTTTCTATTGCTCGACAAATTGAGATGGGTATTTTGAACAAAGACATGGCATATTGAGGAAGGGCCTGAACCACTGACTTCAAGAGGATTTCCTTGCCAGCCTTAGATAGAATGTTCTCCTTCCATCCCTTAAGTTTTCTGTTAACTCTGTCTATGATCCAGGAAAACATGTGTTTTTTTTATTCTCCCCAATCTGATGGAATTCCGAGATACTTCCCTGTTTGCTTAATTTCAGCTATTCTCAGCTCATCAGCCATGTTCTTTCGTAATGTATCTGGAGTATTTTTACTGAAGAAAATGCCTGATTTGTTTAGGTTGACTTCCTGGCCTGAGACAAAGCAGTATCTGTGGAGAACATCAGCTACCTGTTGACACTCTGAGATTGTACCATGGAGGAAGATAATCAAATCATCCGCGAACATCAGGTGAGACAGAGTTGGAGTAGCTGAGTTAAAACTGATGCCTTTGATGTTTCCATTATCCACAGATTGTTTCATTAAGATGGACAGAGTATTTGCCATAATAATGAAGAGGTATGGGGAGAGCGGGTCACCTTGCCTTATTCCCCTTGACGGCTGGAAGTAAGGTAGAGACTCTCCATTCATCTTGATGCTATAAGAAATAATAGTAACACAAGACATAATCCAGCAAACCCATTTGGCACAGAAACCCATTTTCAGCATGCAGGCTTTTAAGAAATCCCATTCTACACAGTCAAAAGCCTTTTTCATATCTACTTTTAGTACATCATTGAATTTCTTCTTCCTCTTTCTGACTCTCAATTGATGGAGGACCTCCTGAACTATCAAGATGTTATCCTGGATGAGCCTACTGCTGACAAAGGCGCTTTGCTCCTCTGCAATGATCCCTGGCAGCCACGGCTTCAGTCTATTAGCCAAAATTTTGGATATAACTTTGTAAGTGAAGTTACATAGGCTTATAGGTCTGAATTGCTCAAGTTTCTCTGGGTTTGGTACTTTAGGAATCAAAGTGATGTGTGTCTTATTCATTTCAGGGTTCAGGAGCCCCGAGAGGAAAAAGGAGTTAACTTCTTGAAAGACTTCTTCCTCGATGTCTTCCTAGTGCCGTTGGAAGAAACAACCATTCAAGCCATCTGGACCGGGTGCTTTGGTAGGTCCTAACTGGAACACTACTTGTGTTACTTCCTCTAGAGAGACCTCCTTTGTAAGGGCTGCATTCATTTCTTTGTTAACACTGCATGGAATTTGCTCTACTACTGGAGAGAAATCTCTGGAGCCCTTAGTATGGTATAGATCCTGAAAGAAATTTTTTGTCATATCTTTCAGCTGGTCTGGGTTTCTTACCCACATATCACCTTCATCTTTCAGCATGGCAATTTTGTTTCTCAGTCTTCTTTGCATGGTGGTTGCATGGAAAAACTTTGTGTTCTTGTCTCCCCATTTAAGCCACTGAAGTCGTGATCGCATGCCCCAATACATTTCTTCATGTTTCCATAGTCTTTCTATCTCTCTTTTCAATTCCTCAATTCTGCTTTTTCCTGCTGTGTTGAGTCTGTTATTTGTGATCAGCTGCATTTCTTGCTTGAGTTTAGCTATGTGAGCGTAGCTATTGGTGAATTTCTTTTTACTCCAAGCAGACAGACTTTCAGCTACTTTGGTCAGTCTACCCGCAAGTGATGGGGTAGTGTTTGTGTAAGAACGCCAAGCTTCCTTGACAATCTGATCATATTCTTCATGTTCTGACCAAAACACTTCATAACGGAACTCCCTTTTATGTTTCTTTTCTACAGGAGAGAAATTCAAGATAATAAGGCTGTGATCCGAACCAATAGCTGGTAGGGCAAAGACCACATCATCAGGGTACAAAGCTCTCCACTCCATATTGCATAGGGCTCTGTCCAACCTTTCCTTTACTAGGTTTTCCCCATCTCGGTTGTTTGCCCACGTGAAGGTACAACCTTTGCTTTCCAAGTCTATAAGCTCGCATGAATTAAGGAAGTTTTGGAAAGCATTGATTCTATAACGTTCTGCCATTCTTTTCCCAGCTTTCTCCCAATAATGGAGGACTTCATTGAAATCCCCTATGCAGAGCCAAGGCAGACTGCTGTTTTTACAGGTAAGTTGGATGTGTTGCCATAACCTCAATCTGTTTTGGAAGTCATTTGGGGCATGGATGAAGGTAATTTTCATTTGCTGTCTGGTTTCTACCATGGTACATAGGACATGAATGAGGAACATAGAGCTGAATTCAATCTTTATTTCTGCCTTTTCATTCCACAGTAACGCTAAACCTCCTGCTTGTCCTATAGGATCCACTGTATAACGGTGCTTAAAACGTAGTCTTTTTTGCAATCTCAAAACTATTTCCTGCTTGTTTTTTGTCTCCAATAAGCAGATAATAGTGGGCTTTTCTTGAACCACGAGGGTTCTTAGGGCCTGGATTGTCAAGGGAGAGCCCATCCCTTGACAATTCCAGCAGATTAGCTTCATTGGTACCCCGGTGGCTTATTAGGGCTAGCCACCAAAGCCCGCTTATACACTTCCTCAATGGTTTGGATTTGGGTTTCTAATAACTGATCTTCATTCAGTAAATCAGTGTTGTTTGCTTGAAGTTTGTAGGGGGAGAATCTCTTCCTTCTCTTTCCAGTCAGGTCTAAGGGGCTTTTGCCCCTTTTAATACTATCTTCCTCTTTGTGGGGAGACGGATTTTTTACAATCTGGATGCCCTTGTTTCTGTTGGTTTGAAGTTGAATAGCAAGTGATATATCTTCAATCATATCATCCCACTCTTCAGCATTTGATATTGCTTTTCCTTTTCCAGCCTCACGGTGCTCAACATTATCCTCAGGGGAGTCCTCAAAGAGAACAAGTTGACCAGCTTCAATTGGTGTCTCAAGTATCACCTCATCCTCCATAGAAATATCCAGCTTTTTACCGTAAAAAATTTTCCAGTAGGGGCTATATTCATTAGCCTCAGCCTTCATCCATGAACCAAAGGGGAGATTTTTCAGGTTTTCCGCCCTATTGTTGGTACAGCCACTTTCTTCACAATACTGTGCATAATGGCCGAGCTTGCCACAGACATAGTAGTAGTTTGGTAGCCTCTCATACCTGAAGTCTAACCACAAATTTTTTCCCTTATTGCTGAATAGAGAGCCCGATAGCAAGGGGGATGTGGTGTCCAGGGCAACTCTTGCTTTGCCTATTTTGCAAGCATTAAATCCTCTAGATTCTATTTTAGTTGCTGAGACTTCTCCTATTTCATTAGCCACTTTAATGATGACATTCTCGGAAATCCACTCAGTTGGAAGCCCATGAAGTTGGACTCAGAAGTCACATTTAGAGAAATCGTAGCAAGCAGGTGGCGTGTCTAGAGCCCATTCCTTCAGCATCAAAAGGTGGTTTGCAAAAGACCAAGGTCCCTAATCTAGGATTTTGGCCTTGTCCGAAGCTGAGCTGAACTTGAACTCGAAAGTTCTTGAAGCTATCAGTGAGATTTCCACATTCTCTAGACGCCATGCCTTGCGCATTGTATTTTGAAAGGCCTGAACATTGATTTTTGGGTTAGATTGTAACTGACCTATGAGTGACAGTTTGCATTCTTTGACTTTGACTGCAGAGATCTCCTCGTCAACAGCCACAATCTTCTTCAAAGACCAAAGGCCTCCAAGCTTTTTGCACAGAGCTGCGAGGCGAGCAGCAGCTTCCTCCTCTTCTTCCATTAGTGTAATGGGTTTAAGGCTAGGGTTGGGTTAGGGTTTGGTTGGCATCACGGGCTTTGTGTATGAGACTGTGGGTTTAGGGTTTCTTTGTATTTGACGGGTGGGTTGAATGGAACAGTGCTGGGAAGTGGGTTTAGGGTTTATAGAGGGTAGGGGTGGGGGTGGGGTTGAAAGAACCAGTGTTGAGAGGGGGGGAAAGTATGTAAAAATTCCATTATGTAATCAGTATCTTCTTGAAAAGTTGGAGGGTTATGGAGCAGATCTGAAATTTTTTTTTGGCAAATGGCAGGTAGGGTTTATGTAAACGTGTTTGGGATGAAACTTGTTTTGTCGGGGAGTATGTGAGATGGAGAAGGAAAGTAGGGTAGGGATTCTGAAGGCAAAGGAGAGGCGGCTACAGAAACTCCGGCTATAGAGAGATTTACACGGTGAGGAGGACTCTCATTGAGGAGAGGGAAGAAACTTTCTCCGGCGAGAGAGAGAGAACTCTCCTGGGAGAGAACTGCAGTCTATCAAGTTTTTTAATTCCTGGAAAACAGTTGGGAGGCATTCCTTGAAGAAATTGCCTGCCGGTTTTCATCATATTTTATACGTGATTTGCTCAAGCGTGAAGGAGCGTGATTTGTTCATTTTCTTTCGTAGGTTACGTGGGAGAGCGATTCCTACTGAGTTCTCGGGGTCGGGCTGAGGCAGCCCACGAGGCCTGCATGGCACAGCAGCCTAACCCCAAGCCCAGGGTGGGAACTCTTAGGAGCCGGTCACTGAGGTTGGTAAACTCAGAGTGCCTACCGTACTTGTTCCTCTATCCATCCCCTCTCTATGTAGGGAAGAGGACGAAATTCTTTCTTTTGGGAGGACGGGGCAGGTAGCCCACATACATGAAGAGAAGAAGAGAGGGGGGAGTTCATCATAAGCCAATTGGCATCAAAGAGAGGAAGCGAATTGAGGCATCAGTAGGGTATGTCCATAATGGGTACTTGGAGGGCCACTCGGTGACAAGCCCTAGCTAATGAGCATGGATCTGACCGAAGAAGATGAGCTCCTCTTCATAGGGGGTGATGAAATTTATGATGTGTTTGGAAGTCACAATGCTGTGGATTTTCGGGCGGAGGAGACTTCTGGAGCACAATGACCTAGTTATGCGTTGTGAGGATCTGGTAGACGAGGCTTTGAAGAGCAAGAGCGGCGATAATTTAGCTGCAGCAGTTGTCTGTTTTCAACTACAAAGATCATTCATAGATTATGTCACACTCCCAAACCCACAAGTAGAAGGGTATGACACGGCCGTCCACCTTATCGAAGGACGCAACCTCAAATGACCAGACATAACCTGATATCAATACATGCATACATATACATATGATAAAAGGTAGTTTGATTTACAATATCAGAGTCCACTATAACCGTTAAACTATACATGTACAACCAACCTAAAGTCCTCAACCTAAAATAGCTTATACCCAAGTAGCGCTATCCAAAAAAAATCCCAAAATGCACGCGTTCTCGCCCTACGAACGAGTCCTCAAGTTACCTAAAAGACAAATAGTTCATTGAGTAATACATTCCTCCAAAATAAGTCAAATAAATACTATGCATATATTTAAAACAGTAAGAAAACTCATTTACATCAAAACCAGGTATAATAACCTTCAGAATCAATCATAAATCATTTCAATATAATGTATTCATATTAAAATCAAAGTTAGTTTACCAAACCATGTCAAATGAGTTCAATAGTCAAATCCATTGATCAATCTCATCAATCAGACACCAACAGTCAGTTCTATCGACTAATCTCATGCTTAATATCAACAGTGGTCACGAATAACGCTTCGTGACTAAGCGACCAAGATTCCCCCCTTGGCTAGGTCTCCACCTACAATGCCAGTGGCTCGGCCCACAAGGATATCCTAGAGTAATATGCGCATATTCACAAAAGCACACGGGTTCACAGAGATACTGAGCTCAAACCATTAATCAGTAATCCACTTCCACAAACTCAAACCAGAAATCATTATATATATATATATATCAATCGATCCACAAACTCAAACCAGAAATTATCATATATATATCGAATCGTTTCCTCAACACATTTCGTAAACTATTTCGTAGTTCAGACGTATAAACTTTCACAACATATTTTATAAGCATTTCGCAAGTCAAAACACAATATTTGCAGCAAAATGTCTTCTCAAATTCAGAGTCAAACCACAAAAAGAAATAGTAATCATTCAATCCATAATTTATGCAACAATATGTCTTTACCAACTTATAACACATCAATTCTTAATAAATTTCAAGACATGAGTTTTCAAAATTCTTAGGAGGAATAATATTACTCACCTCGAGTATGTCAAATTCCAATATATACACCACCGCTCTAGGTTCCTAATAATAAAATAAAAATAGTATTAAAAACCGAGTAAAATAATATTCTAATGACTAATTTGACTAGATACGCCGATCATCGACAAAAGCGATGCCTATGAATCACTAAAATAGCTCGTCGATAACAAAGATCAATATTTCTCTTTGCGCGACATATACACATAATTTGTTTTTGCCATAACTTTCTCCACCAAACTCCATTTTTAACGATCTTGCAGTCAACGAAAGCCCCTTTGACGTACTACAACTTTCATGAATTGACCCCACCCAAAATCTGACAAAAACCTACTGAAAGTATCCCCCGAAGTTACTGTTCGCTTATGGTCCCTGCGCGCGACAAAATTCAAAATTTCGCTCCAGACAAATCATAAGCCCAAATCGAATTCCGCAAAATGCTATGGCCTCACAACACCCTAAACTACCATAATCTCTTGATTTCTCAGTCAAACAACTCCAAAATCGGACTTCACCTCTCAAAACTCGTATAATTCCGAATTTACAACGAAAACTCAAAATTTAATCCGATTAAGTAGACGAGGGGCATGAGTACTTACTAGGCATTGTGACTCGAAGCTAAATCACTTGGCGATGTCTCGGAATCACAGCGTCCTTCCCATTTTTTTCCTTCTCCCTCTCCTTTCTTTCTATTTGCTCTTCTCTTCTTCCTTCTTGTTATTAACGTGCCCTTTATTTGATCGCACACGCAGAAGTTGAAGCGGTGGAAGAGGTGCTGACCAGTCAACTATGGGCTTGGGCTTGGGCTCTTACAGATTACGTCAATAATATAACTTTTGAATAACATTCCCCACGAGTGCTATGCCACGTTGGATTACGTCATTTTTCGGCACTTGTGGTAACTGTCTTTAATAAGTTATAATACTGATGAACGACTTAGAAAGTTATCACAATTGAGTGATAATAAAATTTTGTGATATTCAAATAAGGACTATATAGAAGTCAAGGTACACTTGATGTTTTTTTCCCCTTGAAAGCTTATATGAGCTTTTCAACCGAAGGTTTGGGGGAACTTTGACGCTGGTTAGATAGTTTCGCCAATCGATGATGTTGATAATATGTTTTGAGTTTAAGCTCACAAAGAATACTCGATTGAACTAGGATTTCTAGCATGAGAATGTCGCGAGGGACTTGAAGAACGCCAATACGGCCTTGCCTTATGAGAAACAAGACATTTACAGGGGACATTTGCAAGGGGGCGAGGACGCAAACTCAGCCGCGAATTCTCAGAGGCGAACTCAGCCGCTAGGTCGCGAACTCAGCCGCTAGGTCGCGACCTCAGCCGCTAGGTCGCGACCTCAGCCGCTGAGGTCAGAGAAGATGAAGAACAGGTGGAGACGCTGTTCGAGAAGATGAACATGTCGGAGAAGATGAACAATGTTAGGGTAAAGTTGGACTTTCAATAAAAATTTGAGAGCAAAATGGGTAACTAACAAAAATTCATTAAACCTTGCTTCAATGTTCCGAAAATGCTGAAAGCCTAAAGCTCCTTCAACCAGCTTGGGCTTTCAGCATTTCAAATGCTGATATTTGGGCAAATGAGCATTTGAAAGCTGAACTAAATACCCAATATTTGGCCAAAGAAGCTTTGAAGGCTGAATGGGCTTTCTAAATGCCCAACTAAACATACCCATAATGTTGCTGATTTTTTTTTTTTTGCAACTGTCTTGAGAATGAAAGGGAATTTCTAGGGTTGGTCTGACAGATTGATACGTAAGTGCATATGGTTCTTCTCAAGAGGTGGTGCTAACGCTTGACGCGAGCTCTCTCAAACCTTGCTAAATGCAACTTGATTTTTTTCATTGATCATGAATATTATTTTACTTTGAGAGCTGTTAGAATCTATTACAGGCCGGTCAAAGATTTTTATATCCAATGCCGAAATTGGTTTCTTTTTCTATTTCCTGAAAACGTTTGTCATGTGGACTTCCCAAATTTTAATGCCTACGCATGTTCATTTGTGTGTCCATGCACAGCAGCTTCACATAATGAGCCATAAATTCATGTATCCACAACCAATAATCAAAGTGAAATCACGGAAATTAAAGAACGAAGATAAAATAGGGTCGACCTCAAAATATAGATGACTTTGTTATAGAGCCCATAACATAATCGCCATAGCAATGCGAAAATGTTAAACATTCAATTAATTCTAAAGCTCCTTTCCAGCAAGGTTAGCTCAATTTTGTTAACATTTATGAAGCCCTTTTCACCTACTCTCAAGGATCTCCCGCTTTATTTTTATCAACCTCATATGTTTTGCGGAATACATTTTTCGTTCTCGCACGTTTAGATCATTTACAAAAATGGGTCAAAGGAAATAGTTTCTTACTAAAACTTAAATTTAGGAAAATGATTTCATCTTTACAAAATCGAAAATTATTTTTAAAATATGACTAAATATCGACGGTTGGATTATGAATCAAGAACTTGGGCATGGGAAACCCTATGCTTATTCCTGATCCCTTGGCAGTGGTGTGGAAGTAGAGGTTAGGGTTCGGTCCTTGTCTCCTAGGCTTAGGTCTATCAAGGCCGGGTCAAGGAAACCATGTTAGTGCTGGTGCCCAAGTGGAGTCCGGTCTCAAGACCTTGTCACCCATGCTTGGGTCCATCGAGGCCGGGCCCTCGGCCTCAATGCTCTTGCTTGGGTCCTTGGCTCCCAAGCCTAGGTCCATCAATGTCGGGGCCAGAAGTCATGTGCCTGGTTCCTTATGCTTGTGCCTTGAGATGGGTCCATTGAGGCCATGCTTGCAATTCCTAACACCTATGCATTAGTCTCGTCGCTTAGGTTGTGGCCCATCAAGACCTTGCATGGGACCTCAGTTCCTGTGCTAGGGACCTCGGTGCCCATGCCCAAGTCCTTAGCGCACGGGCCTGTGTCCGTTGAAGATGGGCTTGTGCTTGAGACCCTAGCTACCCATGCTCGTGTCCATTGAGGTTGGGCCTCGGACATTGGGCGCTTGGAACTAGGTCCCCTTGTGCTCTACCCAGATCCATTGAGGTCAGGTCATAAAACTCGATGCCCACATCTAGGTCCACCAATGTTGGACCTAGACCGTTGTGCACATGTCCAAGTCCTTAGTGCTTGGACTCAAGTCCAACAAGGCCATGCTTGGAAACTCGATGACCGCCTCGATGGATCCAAGCGTCCAGTGCTCGCATTTGGGTTTACAAAGGCTAAGCTCAGGATCTCTATGCTAGTGCCTGGACCTAGTTGCCAAGGACTCGGGTTCGTGCATGGGGACTTAATTCTGGCCTTGATGGACCCCATTCTGCCCTTAATGGACCTGTGTATAAGCGTAGGGGATTGGGTCTCGAGTACAGAGGTCAAGAACTCGACCTTGATGGACATAGGCGTGGCCACCAAAACCGGAGTCCCACAGCTTAGATTGACCAAGGACCAAGCACCGAGGTCAACGATAGGCCTTGATTGACCTAGGCTTGGGCTTCGAGGACCTAAGCTAGACCTTTGTAGATCACGGCCATGATGCCAGGGACCAAGGCATGACCACTAAGTTCTTGCGCTCGGTTTCAGTTGGCCCAAGACTTGTGTTTGTACTCGTGCTTGGGAGTCAAGGATCCGAGCTTGAGATCTTGGTGCTTACACCAAGTTTATTGAGTACCTACTTACAAGTAATCGGTGCTCGAATAGTATATTTTGCAAAATCAAATGAGACTTTTCTTATCAAATAATAAAAATATTTTTGAATGCATTTTCAGGTTTCGGCCAAATATAGAATACTATTGTCGTTTGTCTAAAAAATGACTTCTCAAGACATCTTTTCAGAAGTTATCAAATATTTTTTGTGAAGTAAACAGAACTTCAACTGCAATGGCTTCCGACAAAATTTATCCCTGCAAGTAAGCATGAGAGTAGAATAATTTATTCGTTAGTTTTCTGAAGGCTTCAAAACTTTTCCGTACAACCTTGTTTCGCAGAAGCATTAGACAAGTGCAGCAACTTATTTATAGAATTGCTAGATATGGTCGGTATGATTACGCCTTCCTGCTCGACTGAATCTGCAAAATTCCATTCCACTGTCATCGTTAAAACTTTTGATCCACATACATATCTCATAACTCCGGAACTTTACATTCAATTTCTATCCGATACCTGTTGCGCCGCCATCATCTCTTTTGGAAGTTGAATGCTTTGATTGAGAAGGCAAAGACGAATCCAAAGAGGAGAGATATTCCGAACAGCACGATCGCCACCACTCCCAAGAAGTCATGCCTGAACCCAAAATAACTCCTCACGAATTCTTCCACTGTCTCGCCAGTGTCAAGCGTGTCCTTAACATCTCCAAACTGCGAGGCCACCAGTCCGTACAATGTCCAATAAATTGGACATGCCCAGGAATACCATCTCCACCAGATGGGTATTCTCTGTTAAACAAAAGTATGAGCCCTTATCAGTTATGCTTTTCCGTTAATTCTTATTTGTATATTTATTGTTTTCCACTTCGGTTTCGGTGAAGATATCAACGAACTTACTGTTCGAGGCACGACGAATCCCGAGAAAAGGTTCCAAATTGCGAAGATTGCGGAAGCGGTAATGGTGGCTATGCTGTGGTTGGGCGTGACCGCCACGCTCATCATGCCATAGAGAGTGAAGTATAACAAGGTGAAGAACATACAGAAGATGTACCAAAAGAACTTGCCGGCTGTCCATTCGAACCCGATCATTGCATAGACGATCACTCCATAGATGACAGTTTGGACGAAGATGTAGGGAATCTCGATGATAACCTGGGCAAAGCAATCATTTTCAAATAACGTGATGGATTCTCTCAAGATTATTTTGAGTGCTAAAGGCTTCGTGCATTCATTTCCTATTTTCCAATGAACTGCCTTGGTGAAAATTCTCTTACGTAGTTATGAAAGTGAAACATGATCTTACATGTGCAAAGGCGTAGGGCAGAGCGGAATACATTCCAGCCGCTCTCTCTCTATAGAAGACCGTCCTTTCAGTAGCCACAACGGGTTGAACTGACTTCGTATTCTGCAATCCGATGAAAAGGACTGCTGCATACATTGAGCCCATGGCATTGAAGAGATCTTGCTGGTTTCTCCTGCGAGTCCCATAAGTTTTAAGCAAAAAGGGTACGGAACTGAGCCATTATATTCTTTTTCCCAAGTCCAATTCCTGCCTTTTTCAGAACCGAAAAGAAAAAGAGCAATATATCTATCCATATGAATTTCTGTCTATCACCTTCTGGAGCCGAGGTTCCAAAATATCGTGCCGAACATCAGAGCAATGAAAGTTGTGTATAGAAGTCTCACGGCTGTGTATGCTGGGTTGCGCCCATACGACTTGTGTTGTTTCCATAGGCAAGCCATACACTGGGTGAAGAACGATTGTGAATATGGCGTTGGAAAATGGAGATCCTTCGACCCTGGTGGAGGCTTACTTAATTCCATGATCAGAGCTTTGTTTCTCCTGGTTCGATCATTAGAGAGACACAGGAGATGTAAATGGTCTGCTAGTAGCCCTGTAATCTCTTTTTCTTTTCAACCTTCAACTTTATGATAATCTCTTTGATCTTATTGAGCCGAAAAAGTAGAACGCTTCTGCTTTTGGTAAAGAAACTCCTTACCTAAACAGTTCCGAACTCCTATACACTTCATTGAAGTTAACCCCAAGGATTTCTTGTTGAGCAGCTGTTGTCACCTCCAACATCCAAGTCGACGGGTTGTATCCATCTTTAATTTTCGGAACTCCGTTAATGCCCTTTCATTGAACGTGTGAAATGCCTTTAAAGCCCAATGTAAATCTAAACTCAGTTTCTTACTGCGCAGCAGTGAGCTCACCTCAAAGTAGTTGATCAGGTGCGAGGAATGCTGGCCTAATGAACCGACATAGATCTCCTCTCCGCCTCTTTTCAGAAGAAACAGCTGCATAATAAGGAAAATATCTCAGATACTTCGTTGTGTGAAAAAAATAGAAGCAAATGGATAGCTCGATCCCTCATGAGAAATTGTGTCAAACCTCATCAAAAGCATCAAATATGTCGATGCTAGGCTGGTGGATGGTGCAAACCACAGTTCGCCCTGTGTCAACTGTGTTTCTAACTGTTCTCATTACTATGGCCGCAGCCCTGGCATCGAGGCCAGAGGTAGGCTCGTCCATGAATATGATCGATGGGTTGGCTACGAGCTCCACTGCAATTGTCAGCCTTTTCCTCTGCTCGGTGGAGAGGCCATTCACCCCAGGCAACCCAACTAGTACTTCTCGTAAAGGGGCAAGCTCTATCAGCTTCATCACTTCTTCAATGAACATCTGCAGATTTTGGGTCTAATTTCTAGTTAGTACCATGCTGGGAGTAATTCAAAGGCAGCAACAATTTTATGCTGTCCGACTGTCTGAAGTGTTTATAAGAAGCGGCTATCCTTTAAGAGATGCCAGAAATTATTTTGATCAATGTGTGATTAATGTAAACCAAGAAAAATTCTGCTATAGGTTGTCAAAGAAACTGGGACTTTCCTCTGAAAATTTGTGACGTATCTTTTTCTACAGATAAACTCGTAAGAAGTTCATCTAGGATGCCGGATTGGCATAAAAGTAGGGGAACATGTAATATCTTGACCTTCCTAGTCTCAGAATCAACTTCGGGAGGTAACTGAATCCACGCAGAGTACATCAAGGACTCATAAACTGTGACATGAGGAGAGTGGATGTCGGTTTGTTCGCAATATCCTGAGATGCGAGTGTATGTTTTCTGCTTCTTTGGGTACCCAGATATCGTAATCGTCCCGTCAATGTATCCACCGGTTTTCCTTCCAGCCAACACGTCCATAAGAGTTGTCTTTCCAGTGCCGCTGACACCCATCAAGGCGGTCAACTCTCCTGGCCTGAAAGCACCACTTACACCTTTTAGAAGTTCCAGCCGATCATCTGGAATGCCTTGAGCTTTCATTTCCTGCAAACAAAAAAAAAAACTCGCTGATTTAGTTATCTTCATCACATTGAAAAGTTCTGCCCATCAGTTCATTTGTCAGAACAAAAGCATCTACTGAACAAACAGTAACCTGGGGCATGTCTATGGCGTATCTGATATCATCAAAAGCAATAGAAAGCGGCTCGAAAGGAAGAACCATTCCTCGTTTCCTATTTGGGTCCGAATTGTTTATTCTCCCAACTCTTGTAGACAATGTTCCTGATGCGGCGCCTCTTCGGCGTCCACTCTCTTTTTCTGTGGTATCATGATAGTAATGCCTTCAGCTTAAGTTCTACTTGACAGGCCAAAAGTACAACATATGTTAATTCTGGGGCTCACCAGATGAACTCTGGCTCACTTTTGATGATAGCTCAATGACCTCTCCATTCTCGCTCCCAGTTTTCTCTGCCAGAGTCTCCTTTAAAAGTACAGCTTGAGGCTTCCCAAATGCTGCAGCAAAATGTAATTCATTCACCAAACTGTACACCAAATCCCGATGATAACAGCCTTGCCAGATAGACTTACGGTCGAGATATTTCAAAGCTACGGTGAACAGGAAATTGAACAGAACAATGTATCCAATCAATGCTCCAACTCCTATCCAATACCAATGCGCTTCGGGAAAAATTCCGCGGGACTTCAGGACCAAAACTCCTAAAGGTTCTGTGGAGTCAGGAGGAATCTGTACCACAAAAGTTTCGAGACTTCAGCAGTTGATACTTCAAAAATTTTAGCAAACTTGCATCAATTGTTTGTTTGGTCCTTAATAACAGTTTCATTAGAAGGCGCTTACATGTCTCCACTGCTTTCCGAGAAACTCATTTACAGCGATAGCATTCTGTCCATACATCATTGGGGAGATCCAATAACCCCATTTCCACCATGGCTTAACATCATCTGGTTTCAATTAATGTCACATCAGGAAATTGCATATGTGATTGCAAATTGAAAGAAGAATTTTTTAGACATCGGGTTGACCTCTTGATATGATGAATCCGCCCATGACCATAACAGCGAGTAATCCAAATGATCCAAAAGTATTTGCCACTATCACATTCCTTCCTGTTGCTGCAATGAATCGAAATAATCCAGATGCCATCTGATGTAGGCATAGTAGTAGAAAATACTGTTTGAAGAACCTGGTAGCAAAATGTTTATCAGTATCTTAATCATTGGATCAAAGTCGGAAATTCTAATTAACTATAATTTGATCAACCTTCCAGCATGAGGGTCATAGCCTATGAAATAGTAAGTCATGATCACCCATATAGCAACTTCTACAAGAGTGATCGGAATTTTCAAGATCCATGTGGGTAGAGAAAATGCCCACGCAGGAAAGAAGAGGAGGTCTCTCTGCTTGTAGAAGACAGGGAGCTTCATGATGGTCATGGCAAGCTCTGAGAATCCATTAAACATTACAATGGTCACAGTGAGGAAGAGAGCGCCAAAATAAATCCCACCGTCTATCATGGTATCTCGGTGCATCTCAGTCCGTAGGAACACCGTCATCGTTATGAAAGCCGTAAAGGTAAGCTTATATGCATCAGAAAAAGGAAGTATTAGGACATTAAAAATGATATTGACAGATGAAATGCATCGCTTAGGTTCGCAGAATAAACTAGGAAAACCAGTATTTCAACTAGCTCACCTGGAAAATTTTGAAAATATAGACAAATGAATTTCTCTTCATTAGCAATAGTTCCCTCGAAACGCAAGCTCTCAACAGTTCTTTCTGGCTCACCCCGTACTTCTTAGCTGTTAGAGCAGCTGGATGGCCTTTTGACTTGTCAAACGGGATCGCGAGCTGGTCGCCTAGTTTCTGGCCGATGTGAAATGACTGAAATGCCTCGGAAAATTCCTCAACTGTTATGAACCTATAAGGCATCTTCTTATTCGCCCAATACTGCTCTTGATCTCTCCTTGAAGTCACCTACAGGTTACAATACAGAAGATAAACATTAATGAGTCAATTATCTCTTGTAGGGCCGGAATATAATAATTAAAATGGGATATGGAATCTTACTTCTTGTAAGAAATCAGCTACTCCTTTCCTTTCAGGACATTTGAAACCCATGCATCCGAAGAACTCAAGCACGTTTTCTCGAGGACCTTGGTAAACAATTTGCCCATCCGAGAGAAGGATGATATCATCAAACAGGTCGTAAGTTTCTGGCGCAGGCTGGAGGAGGGATATTAGAGCAGTCCCATCGAGGATGTGTATGGACTGTCTGAGTGAGTTCACTATCTGGAATGTCGTCGAACAATCCAAGCCAGTCGATATTTCGTCCATAAAGAGTGCGTTGGCTGGTCCTACTAGCATCTCCCCTGTTTTATGTCAACATGAATTGGAGAAAATCAACCTAACTCGATCATAATGGATTGCAGTCATCTAACAACAAGGGATACTAAAGCGGCTTTCTGGGTCTTACCCATTGTGACTCGTTTCTTTTGTCCCCCGGAGATGCCTCGCATCATTTCATCTCCCACTATCGTGTCAGGACAGATTTCAAGTCCTAGAATCTAAAATTAAGCATTGCGAAAAGAACAGAAATTTTAAGTGATTGTGCTTTCCCCTTTTCCTCAGGGCAAAAACAGGAATGGACTAATGGCTTTTTAACTTCCTTGGTCGTACCTTGATTATATAATCGACTACAACATTAGTCTCCTGTCCTTCCAGTGCTGCTGCCTGCAGAAGATTAAGATCAATAGAAGCTTTTACAGGCATCGATTAATGTTTTTGACCATATTTCGCATATTAAGTGAAAAAAAGTATAAAAGTCTGCAATCAGAAAGCCGTTTGGCCATTCATTAGCCCTGATCTCATCCCTCACCTTCATAAAAATATCTGTATCAGGATCAGGTTTGATGTTTGCCTCCTTCTCTCTCCTTGATAACTCTGCTAGCATATCTGAAAGCAAATGTTAGTGTTATACTTCTTAATCCTCGAAGTTTTTGATAATTTATCCTCTCAAGTATGGTAACGAAGAAAAATAATGCAAACTCACCATAACGGGGTCCAACACCTTGACACCTGGCCGAGAAAGCTAGAGTTTCCCTAACAGTCATTTCTCCTATATGAAGATCATATTGACTTATATAAGCTGACATCCTCTGTGGTACAAATTCTTCCATCCCTTGTCCATTGTACGTGACTCTTCCTGAAAACTACATTTCACAAGCTCTTTGTGTGACTTATATCCACTATTATAGGATGACAGACCTTAAAGTACTTCATGCTTACTTTCAAATCTTTGCTTAGCTTCCCAGCTAATGCTAAAAGTAACGTGGTCTTTCCAGCGCCTGGAGGCCCCAGAAGTAATGCCATTCTGCAAAAGAAAAATGAAAATTGGGTCAACAATATCAGAACTCACTTCTTGAGCATAGTATGCTGGTAAAAATCTGTAGAAACTCTCTCTCTCTCTCTCTCTCTCTCTCTTCTTACCTGCGAGGCTTGATGATTCCGCTAACATTATTGAGAATCGGAAATGGTTTCTTTCTACTAGGAAGGATGTGAAAATAGTTGAGAAACCCCTGTTGACATTGGTTAATGTGAGATGGTTTTCAGTCTGCTCTAGCAGAATCCTAGAAAAAGTAGATATTCAAGGAATTGACCGTTACATTACCTCAACTATGTTGACAGAGAAATTAAAGATTGTAGGTAGAGCTCGGCTTCCAACATAAGCTTCGGCCTTGACATGTAGATGCTCGAATCGGACTTCAATTGTAGGAAAATCCAGTCCAACTCTGTTATTAGTACAGAAGGGCAAACACAGACCTTATCAAGATTTATAACGTAACTCTAAGCTCGGAGAAAAAAAAAACCATCACCCAGATGAAGTTTTTTTTCTCTAAATTTGAAAAGAAGAAGAAGAAATAACCAACTTTGACATGCTCTTAAAGAACAGGGCAGTGACCAACTAATAGAACATACGAAGTGCTCATTAGAAATCATCAGCATATACCTCTCCATCCTTTGCTTCAGCTTTACCAAGAACTTCTCGTTGTCTTCCTCAGCTGTCTTCAGCAACCTCTCCAACAAGTTCTTCCTTTCTATCAACCCGAGATTCTGGACATCGACCTCTCTTATCTGGCCGCCTTCTTCAGCGAGAATGCTCCTCTGATTGCGCAAGTACCTTGGAAGCTCTTCGATTGCAGCCCATTTCAGAGCCTCCTCATCATCCTCATTCCTGCTAGACCTTGAGAAGATCTCCTTCCCACTGCTCCTCCATATGTCCAAGCTGCTCGCACGTGCACTGCTCAGCCTTGCACTGCTTATTCTAAATACATCACCAGTGTCCATAGTCACCCCCTAAAAGCTAAACTAATGCTTCACTGAATTGTAATTTTCATGCAAGATGGCCTTTGTCCATGACAATATGCATGAATAGGATCAAGAAAGCTTGAAGCTTTTTCAGATTCTTTTTGAAAGCTTCTGCAAATGGTTAAACGTGAGGGAGTAGCACTTGGTGCGCATATATATAGCCTGAGAAGAAGAAGAAGAAGAAGATGCCAAAAGGGGGGTCAATAATTCTTATTTATTTTTTTCTTTCGATATAGTTTTGTTGCACATGTGGGTTTGAGGCAATTGCATGTAGCATAGGAGAAGGAAACGGGTTGAAGCATGCTCGACTATTTCTAAAAGATAACTGCACTTTAGCAAATGAATGGAAGTGGGAAGGAGAAGGCGGATGATCACACGTATGGTAGCTTTTCGTTGCCAATCCTGTCGGTGGTGGACACTGGAATTAGGCCGGGACGAGCAAAACTTTTTCCGGATGAAAGCTTTAAAAATTACGTGCATGGAAAGTTTTATGAGGGAAGCTTTAGTACACATTTGGAGACAACGCGAGAAGTGGGCGCGATGGCCACAACCGTTCACTTAATTGAATGATACTGTGCAACAGTATAACGATATTTATCCTGCAGAAAGTGATATTCTAGTTCAAAAAGTGATGCAGCATGTATGATCGGGAAAATTATCAGATGATCATCATCTTGGCCATATTCGTAATCAAGGGTTCTCGCAGATACGTCTGAGTCATTAACTACTCCTTCACATCATCCTTCTTTTTATCTTTCAGTGACTATTAACTTTGGCGTAATCGTAACTTGGAAGCATTTATGAGAAATCTTGAAACATTGAGATGACTTTCTTAATATTGGGGCGCCACGTACTTACAGATTTTTGTGTGTTTTTAGAAACACATGGTACGACCGTTTTTGTAGCCAAAAACAAGTTCGTGCATGTGTTGAAAGTGTCGGGAAATTTCCTTGAAGGGGAAAATATAAGAAAAGAGATCTAACTAATTTGAATGCAGAGCCATTTATATTGCATTATGGGCGACTAAATGTACGTCCACCTTGGAATAATAGTTATTTCCAAATGCCGAGGACGCGAGGAATTGAATAGAGACAACAAAAGATTCTCCAATGTAAAGCAAGTTTGAGGAGCACCAGATACTACTGCCTAACGTATCTTGCTCGCAACTCTAGGAACTAGGAAGTCTTATCTCGACTGTCAAGAAGTCGGTCAACCCTAATTAGTTTTATATATGGTGCCTATTTAATTAATGCTCACGTTGTGAACAACCAGCACCGGCATTTGTCTATTGAAGTTTCTATCTTAGAGAACAAACGAGGTACCAGGCACATGCAACCCTTTTCTCTGTGCAGGAAAACTCACCTGCCGCTCATCGGTTTGCTGTATACACATCGGTTTCGTTATTTTATGAGTATAACTGGTGATTCCAAATTACTAATCGTCATCAGACATCATGAATACTGCAGGATTGCTCGATAATATAGATAAAGAAAAGCACAAAAATTTATTTTAGATTATAGGTTCTAAGTTCAGGAATTTTAAACCTATGTGTTGATACAGACTTTTCAAATTTTGGAACTTGAAATCTATCTTGTATACTTTGGAACCTAGAACCCGATCTATTCTCATTGGTTCTGCTCTCAAGTTTCCGATTCTATCTCAGAATCATGCTCATCCCTACCCGATAGCCTCTTCATGGACCATGGGAGTTATTTCCTTGCGATAGTATATTAGGTTTGAGTCATAACTGTGGTTCATTTTGAGTGAACTAGTTATTGCCACCTCACCACGGTTCTAATTCCACGGGTCCAGAGCTCAGTCTTTTAGGATAAATGCTTTTGAATCATTAGCTCCCCTGTAGGGATTATCGTGTGTTTGGGGTTTATGATCTTCCTTCTGCAGCCGATTAATACAACTTCGTTTATAGAAAGAGGTATAACTGAGTCCATCGTCAAATGCTTGAGCCAATTTGAATATTTTATTCTTACTTCATTGGGTAAAGACGAAGATGTCGGATATCTGTGACGATCCAATCTCGGGTGTATGAAGATGTGAGTCTTGAGTTTCTTCCAGTAATTCGCTAAAGAAAATGTGCTGATGTCTGCTTTCCTACAAGTATGGAGCATGTATATTTCTGTGTTGACGACTTTCTTCATGATTATGGACTCACTAACATGGCAGATGGGTCAATGCATTCTGCGGGGTATCGTCCTCTACTTTCTATTTAAAAGGCTTTGATGTTGGGAGCGTTAGCTGAACTTGTGCTCACTGCTAAGTGCTATGAGTATCTTTTGGTCTGCATCTAAATTTCTTTATCTGCTGATGGCTTGGTCATCTGTTTTCATGTTGATGCCAATCCGTCTGATCTTTTCCAACTTGGACGATAACCACCCACACAGGCCAACCCTAGATAGTAGCTCCAACCTGAACACAGCTTACAACTTTCATAGTTCTATGCTCTTCATGTTGACTTTCGGGCATACAAGTTATGGGCTAACAGTAATCTTCCTCTCATGTGTGAATCGACTTTGACATCATTTGTTAATAGAACATAATAAAAGCACAACACCTTTACTTAGGAAAATCTTCAAGAGGGAGCTTAAGGTTGAACTGGTTAACATATCCAGTTGAACATTCACTCAAAAACCTAAGCCAATTAATTATGAGCCAATTAAAATATATTAAGTATTCACACCACTCCACATCAAGCCACGCCACTTGTTAGATGTAAGGCTTTTTTTTAACACTATTCACAACTCATCAAAGAGTGTTGAATTGGATTCCATTCTATAAAAGAGATCGGTGGAGAGTTTCATCCCTTGTGCACTTAACTCTTTAGTCTTAAGAATGCTGGTTTAAAAATAAAGTGAAAAGTGCTAAAAATTCATAAACTTATTGCATTTTTGCAAATTTAATCCTAGACCTTTTGATGATTGTCAAAGTTGTCTATTTGGCCAATTTTACCTGTAAATCGTTGACATAAATATCAATTTTCTTAAGTGGCATGACTTATGCTTATATGAATAAATTTTAAAATTTTAAAATAATTTTGATGAGTTTACTTATTTATTATTATTTAGTTCATTTTTCTTTTTGTATTATTTTTTTTTCTATTGTAGCCAATGAGGGCCACAAACTCCTCACCCTAGTGAACCCTCGCCAAATTTGACAAGGGTGGCCCTTGCCCAGTCACAAGGGTCAAGCCCTCTCCAAATTTGGCAAGGCCAACCCTCGCTAAGGTGAGAGTGGCCTCGGCCTAGCCTATGAGGGTTCGATCCCTCCCCATATTTGGTGAGAGCAGGCCTTGCAAAGGTCATAGGGGTCGAGCCCTCGCCGGATGTGGCAAGGGCTAGACCTTCACGGTTGGGTGACGGTCACCGGTGAGGGCTCGATCCTTGCGGCAGGGTAAGGGTTGCCAAAGACACTTGTTGACCACAAGAAAAAAAAGTAAAATAAAATATTAAATATATATTTTAAAATATTAAAAATTGTAAAATTTATTCACGACAATGTTGGTTGTGCCCTAAAAGATGACCATAGTCCCACGTGAGACGACCATCATCCATGTCAGGAAATTCCAATCAAAATCGACTAGACAGATTACATTAGTAAATCATTAAAAAATTTAGAATTTAATTGGTAAAATTGAAAATTTTATGGGTGAATTGGCACAAATTCAATAGGGTTAGAACTGTTTCAGTTTTTTTTCTCAAGAATAATTGGTTGCCTTTCTGACCCTTACTTCGTAACTTAAGGGCAAACAGCTATTGCAGTCCGCATATTGAATGGATTCTATGGTGGGTATGATATTGATTTGAGTATGATCAATTGGAGAAAAAGGATTTTGTGCTTTCATTGATAGCTCAATTGATATACAATAGCCTGTTACGTCTTTCTTGTCTACCATTTGTCCATATGATATTTGTAGATAGAGGTCAATGCACATGAAGAATGTAACCTACGTTTGATGCGAAACCGTTATATATCTTGTGGTACCTGTGGTGGCTGCTGCTTTAGGACATTATTGTAGCGGTTGTGCCGCTAAGTGCTCTTAAAGTAACTACGAAATTGATTCGCTTGATCTTTAGAAAGGACATATCTTGCGATAATTTCCCACTTCCGAATTTTTTTCTATAACTAGGAAAAGTTTTCTGCACATGCTTTATATGTCAACCTTTCGATTAATTTGATCTGTTTTGATTTAAAAGTACATATCCTACTCTCTACCAGAGATTGTGTTTTATGAAATGAATGATGATCAAAGCTTAATGTTGTAAGATTATAATTTTCTTTACGTTCTGCAGGTGTTCGCATGATTTTCCTCATTTTCCCTTATTAAATTTTTTATGAAAGGAGAATTATAGTATTGATCTATCAGGTTTTTGATGGGCAATGGGGAAAGCATCCTGGTGATCTTGCCTGTTACAACTTGCTGCAGTACATCACTAAGTATGTGGACTTTCCTCGGGAGATCGAGAAAGTTGTTGCACCAGCATTTCTGCAAACCGGTGATGCCTTTGCAGAAGCTTGTTCCTTTAATGCCGCAATTGCTTCCGGGACCATGGCTTTGGCTGCGATTATAATAGGAAGGTTAAAATTTTGTTGGATGATGAACTTCTTGGAAATAGCCAAGAGAAGAATGTCATTGATCTGACTTGCGCGCTGAGCTTATGAGGTCTGGCTTTTATATGGTTCGGTGTTGGGCTTTACTCTTAAGACTAACTTGTAATCCTATGTTTCGTCTCTTGATTGACATGCTAGTTTTTTCTTCTTCTTTTTTGGCCCTTTTCTTTATAAAATCAAACTATGCCAGCTGCATGTCCAGAATTGTGGGTTTTGGCGGGTTGCCTTCATATGGTTGTTGTTCAGTGCCTACTGTTGTACTCCATCTGCGTATTTTCTTCTCAGAGAATTTGGTCCAAGCTTTCATTCCCTCACTCCTTTTGCTTATTAATGACGACGACACTGTGATATAATAACATGAACAAGCCTTTTCAATGTTCCGCAAAATTGTGGGGCTGAATTTCCTTTTTCAAGCACATCTTTCAGTTCTTGAGCTGGTGCTGTCCGGTTGTCTTTTCATTTGTCATCTTCAATGTTGTATATCATCCTGATGAAGGCCACGCAGTTTCACCCAAAAAAGTCTACTTACAACAACGGAGGTGGGAATTACTGCAACTGAGCGATAGCTTGCTTTGACTCAACTTAGTGCAACACTGAAGATGCTCAGACCTGAATTCAGTTTAAGTGAGCTAGAGATTGGCATTTGTTGGAAAAGGCGTGGTTACTGCTGAAGTTGCTCTTTATCATACGGTCTGCATAAACTCTATATACAGCTTTCGGAGGTCTGAGGGTTAATTTAAAGCTTTGTTTATGAGAAGAGCAATTTTTTAGTGCTTTTGTGGCAGTTATGCTAAAGGCATAAATGATCAACGTGATAAAGATAGCAGATACTGCTACAAGAACCCTAGAAGTACTAAATATTTCGTGTGGCTCTTACTTGATGCCAAAAGTTTTTGTCATATCATCTGAGTGTTACTTTTTTAGAAAAATGATTACTAAAGTGCCAACTTAGATTTGAATTATTGAAAAATTCGACGTGACAATATTTCATTAATTTCCCTAATCGATGTGGCTCGCCGGCGTGCCGAATCAGCAATAATAGCCATAAACAACGTGGTCTACAACTTTACCCCATATTTAAACCCTAAATTTTGTTTGCAAACAAAACTAAGCCAAATTAGGGTTTTTGTCCATATTATACATATTATTTCAATTGGCAAACAATCAAGGAAGAAGAAAAGGTGGAGATGTTCTGGTATGAATGCAGATGAGAAAATATAAATCGTAACACGTAAAATCCTACAAGTTCCTAGGTACCGTGAGGGACTGAAGATGACCACCGGACAGCCCGGACTTGGCCGGAATGCCACCAAAGAAACCAACAAAGCTAGGGCCACGATTTTCTTTTTACTCCTAGAACAAAGATAAATGAACCAACTTATAAGAGGGAAAGACAGGGAGCAAATCTTACCAAACACATGCAAAGAGGTGGATTCCGACATCAATTGATGTTTCTCGACCAACCACGGCGATTCTCCCGGTTTTCCTCCGAGCTCTCCTTCTCTCTTTTTCTTATCTCGTTCGTTTCGGCTTGTTCTTCTCTTTTCCCTGGGCTTTCGCGGCACTCTAGAAATCACAAGGGAGAGGAGCTCGTTTTACAGTGCCGGGGGTGAGGAGCTTAGTTGGGCCTTACCATGGGCTTTTGGGCTTCATTTTTTTTTTTTTGGATTAAGTACAATTATTACGTGTTGTATGGAGCTGGTCGGTGAGGCTTGGAAGAGGAAGAGTGGGGATAATTTGGTTGCACCTGTTGTATGCTTCCTATCACGTCCTCCACCCAACCTGATTGCTCCACAGGATTTCATAGGAGCTTTTCCGCTGAAGGTTAGAGGGAACTTCTGCTTAGATAGGCATGTATTCATCGAGATAAAGTTTTGCTAACTCTTGGTTTAGGTGGTCACAATTTTGGAGTTACCAACTGCAATATACGTAGCATACTGTCAGCAGCAGTTTCTTGTTTTTGTAGAGATCTGCTCAGAGTTCCGATGGTTGTTCTTGGCTGCTCGACGACAACGTGTGCAGTATTTTCTCATTGGTTTGTTCATGTAGTTGCGCACCTTGGTAGAATTGTACCGTATCAAAGATTTTACTGGAAGTACAACTATCAAAAGTGGGTGCTACGATTATTGTACGGAGTTCAGTGAATGACTTGATGCCTTGAGAGTTCCAACACTTACATCTAGGAAGCTGTTTAATCCATCTTCAAACTCCAACTTGTACACTTGTTTCCCCTGATGGAAGGGCTATGGCATCTGGCGAGCTTTATCCCCAGAATTAAGAATGAGAGCACAAGTTGAATAATTATTTGATAAATTCTGCAGTTATAGATATATATCTTTAATATTGCTGCGCAACCATATTCCATAGAACCAGGAAGACAATTGCTGCAATTTATTTGTCGAATTGCTTGAAGTAGTCGTTACGGTTATGCGCTTTCCTATATGAGCGACTCTACAAAATTATCTTCCACTTTCTTCCACAAAAAACCTTTGATTCGCATAAATATCTTGTATATACTACACTTATATTCAATTTCTCTCCATCTCCTGTTGTGCCGTCATCACCTCTTCTGGAAGTTGAATGCCTTGATTGAGAAGGCAAAGATGAAGGCAAAGAGGACAGCGAAGCCGACCAGCATGATTGCAACCACTCCCAAGAAGTCATGCCTGAACCCAAAATAACTCCTCACGAACTCTTCCACTGTCTCGCCAGTGTCAAGCCTGTGCTCAACATCTCCAAACTGCGAGGCCACCAGTCCATACAAGGTCCAAGCAAGGGGACAAGCCCAGTAATACCATCTCCACCAGATGGGCAGTCTCTGTTAAAGCAAAAAAATTAGCTCTCCACAGTTATGTTTTTCAGCGTTTTTCCATTTTGGTTTCAGTGAAGATATCGATGAACCTACCGTTCGAGGGACGATGAATCCTGAGAAAAGGTTCCAAATAGCGTAGAATGCGGAAGAGGTTATGGCAGCTATGTTGTGGTTGGGCGTGACCGCTACGCTCATCATCCCATAGTAAGTGAAGTACAACAAGCTGAAGAACGTATAGAAGATGTACCAAAAGAACTTGCTGGCGGACCAATCAAACCCGATCATTGCATAGACAATCACTCCATAGAGGACAGTTTGAACGAAGATGTAGGGAATCTCGATGATAACCTGTGCAAAACAATTTTGTCAAATAACATGATGGATTCTCTCAAGAATCTTCAAGAGTGCTAAGGGCTTCCTGAAGTCATGTCCGATTTTCCAGTAAACTACCTAAGTCTGACACTTTCACTTGGATATGAAAGTGAAACATGTCCTTACCTGTGCGAAGGCATAGGGCAGAGCGGAATACATTCCAGCCCCTCTCTCTCGATAGAAGACTGTCCTCTCAATAGCCACAACGGGTTGAACCGAAGTCGAATTCTGGAATCCGATGAAGAGGCAAGCCGCGTACATAGAGCCCATCGCGTTAAAGATATCTTGCTGGCTTTTCCTGCAAGTCCCACAATATTTGAGAAAATAATGTTCATAACTGAGCCAGTATACTTCTTTTCTCGAGTCCAATTCCTCTGTGTTTCGCAACCAAAAAAAAAAGAGTATGACTTGTATATCTGTGAATATGGATCACTGTCTATTACCTTTTGGAGCCAAGGTTCCAAAATATTGTGCCGAACATCAGGGCGATGAAAATTGTGAATAGAAGTCTCACGGCTGTGTATGATGGGTTGCGCCAATATGACCAGTGTTGTTTCCATAGGCAAGCCACACACTGGGTGAAGAACGATTGTGAATATTGCGTTGGAAAATAGAGATCTTTCGACCCCGGTGGAGGTGTACTTAGTTCGCTGATCAGAGCTTTGTTTCTCCTGTTTCAATTGTTGAAGAACGCAAGACATGTAAAAGTTCTGCTACTAGGCTTTCTCAGCTCCTTATTTCAATCGTCAACTTTATGATAATCTCTCTGATCTTCTTGAGCCAAAAAATGAAAATCATTCTGCTTTTCAAAAGTTACTTCTTACCTAAACAGTTCCGAATTCCTGTAGACTTCAGTCAAGTTAATACCGAGGATTTCTTCTTGAGCAGCTGTCGTCACCTCCAACATCCAAGTCGCCGGATTGTATCCGTCTTTAATTTTTGGTACTCCGCTAATGTTCTTCGATTGAATGCATGTAATGTTAGCGTTTAAAGCTCAGTGGAATCTAAACTCAGTTTCTTACTGCACGGCAGTGAGCTCACCTCAAAATAGTTTATCAGGTGCGAGGACTGCTGGCCTAGTGGACCGACGTAGATCTCCTCTCCGCCTCTTTTCAGAAGAAACAGCTGCATGTCAGTAAGGAAAATCTCTCAGATACTTCCATTGTGTGGAAAGACAAAGCAAACAGTTAGCTCGGTCCCCCATGAAAAATTGTGACAAACCTCATCAAAAGCATCAAATATGTCGATGCTCGGCTGGTGGATGGTGCAAACAACAGTTCGCCCCGTGTCAACCGTGTTTCTAACTGTTCTCATTACTATGGCAGCTGCCCTGGCATCGAGGCCAGAGGTAGGCTCGTCCATGAATATGATCGAGGGGTTGGCTACAAGCTCCACTGCAATGGTCAGCCTTTTCCTCTGCTCGGTGGAGAGGCCATTCACCCCAGGCAACCCAACTAGCGCTTCTCGTAATGGGTTAAGCTCTACAAGCTCCATCACTTCTTCAATGAACATCTGCAGATGTCGGATGAAATTTCTGGTTAGCACTCTATTGCTGGGAGGGACTCAAGGCAGCGAAGTTTTACGCTGTCTAAAATGTTTGAGCTGTGTTATCCTTTGAGAGATGCCAATAATTCTTGCGGTCTATGTGGTGAACAATTTCATCCATGAGAAAAATTTCGTTCGGTATAGCTTTTACAGAAAACCAAACTGTCTTTTGAAAGATTGGTAATGCATCTTTTTCTACCGACAAATATGTAGAATTCACCTACAATGCCGGATGATCTAATGGATCAAGTAATATATCTACCTTTCTAGTCTCAGAATCCACTTCAGGAGGTAACCGAAGCCACGCGGAATACACCAAGGCCTCATAAACCGTGACGTGAGGAGAGTGGATATCGGTTTGTTCACAGTATCCGGATATGCGAGCGAATGTTTCTTGCTTCTTTGGGTAGCCAGATATCGTGATCGATCCATCGATGTATCCACCTGTTTTCCTTCCAGCCAACACGTCCATTAGAGTGGTCTTTCCAGCGCCACTGACACCCATTAAAGCTGTCAATACTCCTGGCCTAAAAGCACCACTAACACCCTTTAGAAGTTCCAGCCGATCTTCAGGAATACCTTGAGCTTTCATTTCCTGCCAACGCAAAAATGTTCAGCACCTCTAAAAGTTCTGCACCTCAGTTCAATTATCAGAACCAAAGCATCTTCCAAGCAAACAGTACCTGGGGCATGTCTACAGCATATCTGATATCATCAAATGCTATAGAAAGCGGCTCGAAAGGAAGAACCATTCCTCGTTTCCTATTTGGGTCAGAATCGTTTATGCTCCCAACTCTTGTGGACAATGTTCCCGAAACGGCTCTTCTTTGGAGTCCAATCTCTTTTTCTGTATTATCACGGTAGCGATCCTTTGGCTTAAGTTCTACTTTTGCAGAAAAGATACAAGATATGTGGGTACGGTGGCTCACCAGATGAACTCCTCTGGCTCACTCTTGATGATAGCTCAATGACTTCTCCGTGCTTGCTAGCAATTTTCTCTTCCAGTGTCTCTTTTGATAGGACAGCTTGAGGCTTCCCAAATGCTGCAGCAGAATGTAAGTAATTTACCAGAACCATACACCGAATCCCAAAAATAAACCTTCTGAAGAGAGACTTACGGTCAAGATATTTCAAAGCCACAACGAACAGGAAATTAAACAGAAACATGTATCCAATGGAAGCTCCTACTCCAACCCAATACCAATGTGCTTCAGGAAAAATTCCGCGGGACTTCAGGACCAATACTCCCAAAGATTCTGTGGCATCAGTAGGAATCTATACCACAAAGTTCTGAAACTTCATCAGTTGAAATTCTAACAATTTTAAAAAAGTTTATTAATGCTTTGTGTAGTTTTTAATGACAGTTTCATAAAAAAGTACTTACATGTCTCCACTGCTTTCCGAGAAATTCGTTTACAGCAATAGCATTCTGTCCGTACATCATTGGAGAGATCCAATAACCCCATATCCACCATGGCTTAACATTATCTGGTTTCAAACAATGTCCCATCAGGAAATTGCATATGTGAATGCAAATCGAAAGAAGAATTATTTAGACATCTGGTGGACCTCTTGATAAGATGAATCCGCCCAAGACCATAACGGTAAGTAATCCAAACGACCCAAAAGTGTTTGCCACGATCACATTCCTTCCTACTGCCCCGATGAATCGGAATAATCCAGAAGCCATCTGATTTATGCATAGGAGCAGAAGATATTGTTTGAAGAACCTGAGAGAAAAGCCTATTATTAGTATCTGAATCATTGGAGTAAAGTCTGGAATTACTTAATAACTGCAATTTGATCAACCTTCCAGCATTAGGGTCAAAACCGATGACATAGTAAGTCATGATCACCCAAACAGCAACTTCTACAAGAGAGATCGGGATCTTCAGGATCCATGTGGGTAGCGCATATGTCCACTCAGGAAAGAAGAGAAAGTCTCTTTGCTTGTAGAAGACGGGGAGTTTCATGATGGACATGGCAAGCTCCGAGAACCCATTGAACATTATGATGATCAGGGTGAAGAAGAGAGCTCCCATATAAATCCCTCCATCTGTCACTGTATCTCTGTGCATCTTTGTCCGTAGGAACACCGTCATGGTTATGAAAGCCATAACGATAAGCTGATATGCATCAGAAAAAGAAAGTTTTAGGACATCACAAGTGTAATTGACAGATCAAATGCACTTAGGATTGCAGACTAAACTAGGAAACCAGTACTTCAACTTGCTCACCTGAGACATTTTGAAAATATAGACAAATGAGTTTCTCTTCATTAGCAAAAATTCCCTCGAAACGCAAGCTCTCAGCAGTTCTTTCTGGCTCACCCCATACTTCTTAGTTGTTAGAGCAGCTGGATGGCCTTTTGACTTGTCGAATGGGATTGCAAGCTGGTCACCTAGTTTCCGACCAATGTGAAATGACTGGAACGCTTCAGAAAATTCTTTGACGGTTACAAACCTATAAGGTGTGTCCTTATCAGCCCAATACTGCTCTTGATCTTTCCTCGAAGTCACCTACAGATCAAATTGCAGAAGATAAAAGCGAATGAGTCAATCGTCACTTATACAGCAAAAAAAACAATTAACGTATGATCTGAAATTTTACTTCTTGCAAGAAATCAGCCACTCCTTTCCTTTCAGGACATTTAAAACCCATGTGTTCAAAGAACTCAAGCACGTTTTCTCGGGGACCTTGGTACACAATTTGCCCATCCGAGAGAAGGATGATATCATCAAACAGGTCGTAAGTTTCTGGCGCAGGCTGGAGGAGGGATATTAGAGCAGTCCCATCGAGGATGTGGACGGACTGTTTGAGTGAGTTCACTATTTGGAATGTCGTCGAACTATCCAAGCCAGTCGAGATTTCGTCCATAAAGAGAGCTTTGGCTGGCCCAACTAGCATCTCCCCTGTTTTACGTCAACAAGAAATTAAAGAAAATCAATAAATAAAAAAAGTTGACCACAATCATATGACAACATGGGATACTAAAGCGGCCTCCTGAGCCTTACCCGTTGTGACTCGCTTCTTTTGTCCACCAGAGATGCCTCGTATCATTTCATCTCCCACCATCGTGTCGGCGCAGATTTCAAGTCCCAGAATCTAAAATTGAACAGTGCAAAAGAACCCAAATTTTAAGTCTGTGTTTTCCCCTCTTTTTCATGGTAAAAATAGAAAAAGAATGGACTAGTGGTGTTTTGACTTTCTTGATCATACCTTGAGCATATAATCGGTAACAACAGTTGTCTCCTGTCCTTCCAGTGCTGATGCCTGCAGAAGATTCAGGTCGATAGTAGCATTCACAGGCATTAATAAATGCTTTTGGCCGTGTTTTGCACATTCAGAGAAAAGAATATACATGGAGGAAAAATCTGTAATCAGAAAGCTGTTCCCCTGTTCATTTGTGTGATCAACTCTCACCTTCATAAAGATGTCTATGTCAGGATCGGGTTTGATATTCGCCTCCTTTTCTCTTCTTGCCAACTCTGTTAGCATCTCTGAAATACAATGGTAGTATCATAGCTCTTAATCCTTGCTCTTTTTTGCAGTTTGTCCGTCCTTCAATTTATGATATGCGGAAAAATAGCCCAAACTCACCATAACGGGGTCCGACACCTTGACACCTCGCTGAGAAAGCCAGAGTTTCCCTAACAGTCATTTCTCCTATATGGAGATCATATTGGCTTATATAAGCCGACGTCCTCTGCGGCACAAATTCTTCCATCCCTTGTCCATTGTATGTGACTCTTCCCGAAAACTGCGATTCACAAGCTCATTGTGTGACTTGCACTCCCAAATATTTCACTCTTAAAGTAAGACAGCTCTAGAAGTTTTCCTTATGCTTACTTTCAAATCTTTGCCGAGCTTCCCGGCTAACGCTAGCAGTAACGTCGTCTTTCCAGAACCTGGAGGCCCCAAAAGTAATGTCATTCTGCAAAAGAGAAATGAAAATTTTGTCAGCAATATCAGAACTTCACTTCTTGAGCACTGGATGTTGATAAAAATCTTTCTTCCTCTCTCTTATTACCTGCGAGGCTTGATTATTCCACTGACATCGTTGAGGATCGGTAATGGTTTCTTTTTACTAGGAAGGATGTGAAACTGGTTGAGAAACCCCTGTTCACATTGATTAACAAAAGACAGGGTTCAGTCAATTTGAGCAGAATCGTAGAAAAATGGAGAAATGTTATGGATTGAGTGTTAAGTTACCTCAAGGATGTTAACAGAGAAATTGTATATCGTGGGTAGAGCTCGGCCTCCAACATAAGCTTCTGCCGCGACATTTAGATGCTCGAATCGGACTTCAATTGTAGGAAAATCCAGCCCAACTCTGTGTTACAGCAAAGCGAACACAGACCTTATAAAGATTTATCTTGAAACTTCCAGCTTAGAGAAGAAAATACCATTTCCGAGATCGGATCTCTTTCTCAGGGTAAACAAAATATCAAACCAATGTCACATGCTCCTAAGAGATACTGCAGTGACCAACTAATTGAATTTCTGAAGTGCTTATGAAAGTCATCAGCATATACCTCTCAATCCTCTGCTTCAGCTTTAACAAGAACTTCTCATTGTCTTCCTCTGCAGTCTTCAGCAATCTCTCCAACAAGTTCCTCCTCTCTATCAACCCAAGATTCTCAATATCGACCTCTGTTATCTTGCCTTCTCCTTCGGCGAGAATGCCCCGCCGAATACGCAAGTATGTTGGGAGCTTTTCGAGTGCAGCCCACTTCAGAGCCTCCTCATCATCCTCGTCCCTGCTAGACCTTGAGAAGATCTCCTTCCCACCCGTCTTCCATATATTTGAGCTGCTCAAACGTCCACTGCTCAGCCTTGCACTGCTCGGCCTTGCACTGCTCAGCCTTGCGCTGCTTATTCTAAGTGCATCACCAGTGTCCATAGTCACACACTCAAACCTCCACAAATCTTTCACTGAATCGTAATTTTCATGCAAGAAGGCCCTTGTCCATGAAAATATGCATGAATAGGGCTAACAAAATTTGAAGCTTTTCTAGATGCTTTTGAAAGCTTCTGATGATGGTTAACAAGGAGGAGTTGCAATTGGTGTCTATATATAGCTTGAGAAGAAGAAAAAGATGCCAAAAGGGGGTCTATGACTTTTCTTTTTTGGCTTTCGATATGATTCTGATTCCCAAGTGGGTTTGACGCAATTGCATATATGAAAGGAGGAAGGAAACAGGTTGGAGCATGTTCTGGTACTTCTTGTCTTGATAAATAATTGCAGTTTAAAAGGTAAATGTAAGTGGGAAGGAGAAGACTGATGATTCCATGTGTGATATGCTAGCATTTCACTGCCAACCATGCCGGTGGCCGACGCAAGAATTACGCAAGGATGGACATGGGACTCAGGCCCGAGACGAGATTGCACTTTTACGCATTAAAGCTTCAATAGATGTGAATATTGAAGTGTCTCAAGCTTACTTGATAATAAGATTTAAACGATCTTTATATATATTTGGTCTCCTTCCTTCTATCAATTTTAAGTTTTTTAATTGAATCTTCTGCGTTGTATCACAATCAAGTTCCATGTGTTTTTTGCATTCATTCACCTCTAGATTTTTGTGCAAGTTTAGTGGCTGGAAAAGAAGAATGGATTTGGCGCACAGACACAATAAAGTAGAGAGTAAGGGCAAAAAAGAGAAATTGAGACACAAAGTTATTTTAGTTCACCCTTAAATTAGCACTATAATTAGCACACCTCCACATTTCTATGTTACAATTCTCAATTACAAGAGAAAGATATTACATATAGGCAGCGCAATCGCTATTCATGAGTCAAAGTTCAAATTACCAATAAAATATGGACTCAAAAGATAAAAGTCTTCTGGCATTGAGGGGGCACTATCCCCTCCAACCCTTTTCAGGACGCCCTCTTGGACTGATCCTCCCTTCAGCAGGAAGTAGGACTCTTGTGTTTCCTTATAAATGAGAAGTATGCACCACACCCCCAACAAAAAGGTGGCGAGCCATTCTAGGATGTTATGTAATAGTATGGTCGTATATATCTTATAGGAAGTGAATCCTCAATTTGACAAGTAATGCCAGCATGTATGATTGGAAAGAATGACATATGATGGCCATATTTGGCAGGACTTAATCAGTTTTCTTGAAGCAACTTGACTTTTATGCTTGCTTGATAGTGAATGTGGAATATAATGCACACCCGTTCTTATTACATCTCTGCCGACCACATGTACTTCCGCCTTGGTAATTATGTTTGTTTTTGACATCCGGGAGGTCGAGGAATTGAGAGATGAAAATATTTTCTCCAACAATTAGCAAAGCTTGAGGAGCACGAAATGTTGAGGACCACATAATGTACCTCGCTTGCAACCCTAGTAACCAGAAAGTCTTATCCCTACTCCTCAGGCAGAGGGTCAACCGGAAAAAATTTAAAATATGGTGCCTTTATGAATTGATCCGTACCATGGAACAGCCAAAAGCATTATTTTTCTGCTGAAGTTTCATCTATAAGATCAAATGAGCACATGCAACCCCTCTTTCTAATGCAGGAAAACTCACCCAACGCTTATGGGTTTGAGGTACATGCAACCTATTAATTATTAACCATTAGACGCTTTTTTTTAGACCCAAAAAAAATTAACTTCTTTTTTTATTAGTAAAAAGGGTAGGGATCCCTCTCTAAAATCATATAAAATTACATTCTTGTGACAGAATTTTCAGTTTGATTTATATTTTGAGTGAATCCATCGTCAATGGCTCACTACAGTCCTAATGGGAATACTATGTTACCACAAACGAACCGAGGCTTCCCAAGGTCGAGAAGTGAATAGGGTGTTTGAGCCATAGAACCATGGGACCCCAATTGAATCCCTTTAGAGTAAAGCCCCACGTTGAAGTCTTTTTCAATGAAAGATGGGGAACCAAAATAGCCCCATCCATGGTGTAATTTTTTGCATTTCACTGCGATCTTATCGATTATATGATATAGTGTCTCAATAAATTTCTAACATCGATTTAAAAAATGGGAACTTTATCAATGGTTGAGATTTTTTCAAGGAGCATAAAAAAGCATACAAGTCGAAAAATTCCTACCCATGTCATTTAAGTACTAGTACCAGAAAATATATTTTTAAAATGAGGAGACTTATGTTTTTTTTTTCTCTTGTATTATTCAATTTTCATCCGTGATTGATTTACCCTCTCACAACGGAGTAGTTTTGAAGGTCACACTCATACCCATGATTCGGAATGTGAAATCTTATCGATTCACATAAACGTGTGGTTTACATTTTTTATGAGAATTAATCGGTTTGAAGTTTCGGATACCATAATACAAATTCGCACAAATATACAAAAAAGTGGACTTTCGATACTCCTATGAATACTTAGTTGTATAATTTAATTAAGCATATCTTCCTTGGACAATCAATGGATACTAGAGAGAGAGAGAGAGAGAGAGAGAGAGAGAGAGAGAGAGGATACCCAGATCTTGATGCATCATCAACATGCATGGCATGATTCCATATAAATAAGTTCAAAACCTAATGTTTGATAAGAATATAATCTTTTATCTTCATAAATGATATCAAAAAAGAAAAAGAAAATCTAGTTCATCATAATAAGGTCAATGGCAATACCTATAGAAAAAGAAATTCATAAATTTTAATTTTATATCGGTTCATTTCACAGGATTTGATTTGATTATGATTATTATCTTTGCTTGCGAATGATTAATCATGTTTAATGGAATGAAATAGACAGCCCCACAATGTTCTTCCGATTTTGATGGGATCGCTTTTTTGGATGCACACTATCTTTCCAGATCGCATATTCGGAGGGAACAAACATATCTTTTCATCTTATTTTATTTTGGACCTTCAGGCGTTAACTCAGCTATCTATGTCTACTCTGACCTAAGCTTCAATAATAAATTTAGATACCGCTACATTAGTTTGGTATACTTTGAAGCGGAATGCAACGTATTCCCCTTATATAATCGGAGAGTCGCTTCTGGTTTCTGTTAGTGCCGTCGTATGATGAAGAAGGGTTTCTTTTTTAACTAAACAGGAGCCAAAAACGTCTGCACTGACCTCAGCCAAATACAATAATGTTCTTCGTCCTTCTTCACTATATTTTTGGTTCTGTTCTTCTAGATTGAATGGAAACCCATGGGTGTTTGACTTTGCTACTTGCTCAGAGGTCGTTAAATCTGATGTAATGACCCTCGAAGACGTGAAGGCATGCATCATCATTTGGAGGGGGATATGGAGAGGAAGCAAAACAAAGGGAAGAATGAATGGCAAGAAGAACAGGCTGTAACGCATGTTGTTTGGGTCTTTAGGTGGCTGTGAACTTGTTAGGTCAAATTTTACTTCCATTTTGAATGTTGACTCGCCATTGAGTCATCATCTTCTTACTTGTGGGAGATCTCTTTTGCTTTTGACTTTGATGAATGGTCTGACTTTGCATTTTCATTGACATTATTTGCTTGGGTAGCAAGGTTTATGCTTACTGTGCTTGGATTCATTCCAAAGGTTATTTTTAATGACAAATAATTTCAAATAGTTTCACTTCTTCTAAGTTTTCTTTCTTAGAGTTTGATTAGATGGTTAAATTTTAATTGTATTGTGGCTTAGAAGTCCTTTATTGCTCGTTACTCCGTCTAATGAGATACAAAATGAGGGGGAAATAGTTATTTCAATATAAATCAATTTTTTTCGATATAATTTTAAACATTTGAGCGAACTTTCAATATTAGTCATTCATCTAAAATTGTTAATGTGATGGTTCGATCATTGCTGACAGTCCTATGCATCATGATTGGCAATATATCGTGGGCAACTTTACTCGAGAAATGACGTTGTTTTTCATAATTTTTTATGTTTTATTTCTACGCTTCATCTTCTTTTCTATTGTTCATCGTCTTCAACCTCTGGATTGTCCATCACGAGTCACATGTCCCGATGTTAAGGGAACCTGTCTACCTGTGCAGAAAAATCAGAAAAATCTTGCCACACATGAATATAAAAATCATTTAGGATCCGTTAACAGAGGAATATAAGACAATGTCTCGACACCTTCCTCCGCGTGTAAGTCATATTAATAGTCGCACGTGGAAATGGATTAGTGAGATGTGGACACATAAACATACGTTAGATGTTATTACTCTGATATCATGTTAAAATGCTTAAACTCAAAATCTTAAGTTAATAAGCAGAGGAAGATCACATAAATACAAAGAGTATACAAAAATTGTTGTCAAGCGAGGTGGGAGTCAAGCAATATTGGATGACATTTCAATCGGTTAACTTATTGTCCTTCAATATAGCCACTAAGCACTTGATCAATTTCATCGAGTTCGGTGTTCAAGTGAGGCTTCGGTTTTGGTTTCGATTTCTGAGTTTGTTAATTCTTTTGTCGCTTGATTGAAGCATGATCGTGCTATTCCCTTTGTGCCCGATCACTAGAACTAGGGCACTTTGAACGAAGCCCGAACCACGACCATATAATTGGCGGATGCGATCCTTTAGCAGATCTGCAACGACAATGGTGGCCACCTCCAATTGAACAAGGGTCGACAAGCCCCATTGGAGGTCCAACCGGTAGTGGGCAGCACGGAGGAGTGCTAGAGGAGCTTTGCCCCAGAGATGACGAGGTTGAAGATAATGAACAGCTGCATAGATAAGAAGGAAAGAAAAGGAAAAAATGGGGAAAAAAAGATAGCAGTGTCTTTTTGTTCACGTGATGTCCCAACTATGACATATAAGACAGCCGGCAATGACTGGACTATTAAGTAAGCAATTTTAAGGGATGATTGGTTGAAATAGCTATATTAGAATTTCATGCAAAAGTTTAAGAATGTCTTAGATCAATGAAAGGTTTATAATTACATCAAAATATGAACAGTAGATTGGGGACTAAAATCCTACAAATGATTGATATGCCCACTCACATAGTTACACATGAATTAGTTTGGCCAGTAGTTGTGATTTTCTCATAACAACACTATGTATATGTACATACGTTAAAATAAAAACGTGGATCTTACTATGATTTGCGATGTACATTGAATTACTTACTAGCAAACCCTTATTTCTACATTTTTATGTTGTTTAATTCGATATCATGTCAAGTTTATGTCGTTCATAGATTAATAAAATTATCACGGTGGAATGGAATTCAACAAATGCTCTTTTGAAAAGGAGGGGAAGTAGAAACAAAAAGAAAAAGGAAAGAATGAATAACAAGAAAACACTTTGTAACACGTGCTCTTTTGGGTCTCTTGACTTTTCTTGAGATCCCATCTTCTTCCTCTTGGGGGATAACTTTTACTTTTGATTTTGACATTTAATCTGACTTTTTCCTATCAGTTGACCTTTGTTGCTTGGATAGCAAGCCTTGCGCCTGCCGTGCTTGAAATCATTCAAAGAATTTTTTCATGACGTGTAATTTCGTGGAATTGTGTCACTTCTCCTAGCTTTTCTTTCGTGGAGTTCTCTTTATAAAGGTCAAATCTTCGTACTTTTTTTGGCTTAAAAGTCCTTTCTTGATCGTCACTTAATCTAAAGAGATTATTTTATGTTGTTAACAATGCCACACGTGGATTAGTTTTGATATTAGTTGACCTTTCCTCATAACAGTGCCATATATGTGTGCATCCGTCATGATAAAAATGCGGATCCTACTATGTTTATGCGGTGTATAATGCATTATGTACTAGCAAATCCTCATTTTAAATGTTTCGGTGCCAATTTAGTTTTGACATTATAACATTGTTATGTCGTTCGTAGGGGAAAAATATATTAAAAAAGATGAAATGGGATTTAATTAATATGTATGGGTAGGTTGGTTCACTGATAACTTTTTGTAGCTAGAAAAATGTCATTCAATTTCGGAGAAAGTAATTATTTTCTTGAGCTTGTTGGTGCTCAGAACAAATTGAAGAAAATTGGTTCTATGCTATTTAATGATAAGTGAATCCATTAGATGCAGCTTTTATCATTAAAAAAGACATGCAAAGACTAGCAAACTGTCATCAACATCTTCTTTGTTTATTTTGTAATCCATCAAAATAATATGAATCGCAATGTAAAACATTATATATGATTGTGTTTTTGGAGAAGGCAGAAAAACGTGAGCACTAATAAAATATATTATTTATGGGGGAAAAATATATAATATTTTGGGGGAAAAAGAAAAAAATGATAAAGATAGGAAATAGACATAGAGAGATATATTCTTCTTATGTGGGCTCAAAGCAAGAAATAAAGAGAAATGATCTCCTTCTTATCATGAAGGGAAGTCATTTTTCTCAATCTAAGTTTGTTGTTTTCGATATATGAAAAATAATTTTCGAATATTTTTCCATCATTCAAACATTGGAAAAGTATGAAAGTAATTTTTCAAAAATGGTTTTCATTGAGCATACCAACCCCAACATTTCTTTGAGTCAATTCGGTTGCAGTATAAATATATGTGAAAATTGTTAGTGGAAGAATGCAATTGATACCCTAATCTTTTTTACTGATGCTCTCTATTTAATATTAGAATGCAATTTTAGGCGATAATTGGTCGAAATAGCTTTATTGGAATTTCATGCAAAAGTTTAAGAATATATTAGATCAATGAAAGAAACTTTAATTACATCAAAATATGAACAATGGTTTGGGGACTAAAATCCTACAAGTGATTGATATGCCCATTCACATAGGGACACATGAATTAGTTTGGCCATCAATTGTGCTTTTCTCATAACAGCACTATGTGTATGTGTACATATGCCCCAATAAAAACGTGGATCTTACTATGTTTTGCAACGTACAATGAATTACTTACTAGCAAACCCTTACTTCTACATTTCCATGCCGTTTATTTCAATATCATGACAAGTTTATGTCGTTTATAGCTTAAAAAAATTATTATGACGGAATGGAATTCAACAAATGCTCTTTTGAAAAGGAGAGGAAGGGAAAAAAAAAGAAGGCAAAAGGAAAGAATGAATAACAAGAAAACATTTTGTAAAAAGTGCTCTTTTGGGTCTCTTGACTTTCCTCATGAAGTTGTTTGGTCAAAATTGAATTCCAATTTATGTTAACTCAACATTCAGATCCCATCTTCTTCCTCTTGGGGGATCACTTTTACTTTTGATTCTGATATTTAATCTGACTTTTTCCTTTTTGTTGACCTTTGTTGCTTGGATAACAAGCCTTGCGCCTGCTGTGCTTGAAATCATTCAAAGAATATATTCATGGCGTGTAATTTCGTGGAATTGTCTCATCTCTCCTAGCTTTTCTTTCGTGGACTTCTCTTTATAATGGTCAAATCTTCATACTTTTTTTTTTTGGCTTAAAAGTCCTTTCTTGGTCTCACTTAATCTAAAGAGATGATTTTTATGTTGTCAACAATACCACGCTTGAATTAGGTTCGCTATTAGTTGGCCTTTTCTCATGATGATACCATATATGTGTGCATCGTCATAATAAAAATGCGGATCCTCCAATGTTTATGAGGTGTATAATGCATTACATACTAGCAAATCCTCATTTTAAACGTTTTTATGCCAATTTATTTTGACGTCAGAATATTATTTTGTCATTCGCAGGGGAAAAACATATTAAACAAGACGAAACCGGATTTGTATGGGTATGTTGGTTCACTGATAACTTCTTGTAGCTAGTAATATGTTATTCATTTTCAGAGAAAGTAAATTAAATTTTGGTGCTTGTTGGTGCTGAGAACAAGTTGAAAAAAAGTTGGTTCTATGGTATTTGGTAATAAGTGAATCCATTAGATGCAACTTTTATCATTATAAATGACATGCAAAGACTACCAAACTGTCATCGACATCTTCTTTGTTTATTTTGTAATCCAACAAAATCCATTAATCACAAAGAAATTATGTAATCAGATTCGTATAACATCATACATGATTGTGTTTTTGGAGAAGGTAGAAAAACATGAGCATTAATGAAACATATTATTTATGTGGGGAAAAAGAAAAAAAATATGATATTTATGGGGGGAAAAGAAAAGAGAGAGATAAATATAGGAAATAGACATAGAAAGACGTATTTTACGTGGGCTCAAAGCAAGAAATAAAGAGAAATGATTTCCTTCTTATCATAGAAGGAAGTCATTTTTCTCAATCTAAATATGTTATTTTGGTATATGAAAAATATTTTCCGAATAGTTTTCCATCATGAAAACATTGGAAAAGTATGAAAAATATACCCTAATTTTTTTTAATGATGCTCTCTATTATATATTAGAACATATATTTTTTTTTGGGAGAATACTTGGGGAATTGCTCAAATTTGAGGGTCTAATATAAAATTCAAAATTAATTCTCATAAATTAATATATACGACATATTTCTCTTGCCTTTATCTTTTTAATTTTATTGGCTCATGTTATTTTCACCCTCTTATTGGCTCGTAACACCTCGGATCATGTTGATTTGACTATACTACTCCTTGCAAGTTCCGCTCTTGATTTAAGATTGTTTTTTCATTTCATTTCTTCTTCTTTTATTATTTCAACTTTGCTAGAGACGAAGATATCCATACTCCTCTCAAATAATATTTGTTAAGGTTAAATGTGCGACCCACTCTTGATTGAAGATTATTTCTTGCCTTCTTTTCTTCTTATTGTTTCCCTTTCTTTCTCCATTTGGAACAAAAATGGTGGTCCTCTTTCCCGGAAAAAAAAGTTTATTCCGTAGATAGCTAATGAATTATTTGATTTTTTTTTGGTCAAAGAATTATTATGTCAATGAGTTGATATTTCTCTTGTTCTATACTATGATATTATTTAAAAAAAAAAACCTCTGCATAAGCAAGAGTGCGAAGAATTATCTACCATTTTAGTACGCATTTCGTTTAATTATAACTTTAATATGTATTATTACGTTGTAATGCATGGAATTTCTCTACTTAACTTTCATTTTATTTTGTGAATCTAGTAGTCCAATTTTCATTTATTTTTCATGAATCATTGCACGATGTTTTATAAGATATTTTCGAATATATATATATATATATGTATATATAAGCATATATGGAAAAGGTAAGCGCATAAAAAATGTCAAGCATCTATTATTATCTTGCAAATGAAAAGGAAAATTCTCCCTAAACATTATTACATAACATTCTATCTTTACGTGATTACATGTATAATTAGCCATTGACAATAAATTATGGCGATTGTAATGGCATTATAAGGCAACCCATTCAAACCATTTGCAACACACACGCATGCATATATAGATATTAATGAAAAGAAAACTATTCTCAAAGTACATATATGTTGTAATAATAACAAGTTGCATGAAACTTGATTAAAAAAAAAAGCGTCTATTTAGCTGCTTCGCTCCCTTTAAAAAGGCTTACTCTCTTGAAAAAAAAATATTTTACCTAAATTGGACAATAAAGTATTTCAATTATGCTAATAAGATATTCATTATTTACTTAAAGTAGATACATATCAAGGAATAATTTTCAATGTTATAATGTGAGAAGTTCTAACCTCAGAATACGCCTTTTGAAGTTGAATCGTGGCATGCTTGAGGGCTTTATGCCTAATATATTTTACCACCATGAATTTTAATGGTCTTTAAATGTAAGCTCAATCCCAAGATCTTAGCCTTTTGATTTACATGTCAGACTATTATGGTCATAAACCTTACAAGTATCACATCTATTCCCCTTTTCAATCATCTCAAATGTAGAAGGATCACTTCGTGCAAAAGTTGCTTCCACTTTAGTTCTTGAATTGGAAAGACGACCTTTATGAGATTTAGCTAGGTTTTCATATAATAAAAGATTGCTTGTTCATACAAATTGCTCAATTTGATTTTGAACAATATCCTTTTTGGAAAGTGACCATTCTTTATACCTCATTTCCAAGTCATCAAGTAGCTGAGGGAATCTTCTTCATTACCTTGCATAATATCACGATCCATAAAAGGACCTTACGTCAAGCCTCCACTGTTGATAATTATAGAGATAAGTCATCAGAAAACCTAAATCTTATTTCATGCGCACACGGAAGGTCCATGGATTTCATAAATACTTGGTGCTAATAGGTAGCTCAACTCGACTTTTAGTGATCTAATTATATTGATTGTAGAGCTTATCTAAAGTATGTAATGACACCTCAGTAATCAAGTTCCTAAAAAGAGTAACATGAAGATGATGAGAAACTCTTGACTTTTCACCAGACAATTTGGCTTTGATTTCTTGAAACTGATTCTTAACTGCAGTGCATAATTTTTGTTTGAGCTCTATTAAAATCCATGTTGAAACTTGTAGATACACTTTTAAAGCTGAATGCTCCTTCAGCTCTTGAAGTAAATGGCTCATGAAGTACATGTGCAAGTTCGTCCAAGAAGGCACAAAAAGCTTTTTCCAAGTAAGCCGTGTACTTTTTAATGTAATACAACTATCTTCAAATTGCCGAATCTTTTCACCATATTCCACTTCATTGTTGATGTTTAGACCCTTAGACCAATCAGAAATACAACATCCCAATACATTCCTCCTTCAAATTGAGATTTATATTTTACCACAATATTCTTCTAAATGTGCAAAATGCACAACAAGTTTGCACTATATTAGAAAAATGAATCGAACTACATTCACTAATGCCAACTCTCTATCAAAGACTTTAGCAGAAGGGTGACCCAATATGTAGCAAATAATGGCAAGGCCCAAACATACTTGAGATTTTGTGGGACCACTGTCAACTAATCTAAAAGCTTATACTATTAGATAAATGCATTGATTGATATTTAATTACTCTAACACTCCCCCTTGCGCTTTGTCTGGTCTTTTTGCCTAGTACTAAGCGTGTAAATATATAATTGGAGAGGGAAATAGGGGTCTGAAAAGATTTGAACTCGTGACCTCTTGCTTTGATACCATTTGAGATTTTGTGGGACCACTGCCAACTATTCGAAAAGATTAAGCCGTTAGATGAAGGCGTATATTAATATTTAATTACTCTAACACTTTTCTTCCTTTCTAAAAAATGCCAAGCATGACTAGAAAGAAGTATCAGAGCTGGAAACTCTAATATTCAACGAAAACATTTTGTATCTATTAGTTTGATAAGTACAATCCATTATGAAGAATTTGAGAAGCTCATTGTTAGCGTTAGCGCCATGGAGATAGGATGAGAGAAAAACAAATGCGTTGATGATCCTCGACATCGTGTCTAAAATTGTAGATGAATCAACTGTACTAAGATCGTCTAATAAAGCTTTTACAATCCCTATGACCATTTAGATTTCATTATAAAATTTTGCTATCATATTCGAAATAATTTTAGTGATGGCTTGAACTTTTGAATTACTTTATCTCAAGGAAGAAAGAATTCGGCGAGGAGGTATATTGACTTTAGAAATCTCCTTTAGACATGAAGCTTCAACTTCAAAAAGTGACGACAGATAATATGTTTGGATATATCACTCAAGAGATCATGATTGTGTGATACATTCGATATCTTGAGTGACCATGAGCCATTCTTCTTTTTTAAAGCATTGAACTTCAAAAGATCAGTCAATTGAACTTGATCCAATCTATTTTATCCAAGGTGTACTAGATATATTATGTCAATCACGATAATTACTTCCCCCGTCCCAACCAAGAAGAACATGTATGTCTCTCTTTAACCTTTTTCTTAGAGACAACATAATCTTAAGCAAGAAAATGCATCCACACACTATTCAAAATATCTTCTCACTTTAGAGATTTACCTAGTTAAGTTTCAAGTGAACTTCGTGACATGATTGATTTTGTCCTTTATTCGCAATTTCATTATCAATAGATACATTTTAGCAATTTGGTTTGATATTGTCCTCCATAGTGATTACACTATTAAAAAAACAACACAATGAAAGATGAATATATTGTGTGTAATACATACACCAACCACAATATTCAATCTTTGAATAGATTCTCATAAAAAGTAAAAGACAATTCATGACATGAGGATAATCTACGAATAAAGTAAACAATTTGGAGATAAAAACACATTCCTTTACTCAATATAATATTGGTGCTTGCTCAGATTACAACAATGGAAAATAATTTCAAAAGAAAGAAAATGGAAGAAATTGATGTACTTGAAATTGACAAACTCGGACTAGGCTGAAATTTGGTCGGTTGCATGGAAATATGCTGCTAGTCAAAATGCATGGCTATGCCGTGAGTGACATCGTATTCTCGCGTTTTGGAGTAATTTAGATGAGTTTTCAAGCTTCTTTATTTAGTGGCATTTTATAATATTGCATGTCATATAATAGCTATGAGATATTCTTGTAATTTTGTGTCTCTTATTGTAATTAGAGCTAATGCCATATATAAGGGTGTTTAGAATTTTGAATGCAAGACTTTTAACTTTTTTTTTTCTGATTTGATCATCATACTTTAGAACACGAGTTGTTTCTTTATCAAATTTTAATTCATGTTTAGTCGATTTTTTCTACCATGTTTCAGCATTGAAAGGGTTGTGCGTAGTTTTATTCCGTAATAAATTGAAACGAAAAAAAATGAAGAAAAAAGTAAAATATAATCTTAAATCAAAAGAGGGACCCGCAAAAGATAGCGGGTTTAAAACAATGTGATAAGGGATGGCAAGAGCCAAGGAGGTGGCAATAGCAAGAACCTCAATATTCCTTTTCAATGAAATTTACTCTTCTTCTTTGGAGAAGGAGACCACCCATGTAAGAAAAGTGGATCGGGCTATGCCAATTACATATATTATGTCACTTGCATGAAATTATTTTCGTAAACACTACCACATGTCTATTGTTTTCAATAATCTCACTAGGAAAATCCACGAATTGAGCTTCTGACGAAGTATCCCTATGTACTCTGCATCCATGTGTGCTGTATCCCACAAGATCCGGAAAAGATCCATCCTTCCAGTAGTCTCAATGATTTTCTGACCCCATGATAAAACTATAAAAGGTACATGCATCTGACACACTTGGCGCTGTATAGTATAATATGCTGAGAGTCTCCAGCTCCGACGCTCCACATCTTTATCTCAATTTCCAATATATGCTTTCCAATTATTGTTAAAGATAGATTAAATCCGAGAAGCACCTCCCCTAGACGTTTCTTCTGTCCATTGGTGATCTCGATTTTAAAATTTCATGGGTCGTACGTACTTTTCTAGTCGTGGCGGTTTTCCATAACTGGCCCTCCAGTCGACATAGAAAAATAATGCTAATTAATGAATTAGACATTTGGTCGATGGGGATTTGTCTGTCGGCCGATTGACTAAAAATGAGTTTAGAGCCAATACGATGAAGTTTATCATGATTGAAGATCATCTGATGACATGCTTTTGAGGTTTTTTCAAGGCTTTAGCCAGCCGCAGAGAGCTGCTGCTTCCTAGTTCTTTGCTTCTTTTTGCTTTCTCCCTTGGTACTGTGAATGAACAGGTCTGAGTTTTGTCCATTTTTAGCGAATTTTATGACCAGAACAACTCATGTGAAGCTCCACGTCAATGTAGGAAAAGCCACGTAATCACCCGGATAAAGTTGGTGTTGTTGTGGATATATAATTTTTCATGATAAAAGAACAATCTAAGACGGTATCAATATGATTTGCAGAAATTATGTATTGCAATTTGTAAGCTGTCTCTCTCGTGAAATGACGTCGGCCCAGTTAATAACTTCTTGAAAAAAGAAATTATGTTTTGAGCGTACTTAATAAAAAAAATTTCCGTCTAGACATTATTCTAGAAATTCTTTGGCCACATCCACCTCTCTCTTTTTAACTTTTGTTGAGGAATCTTCGCAGCTTTGAACTTCGGCAATGTGCGGACAAGTCGAATTATCATTTTTCGCTTGCTTCTCTATTGGGCACACACCCTTGATTGGGGAATCTTTTCGTTGGAGAAACAGTTGATTTTGCAAATGAAACAAAGAACTCATTTTCGAATACACAATTTTCTTCTGGAGTCCTATCAATGATTCAGAAGCTTTCAGCTAGATTGATTGGGCCATCCAACCTTCTCCAGTGCATTATTCAAAGGGCCAACAAGAACCCTAGTATCATATCATATCGGTAGGGCTCGTTTGCCCGCCCGATGCAAGGTTCTGTTTTTAACTTTGCGTGTTGCCTTAGGGTTTTGGAGCTTAGTGGGCACCGTCGTGTTGTTTGACTGTCAATCAGCAGGAAGCACTTCTTGGGGATTCTCTAGACTTGATTGGACCGCATTCCGCTGGAGGTTTAATTCAGATTCCCCTACACTAGCTGCCAAAGCGTCACAGCTTGTCCCAAGCAAACAGCTACCGCATTGATCTTCCAGGGAATATTCCCATATGATTGGGGTCATGTTTTCCGATAGTATCCTAGAAACAGCTTGTCTTAGGGGGCTAGGAACAGGATTCTCTCCAATAAACAAGCTCCAGCTTGCTCATCTTCTTCCATCGTCTAAACTGTATCCCCTATCTCTCTCGAGTGGCGTCCGTTGTCTCGCTATTTGTGATCGAGCAACTCTGTAGAAACAGTGATGGACGCATATCTAACTTGGGGAGGTGGGATGAAGAGAAAATTTGTAAATCTTGAGTCGGAGGAGGCGGGGAAAAGACGGAGTAATCTAACGTGAAGTCTTTGTAAATCATGGCGTGTGTTGTGATGAAAGTTGCACTAAGTACCAAGGGCTCAACAGGTCAACGGAGTGAAGGTCTCCCCTAGTCATCAGATTGAAATATCATGAAGGAAAACGTTCGAGACTCGCTAGTGGAAAGTACAATATTTCTCGTGTACTATTCGTATTAAGATAATGATGCCATTAGAATTTCATTTGGGGGATCATTGCCCATCTCCTAACTTCTAAAAGAGACGAAACAAGTTTGGTTACTATCTTTTTGGCATTTCCTGTCTTGTCTTTTTAGGCATCTTGCTCTGGCAATTTGCTTCATGTGACTTCATGTGCTCACGACGTCATTGGAAATGCTTTGCGGTTGTTAAACTATTATGACACAATCGAAGTCTGAAAAGGAAAGCTCAAGTGTAAAGTGGATCATCATAGAATCGAGCATCGGAGAGGAGCATGGGCTTCTTGCACTCAATGCATATGAGCCCGGCTCACAAGAATCATTGGACTAGACAGGTTCTACTTTATCATATGAGTTTGGCTCACGTAGTTTGGATGTAGCTAAGTTTTTTTTCCTTGAGAGGACACTAGAAGTACAAAATGATGAAAGCATGAAATGTGAAGTGAGATTGCCTCCCATCAAAGAAAGTGAGATCTGAAGTGAGAAGCACAAACTGAAAGTTCATGTGTGCTGCACATGCATATCATCATTGTTTTCAAAGACCAATAAGAACTTAGTGGTCAATGCTCATCCCAATATTAATCAAATTAGTTGTTAACCGAGTTTACATAATTTACCACATCAAATAAGTCAATGAGTAGGAATTAATGTCATTTGAAATCTTATTATTCCACAGCGCAAATTATTTCACAAATAGAGTGAAAATACAATGACATGCTTATAGTTTTGATCCGAGTGAGCACTTCATGAATTGTATAGAGATTAAAACTAGAGATGACTTAGGAGTGCTCACTCCTAACTCTCGAGTCTTAACTAGTCAAGCTCTATTCTTGTTCAATCCCATTAAAATGGTAGGGCTAAAGCTCGTAAGAAGATCATCCTCCAGAAGCTTCACCATTTCATCCTCTGGAAGTGTTACCATGACCACCCGGCTCATCGGTCCATCTCCCGGTGTAGAAGGAAAGATCACAACCTGTCCTTGTTCGCATGGTGGCTCGAAATAATAAGAGACCTGAATCGGTGCATGCGTATCTTCAAAAAGGGCCATATGAGTTTCAATGCCCTCCAAACTAAGAAATAGTAGCTCAGAAAAGTTGAGCGATCTAGCGTTCTCGGGTTGGCTATCTTCGTTAAGCTCCAACCGCTCTATTAAATCCATGACCCCATTCTTGTCCAATTTTGCCATCATCTCTCCTATGGCCTTAGCTGCTCCTGGCAAACTATTGTCTTCCTCATTACCTCCGGCATGACTGTAGACCATGCAGTTCCCAAAGAACCCCCTTTCAAGGCCCAGAAGTTTTCTCACATCTAGGCCCAAACACATGCTCACGAGGCCCTCCCTGTCACCCTTCACCTTACTTATGCAGGCCCAGAAGAGCCCGGCTAGCGCCTCGAACGGTGACTGGCCTGGCCCATATGGCGGGTCCACGGGCCGGGCCATGTCGATGCATGATCGGACAATAGGATCAGTGAACGCAAGTGAGACAGTGGTGAACTTTGCACTTGGGGTGCGGCTTGAGGTGTTGATGGAGTACTTGTGGTAATGGCTGATCAATGGGCTGCTGTGGCTGGGCTCGTTTTTGTGGCTCGGTTGTCGTTTCGGGAGTGGGTGGAACGATGGAGGAGCAGTCAATTTGGCATTGAGAGTCGTGTCTGCCCAAGCCTTGATGAACATGGTGGCACAGATTGGATCAGCCAAGAGATGGATGCAGCTCAATCCAATAGCAAACCCACCTCCTTCAAATTCAGTCATCTGCAAATCAAAATGGAGAACGCAATCTCTTCAAAAGGTATGCTCAGTCAAGTGAAAAAAATAACCATCTTTGAAAAGAAATCAGCATCAGAAGGAAAGCTGCTATTCACTGTTCATATCAGTTGAACCTGAACATAGAACGTGGACCAAAAATATGGAGTCTGAAACATCTCCTCCCAGTGGACGAGCCTCAACTCGTCCTCCCTACCCGCGTTCCGCAACCAATCCTCGACGCTTCCTCTGGCGCGGGCCTCCATCGCCCTTACTCCTGCGTCGTTGCACTCGATCTCCCACCGCCCTCTGTCGTCGCGCTGCAAACGCCCGGTCGCTTTAGGAAAACTCGTGAGCGTCCTAGCGAGGCTCTCCCTCAGTGTCCTGGTCCATTCCCCTGCTTCCCTGCCTTGGTCATCCGACCTATAGTAGTACACGATCCTCAGGTGCTTCGGCTCCATCAGGCGGTCAAGGACCGACAAGGGCAAGCGCCGCCCCGGTTGGACCGGCTTCGTGCTCACCACGGTTCGCTTGCGCATGAACGGGATCTCAGCCATTGATCATTCAATTTGTTGCAAGGTGATCAACTTGAGAGGTGTGCAAATGTATCAATGTGTTTGAGAGTTTGAGGTTTTTGGATGGTGTTTATAGCATGGACAAGGTCTCATGGTTACCAGAAAAGACTGTCCTCTTCGGTCTGTTACGAGAATGAGAATTTCATGATATTTGTGCTTGACGGGCCGGCACAAGTTTGGCAAATAATTATAGGACCTTTTTTTGTTGTTGTTGTCTTTTTAAGGATAATCACACAAATTGTATGTAAAATTTTATTCAATATGCAATAACATTTCTAAACTTTTTATTTATTTAATATAGTCTGTGAACTTATTCAATGTGTAACGCTATCCTTAAATTTTTAATTTAAACAATATTATTCATGAATTTTTGGCATATATTCAGTGAAGCCTATAAACTATTTTATATTATCCATAAATTTAAAATGATAAAAATGTAGTATTGAATATTTTTGTAGAAATTACAAATCTAATTCAAAGATTACACTGAATAAATTAATAATTCAGAAACAATGTTAAGTAATGGGCTAAAGTGCCATCGAACAAGTTAGTCTTCAGGAATGGCACTATGCATTAGATCAAAGTTTATGAATCATCGGTATCATTTTTCTTCTTTTTATTTGGAAAAAAAATGAAAACCACTAATAAATGTGAAATTAGGAAGAAAAATAGAAAATAGATACTAAAATCAAAACCTCTTCGGCCTATTGGGCCATTCAATAAAAGTTTATTTATTTATTTTTATTTTCGTCCTTTTGGGCCACAAAATATCATTTGTTTTCTTTCTTCTTCATCGTATCGGATCGGAGATCAGAAACGAATTGGGGAAACCATCGCCCCCATCGCCACAGCGAAATCCGAGGGAAGCGAAGAGATACCACCGCATCGGTTCAGTTCGATAGAGACGCAGCAGCCTCCAATCGCGTGCCCGGAACTCCAGCTCGCGACGCGGTGAAGATGTCGAGCTCGGCAATGGCGGGAGGCGCGGGCACGTGGTCGCTCGCGCTGGTCAGGATCTCGCCCTACACCTTCGCGGCCGTCGGGATCGCCGTCGCCATCGGCGTCTCCGTCCTCGGCGCTGCCTGGTACGCTTCCCTCGAGTCCAACTTCTGGCGCTTACTCTCGTGCGCTTTTGCGTCCGTGAGAAGCCGTATCGCTCCCATGTTGCTGTAGATTTGTGTTTTTTTTTTTTTATATTTCTGGTGGCGTTCTACTCGTGAGTGATTGTGGAGTTTCGTTGCTTTGTCTTCCTGACCTGTTAGGGGGATTTATATAACTGGAAGCAGTTTGATTGGCGCTGCAATCAAGGCTCCGAGGATCACTTCGAAGAATCTTATAAGGTACTTGACCCTAATTCTCTCAACTTGAGCACGTCTAATTACGTTTCTCGATCGGCTGAGAAAGCTGCTTTTCTCTTTGATCCCTTTTTGTGAAACTGGTGTAGAGAACGGGGATGAGATGTGGTTACGCTAGCTAGTTAGATCTTTAACACTGAGGTAAATGCTGCTATTGTATCCCTTTTGCTGGAGCAACTAACTTGAAAGAACGTATTTTTTTATTAGTTTCTTACTTGAATATCCGAGGCACAGTGTAGAAGCAGATGAGTAATTGGCTCCAGACCTTTAGTTTGTCTGAAGTTGCTGTCTTTGCACGTAGAAAGAGCTTTCTTAACGACAATTCAACCGCTTGGCTAGCATTTTCATCGAAAGACAAAGTTGGGTGAGAAAGTTGATCTTTACAACTTAGGGTTTACACTTGATCATGTGTATCATAGTATTCGATGTACTCGCTTGAGTTGCATCTTAGTAGTGCAGATGAAACTGATTACTCCTTTTCTTCTCATTTTTAGTCAGGGTTAAATATTGGCAACACTCTACTCTCAAGTGTCTTTCATTCTATGCACTTCCTTCTACCGGCATATCATGAACTCATTCTGTCAAGTAGACTTCCATCAATCATAAACTTTAAATAATGGTCATAAATTAGCCGAGCCGACAAGTTTCTCAGAAACTAATGTTTGCTACAAGATTACCCTTCTAGGTATTTTGGGATCAAGGCCAGCTTATCTAAAAGTTCAAGCTAGTGGATGGACGTGTAATTTCATATCTTGAAACTCTATTGGTCCCCATCACACACGTGTTGGCATTCGGCTCAAATCCCGATTAAGGCAACTAAGGGACTTTGAGTTGTGAATATACAATATCTTGCACTCGTATGGTATAGGATTATGTGGCACCACCATTGTTCGCCTTAAAAGTTAAGTAGCTATATGGAGGCGTGGTTTATCTTTTAATGCCCTAACACCTTTTTGTGCCTCTAATTCTGTCTAAAAAAGTTTTGAGAACTTGGGAATATTTTCGTAAAGTTTCCACACCCATCTCTTATGTTTTCCTTTGTCTCTTGTGATCTGTATCTCTAGATAAAGTGATTCATAATTTTTGAGCAATCGCATGATGTAGAAAAGCACGGTGAAATGTTGAATCAACTTTTATTTGCCTTCTTAATTCCTTTCTTTAGTGTTGATCTGCAGCTTTCACATATCAGAAATTGTTACTAAACTTGCTTCGTCTTGATTCTTGGCATGCAATGCTGTGTCTTTTTTCTAACAAGGCCTGTTTTGCACTTTAAACTGGCTGCTTTTGTGCTAATTCTTTCAACGTTTTCTAATGAAAATCTTACAATTGTTTGAGCATTTTGATTATATTCAAAAAGTCATATCATCTCACAAAACCATCCATTGCTTCCAGCATTTGTGGCATAAGAAAGTCAGATTCTTTTGCTATCTCATGCATGCCTTCTGATGCAATGTGGTGCACCTTCTCTGTTATTGCAGTGTCATCTTTTGTGAAGCTGTTGCTATCTATGGTGTCATTGTGGCAATTATTTTGCAAACGAAGTTAGAAAGTGTCCCATCATCTCAGATATATGCTCCAGAGTCTCTGAGAGCCGGATATGCAATCTTTGCTTCTGGGATTATAGTGGGCTTTGCAAACCTTGTCTGCGGGTTCATCTCTCAACCCTATATTCTTATTGCATCAGAAAGGATTTCTCTAGGAGAGACCTCATTTCTCTAGGAGAGACCTCTCCTTTTACTTACCTGATTTTATCTCTGGCGTTTTCATTAATCTTTGCTACATGTTCCTGTTCATAGGATTTGCGTGGGCATAATTGGAAGCAGCTGCGCTCTGTCAGATGCACAGAACTCCTCGCTTTTTGTCAAGATCCTAGTGATAGAGATCTTTGGTAGTGCGCTTGGGTTATTTGGGGTGATTGTGGGAATAATCATGTCAGCCCAAGCTACATGGCCTTCGAAAACTGTGTAGGCTGCTGGTCTTGAGGAGCTCAATTCATTGAGAACGGAAATATAGTTCCATGTTCATGCTGAACTTTGTATCTTGAGTCTTGTTCCTTCCGGTTCATTTGTAGAGTTGTAAACCAGTGCATGTTGACTCTGTTCAGTCTCTTATTGCATTAATTATGAGAGAAAAGATTATAGCTGAATCACCAGTAATTAGAGAGTTTTTCCTTTGCATGTGACCTTATTCTGCTATAAATGGAAATATGGGCTTTCGGAATGCCATTTATTTCTTGTGGATGCTTCTGAGAACATCAGCTTGTTAGCCTTTTTCTGAGCTTTATGATCGTTTCTGCATGATCTGAACTTGAGAGCCTCACCTTAACTGGTATCGACTTTAGCCAACACAGACATGAAATGGAAGATATCTACAGGCTCGTTCATAAAATGTGTGCTTCTTTGATATATAGTTATTTCCATAATTTTATCTGCCGAGCAGTAGGCTTTCCAACAAGCCAATTGTAGAGAAGAAGGTGAGCAGAAATTTGGAGCCGTTTGATGACTATACTGCAATTATTTTCTTCTTCCATATGGATTCAAACTTACGCGACCTGTAGGCGGGGACACCAGGAAATTTGAGTGTCCTCCACAAACATGAGAATACAGGGACGTCAGACAGCATGCATGTTCATGGCACTAGAATGATATGTCTTGCTTTATCCATTATTCTAGATAGAACTTCGCAGTTGGATAACTGCTTTAGTTCTCTATTCACAGGTTTACCTTGATATGATTCTGGATCAGTGAAAATAAGGATGGATTTTTTTTTTTTTTTGGTGCTCTGAATTGCAAGAATAGAGAAAACTTGTGGCATCAACCGTCATGAAGCAGAGCTTGGCCATGTGAAACGTACTACGCAGCCATCTTATCCTTAACAAGCTTATTGAGGAAAAGAGTTGTGTGCACAGCACAGCAATTTACAATTAGCACACGATAAAATGATCTTTTGGACATAAAGCAATCAAATGGAAGAGTTCTCTGGCAGGGGAACTTCACTGAAGAAGGGCATATTCTTCTGCTGAAGCTCTTGCCACTCTTCACGACTTGACGTCATAGGATCAAACTGTTTACAGCTAGCAACAGGCAAACCTTGTTTAATGCGGCCCAGTTGCCGGGAATGTAGGACTTGCTTTGAAGTAACTGGAAGCCGTAGAGACTGATACTCACAAAGAGCCGAATGCAGATTCACAACTCCCCATTTCTTGAGGCACAAACCAAGAACCGCAGCATCCGATATAGACATGTTAGTGCTTCTCAAACCATGAGGAGTCGTTGGGTGAGCAGCATCTCCGACTAACACCACATTGTCCCAGAAGATCTGCTCTAAAGGATCGCAGTCGTATATGACATTTATAAAAGGTTCTTTTGTTTCTTTCATTATTCTCGCCAACTCAGGAAGCCAAACTTTCTCTGCTTCTCTGTGCATCTCCTGGATCATTTCGCTGCTGACTTTCATGGTAACAGAATTTCCCTGTATGAAGTTGCAGTAAAGTCATATTATCTGTTGTTTCTTTTTGGCTTTGCCTCACCTAAATAGATGGTAAATTTTTTTTACAATTGATTGAATATTATGCTTCCCGATGCATCTGTGTCAAGCAAAATGTGGATTTTTTTCTACCAAACGAGGAGTGCTATGGCTGAAAATATTCTTAACTAAGAATATAATTGTCATAGTAGTTGTATGATCCTTTGAAGAAGCCAAGACGTACTCATGGTATAGAAAGGCCAAAGTGGATTGAGTGGGAGCAGCAATCAAGTTAAGGTGATCTACTACTATAATTTGCATTGCTATCCTCCGAGGAAACAAGTTTTTAAAATTAGGACTGCCTATATAGTTGTCAAGACTCAATATTCTGCAGAGAACTACTAATTTCACATTGAAGATGTTTAAAGAAGCTTGGCATCTCATATTTACTTCACTTGATAGAAAATTGCAAGGAAGATAAACATTTGGGCAAAGGTCTTCTTTCCTGATTAAGATAACGGCTTTCAACAATTTATAAAAAATTGAAAACTTCAACGGAAAAAAGCAGAATTAGGATTATACCAGAAGAATTACCTTCAGTTCAGGCTCAGGCTGATTGATGTACCAAATCCAATTAAGCCTTTTGTTCAGGAGTTCATAAAGCACACTATGAGTCCCAGAACCCAGGTCAAAGTACAGACACTTCCCGAGATCAGGGTAAGCTCTCTTGATGCCCAAAATGGCTTCTGAATTCTCTCGTCCTGAAAAATCAAGAATTCCCCTCCATGCACAATAACCTGAATACCTACAAAAACAATTGCTGTTATGTCACATAAGAAGCTCACATGCAAGGGTGTTGCGACAAAACAATGGCACTGGGAGTCTTAAGTTCATTGGTTTCAGAAAGAACCTCAGTTTAAGGTCGGGGAGGAAACTCTGTCGAATGGAAGACAGACACCCATCTGCTGCGACAAGCAGGTTACCAGTAATCTCAATGGTATCATTGGTCTTGAGAACTTTAGTTTTGACTTTGACTTCAGCCTTGTCGTCAGATAGGCTGAATGACAGGAACTCATGACCCCAAAACACAACGCTCGGTGGTAGTTCCTCGCGAAGAAGGCTGTGGAGGTCAGTCCAATGCGCTGCTCTGAAATCAAATTCCTCATCCCTTGTGAGCACCCGGCTCACCTTCTTTTCACTATCTGTCGCGTTGTTCTGCAGTGTTTTTCAGGAAATTAGCAGGATTTAGATTGAATGGAATCGTGTACTCGAACTCTTTCAGAGGTGAACTCGGTCTAATTTGGTCTAACGCTTCAAACCATAATGAGATGGTGAAACGATCAATTGGGTTGTCGGGTTTCGCTTTTTTCACAAGACAGGATATGATCCTCATGTTATTTTACAGAAACAATCTGTGAAATTTCACATCTTCATGTGCGTTTTTTGTCTGCTCTTTTCCACTTCTGTTGGCTACAGCAGAAAGATGGGGACTGAAAACCTCTGTCCTTGTGCATAAATCATACAGAGACAGTTGTTTATCTGAATGTCAATACAACAAATTGAACCTATCACCAGATTCACCACAAGTGCCTTTTTTGGCTGAACCAAACAGAAACCTATTACAATTTCTCTGTTCAATTACTGTACTAACAAACCACGCTTCGAGCTTTTACGGCTTTTGTATCAGCTGAAATCCGCCCATCTTAGCTATATTACGAACTAAAGCTTCAAGCTTTGAAGCTGAATCTAATCACTTTTGCGGAGATAAAAGCATTCGTTTGTACTTCAAGTATGAAACAAACAACAACGGACCGACCCCACTAGGAAAGAACACATTTTTTTCTACGTCTTCGTGAACTCACGAGACGGACAACAGAGCGTGACCTGATCAACAGCGAGAGGCAAAGTGGCATCGTGGAGTTGCTGCGGCCTTCCGAGCCAAGCCTCGATCAGCTTCCGAGCCGACGGTTCGAGCCCGAGCCCCGCGCCGGTGGGGCTCCCGGTCGGCGGCGCGCTCGATTTCTCAACGACGACGACGTCCCATCCAGCTAAAATAAGCGCGTGCGCGCAGGATAATCCCGCGATGCTCCCCCCCACTATCACTGCTTTGGCCCTGGGCTCTGTGGGTTTCTGGGTTCCTCCGTCTTGGCCCTCCATTGGGAATCTACGAACACGACTATTTCATGGAAAGCTTGTGGCGTCTGCGATTTGTTCCTGATGTTCTGTCGGAACATGTGGCGGCTCTAAATGATTGAGACATAGCTAGGCGACGACGGCCAGATATTTTTGCTGTCTTATTTATGGCCATGACATTTGCCAAAACTATGACGCTAGCCCTGTAAAAAATGCACGATAGCGTTGCCATGTTTGCCGTATTGTGATAACAGAGATGCTTTGGTCAAAGCCCAGATACTAACTGGGTTATTCTTTTCGGCTGTATAAAGATGCTCCGCCAGAAAACTTTCTTTTTCATTTTCAGAAGTAATCAACAGCGTGCTTGTTTCTAGAGATGTGAATGCACAGATGGCTAGCCTTGGCAAACTGTTAGATCGGGAAACTTTTCTTAATAATAGACCAAGTTGACTAATTTGTGCGAGTGAGGAACAAGTTTTGTGCTGCTGCACGAGGGCTATGGCTACCGTAGCAAGAAATAGGTTCATTACATACGATAGCCTTCCTAATCCGAGTGCTTCGGTAGATATAGATGAAATGATTGTTAACCCTTCAACACAAGTCTAATATAGGGTGTCATCATCCATGGTGATCCTGGTTTAAGTCGGATACTTAAAGAAGACACATCTCTTGCTATATCCAGCTAGAGCTAGATAAATCTGCGACATGTCTGAAATCCACGTTGACATGACCAGAATGGCAACAAATATGAGATGATCACTGTTTGCTGGCCAATGAAAGGATGCTCAATCCAAGCAAAGGATTATGTCCGAAGAAGGGCACGCCTCTCTGTGGAAGCATCTTGCATTCCTCCTGGGTGGCTGTGTTAGGATTGAAAGGTTTGCAGTCAGGCAGCGTAAGGCCTTGTTTTATCCTCCCAACTCGCCGGGCATGCAAGACTTGCTTGGATGCAACAGGTAGCCTTATGGATTGGTATTCTTCAAGAGCAGCTGCTAGATTTTCTGATCCCCACTTCTCCAAGCACCAGCCTAGGACAGCAGCATCCAGAATCGACATATTTGTGCTCCTTGAGCTATGCGGTGTCGTGGGGTGTGCCGCGTCACCAACAAGTACCACATTGTCCCAAACTATTCGCTCTAGTGGATCACAGTCCTAAATTGCATTAATGAAAGGTTCTTTAGTTTCTCTCATGAGCTGAACCAAAGCCGGATGCCAAATTTTCTCTGCATCTTGGTACATCTTCTGAATTATGTCCTCACTTACTTTTGTAGTAACTGAATTCCTCTGTATTTGTCAATGACAGACTATCAGATACCGTGCAAGGGACTCGTGGAAAGGGATGCATATATACAAATACGTCTATGATGGTTCCTATGATGTAGGTTTTCATGAATTCGGGATATATTGATACCCAGATCTTCTATGAGGTATGCTCTGGTAGTACCTCTGACAAATCTTGTGAATAAACAGGAAAATTGAACGACAATGTCTATCACGATCATTTGCATCTTTAACTACATCCACAACCACTACTACTGTAGCGCAGTCATGAGGAGCAAGATGGGCGAATATTACCTGCAAGTCAGGCTCAGGTTGATTCGAATACCAAATCCAGTTCAGCCTTTTGGATGGGATCTCGAAAAGAACGGTATGATTTCCAGGTGCCAAGTCTAAGTACAAGCATTTTCCGAGTTCCGGATGTGCCTCCCTAACTCTCTCGATAGTTTCAGAATCTTCACACCCCGAAAAATCAAGAACTCCTCTCCAGGCGCAATAACCTGAATATCTATCATATGGGCATAATCATTGTAAGCTAACAAAATGTCTAAGTTAGGGATTGATGAATAACAATTTGGACAGAGAAGTAACAACCTTAATTTGACTTCGGGGAGAAAGTGATTGCGAACTAGAGAGAGGCATCCATCTGCAGCGACAAGCAAATCTCCATCTACTTCGGTGATTTCTCCAGTGTCAAGAAGTTGGGCTTGGATTTTGACAGATCGCTTGTCATTTGAAACAGAGAAAGAGAGGAAAAAATGGCCCCAGAGGAATATCTCTGGTGGCAATGCGCTGAACAGGTGGTCATGCAAAGTAGCCCAATGCGCTGCTCTATGATTGAAATTCTCATCTCTTGCCAGAATTTTCCTGCTTTTCTCATCATCGATAGCCTGGTTCTTGTACAAATAGATGCATAAGAACAGAACATGGTTAGAACAAGGACGCAATTTTGACTGCCACCTAAAAAACATGATCAATATCTTTACGTTCAGCAAGAAACGAAGAGAAGGACCCATATCTCATTTAATAACTTAAAATTTTCCCTCACTGTCAGACAAACCAAGAATTTGAGACTCATGTTGCTAGTGAATAGATATATTCTGCGCCAATTTTCCAGTAGTTGTGATCTTATACTTCAATACATATCACAACTCAAACCTCAGGAAGATTTCAACTAAGACCGAGCTTATCATATGAAGTTTCCTTACAAGATCAATGGTGAGAGGAGAGGTGATGTCACGGAGGAGTTCGGGCCGTCCTGTCCAGGACCCGATGAGCTCCCGAGAGAGCGGATCCAAGCTGAGTCCAGCACCAGTGGGGCTACCTTTCGGAGGCTTGCACGACTTCTCTATGACCACCACGTCCCACCCTGCTCGAATAAGCGCGTGCGCGCAGGACACACCCGCTATGCTTCCTCCTACGATCACGGCCTTCGGCTTCGGCTTCGACTTCTTCTGTTGAGGAAGATCATGATCGTGCTGCATGACTTCTGTTGTATCTTCTCCAGGTCTTGCCCCGTGCTTCTCCTTCACAAAGGAAAAAACCTTCCAAGGCTCCCCGTTGTTGGGTCTCATTTGGTTCTGTGGCTTTGGATTGCTGGCTCAGGCTATAGCTGCAGGAAGTGGAATCCACGGGAGTGCAGAAGGTGTTGAGGAGTAGAAGACAATTGGGTCATTGACAAATTTCATGCCCGGTTCCTCTGAGATTCTATAAGTCGATTAGTCTTTTGAAAATGACATTTTTTTACTCCTTATAATTTTCATGCTCGCTTGTTGGCTACCTTTTGTATCGCCTAAATTTCATATTTAGCGTTACAGAAAAAGAAAGTATATATTCATCATTACAACTCTACCAAATGATTAACAATTCAATAACACGAGTAAATTTAAATGTTTCTATCATAGATTGGTCTTATTAGCTCGGGTAACATGACGGTTTTACAGCACTTATACTATTGAAAACGAGAGATTCCCATTTCTTGTGAGACTTGTACATGTTATGCAGCTTATGCCATCCATTTGATACGCAATATACATTCATCACCATAGTTTTGAGCAATTATTGTTTGAAAACTCGACAATTATCCCAATCAACAACGAGAGCAGGAATTGTGCAAAGATGAAAAAAAAAATGTAATTGCCGTGTATTTAAAATTAGGGTAAAACATTTCGAAGAAAATGTTTTCGGACTTTTCTCTTGTTTGGACATCAGAAAATATAATCGAAATTGGCATGGCTAAGACTTTGAAAAATATATTCATCTCTCATGAAAGGGGGAAATCATTTCCCCGGTGCTTCCAATGCAACAGTAGTGAGCACTTGTCTCTCTCCGTGTCTCGTCTCATTTTCATGCTAACAACCAAATAAAAACGAAAATTGTTTGCTTTCCTTGAAAATTAGTTCATTGTTTTTTCTTCGACGACAAAGTTTCACGTGAAATAAATACACGTTTTTTTTTTTTCGTTTTCCTCTCAGGGTGTAGTTGTTTGAATGAAAGTATTTTTTGGGAATCAATTTTTTCAGAACTTTCACTTGTTTGGTTCGCAGGTAATGACTAATCAACTAAAAAATGTTTTCTGATCAACAAAAAAAGCATACGAGAAATTAGGAGAAGTGAAATTTATACATCTATAAAGTTGATTTTTTTTCTTGAAATTGCTCATCTTGAATTTTTTTAATATTCTAATTTAATTTAATTTATTATTATTTTCCTTTTCCTTCTCCCTTCATTGATCGCCAGGCCTCAACAACAGCCGAGGACTAGCCACAAGCTTGCCAAATTTGGGCAAGCCTCAAGCTTGGGTGCGATCGCCATGGTTGAGCTTCAAGGTCCGTCGTGCTTCAAGATCAGAGCTCGACCGAGGTTCGGAGGAGGACGAAGTCAACGTGGAGGGAGGTGAAGTCATTGGAAATGGCGGCAACGGCTGTGGCGGAGAGGAGGAAGGAACGGTGGGTAAGGTGGAGATGTAAGTGGGAGAAAGAAGGAAAAAGAGAAAAAAAAAGAAATAGTAGAAAAGAATAAAATAAAAACAATTAAACTAATTTGAATTTTTTATAAGATTGAATTTATTTTTTAGATGAGATCCAAAAATAAAAAAAAATAATGTTTTCAATCAAATATTATAAAAGAAAGGAAAATCGATTTTCCTAAAAAATGACTTTTTAAAAAATATATTTTTTTATTATGAAATTTTTCTCCAAACAAGCAAATGCACGGTGCCAACAGCGTTCTTAATTCTTTCACTCCGTTAATGGGCCGAAACCGGTGTTGGGCCGATTTGGTGAAGAGAGCAGAAAGCTTGGGCTTCAAAAAATAAATAAAAATCCAATCTTTGCTTAGTTCATCGTCTTCCTTCGTCACATGCCCGCTCCGAATCCGAGCGAGGAAGCACGAGCAACCGAAGCTCTTCCCAGTTCCCACGGTCGATGATGCGTGCTCCGTCGCCGGCAGACGACTGTCCATGAGGCGCTGCTGCTTCTCCCTCCCGTCGTCTCTGGCCCCCGCCTCCGCCAGCTCCGCGATGTACCCTCGTCCCAAGGTGAGCTTCCCTCTCGCCGGTGGTGCAGTGTCGTTGCTCATCCGCGAGCAACTACTGCTGGGTTTCGCATCGATCGGGTTGGTGAATTGTGATTGAGCTGCTTCGAGCTTCTCGAGACACGCAATCGTCGCTGTCTTTGATGAGGGAATAGCATCCTCTAGGCGCTTGCGCGCATCTTCACTGATTCGGGAATTCAGTAAAATGTTGGAGCGGAGCATAAGACGCACTTTTCAGCTCTCTCTCTCTCTCTCTCTCTCTCTCTCTCTCTCTCTCTCTCTGCCGTACGTTTCCCTTTGTTGATGTTCAGATTGTCCGTGCTGCAGTCCTTCCCGCATGTCGAAATGGCTTCCGTTTTTTATGCTGTTAAAGCTCCGGCATTTAAAACGTCTGCCGATTACGTCTCAAGCAATGAGTTTCGCTTTACGTATGTACTGGTCACGTATATATTTTTTCATATCAATTAGGATTGAAACTGTTTTTTCAGTGGCGAGGCGATACTTTGTTGATTAAACAAGTATTTGATTATCCAATGTATTCGAGCTAGATTTTTGTTAGGATTTAGCTGTGGTTTTGTGGCCCAATGCATGTAAATGGATGTCCGTATTGTCGTACAGTATCGTGGTGGTAGATATTCATCCCAAAGAAGCTTGTCTGACTCCCCGCACAATGGTGGAAGAGGGCAATTTGCAAGTGGCGACTCCAATATCCACCCAGGCCAAGAAAGAAATCGAGTTTTCCAACAAGGATCGAGGGTAAACTTCGTCACTGGTGACTCTCACTTCCGTACAGTCCAGGATGCAAATCGTGGACCCCGACGAGGAGAGATTGGTGATTCCACAATCCAAGCTGGCTATCGTCCTCCGGCATTCAATTCAAGAAGGCATATCGTTCAGAGCCAAACATATGGGTCATCCTCTGGTAATAGTCATGATACACAATTCCAACATCCCCAGCACTATTATCGGGGTCAGACTATGCTGCAATCCCCGCAGTATAGTCAAAATCGACAGTATCAGCAGCACAGGCCATCAAAACAAAACCGGCCATTCTGGAGGCCTCCACGATCTGATTGGAGTTTAGCTGCTCAGACATCAGAAGAGCAAAAGTCTAGGCCGCAAAGACCTCCTGACTATCGAATTTGGGAATATGCAAAAACAGAGCCACCTTCTGACTGTGGTATGCAATCATGTGTCCCATGCTTATGTCGATGAGAATTATGAAGATGTGCCTCCCCATATCAGCAGATGGTGTGTGTGATCTGTTCACTATGGAGAGAATAGCTCTAAGCTTGATGAGATTTATGCATGAATTCTGTAAATTTCCAAGCTTGGTTTTTAACACTTTGTTTGGGACATGGTGGGTGGGGCAGTATAGTGGGAAATTTAGAAACCTATTTTCCATTGACAACTCCGATGTCTTTGTCTTCCTCAACTTTCCAAACATAGCCTTAATGTATGATTGTCAGATACCATTTAGCAACATAAGTCGATTTTATTTTATTATTGGAGTACTTTGAGATCCCCTGATCTGTTGCTTTTCCTATAGTGCAATTTTGGATTTTGCAACTAGAGTAAGAATCTTAGTTTTATCAAATATTTCTGAGGAAGAAGACCTGAGAAAGTAAAAAGTAATTCTGTATGAGACATATATTTCATTGGGAGAAGTGGTTTAGCTGATCTTTAAACAAATTTGCATGTGTGGGGTGATAAGTATGCCTCGAATTCAACATACATCTAATCTTATTGAAGTTAGACTTTCAATGGTGGATTGTGCTTAAGAAGACCATTTTTTATTTATTTTGATTAGAACCAATATCAAATTTTTAAGGTCGAGGTCCTCATGCAACACCTCCTCATGGTCATACCTACAAGTTTTGTCACCGACTATTTCCTGCTTCCAAGGTTGAATCTAACCTTTCTTACAATGGTGCTGTCTGTGCAGAGCGGTTTGTCATTCTCTCATACAACATATTGGCCGACTATCTTGCTATAAACCATCGAAGCAAACTCTACTATCATATACCTCGCCATATGCTGGACTGGCAGTGGAGGAAGAGAAGTATCTTATTTGAGCTTGGATTATGGTCTGCTGACATAATGTGCTTTCAGGTTCCTTGTTGTATACTATCTAAAGTCTACGGGATGTGCATTCATGCAGTGGTGCTTGTGTCATATTTGTTTGATAGAGTTAATTGAAGAATTCAATAAGAAAAGATGGACAAGGTTAGGGGTAGTGACAGACAGTTCTGATTACTTCATCTTTGACATGAACATGTCTGTGGAATTTACATGAAAAGAAATGTAGACAAGGGCTTCCATTATGTTGCACTTTTGTTCATTAGCAATGTGCATTTCGTGTTATTTTCAGGAGGTTGATAAATTTTATGACCTGGAGGAGGAGTTAAAGTCACGAGGATATTGTGGCTCTTGGAAGGTATGTAGAAACATGTAATATTGTTTTTAGATTGTAGCTACCATTGTTACTTTTTTCGCATTTCTTTAGGAGCTTTCACCTGTCTCTTACTAATTGAGAAGATGAATCTATGTAGTGATGTTACTTCTATAAAGTGCCATCTGCTATAGTTGTGTTATGTCTCCTTGGAATGGAATTTAGGATTTTCATCTCCACAATTTACATTTGCTCTTTAACCAACAAGTAGTTAGAAAAGGAATCTTCTTTCTTGTTTTGTGTTCTTTCGAATATGCTATGTAATTTTGGTAGGTCTATCAAGAAAGACGTTGCTGGGATAGATCATTTCTATTTTAACTTATATGCGATCATGTCTATTAGTTATCAATTTTACTTCCACTGGAAAGTTTAACTGTGAGGATTTAGAGGCATTAGATAGGCATGCTGACATATGCATTCCTTGTCTTAACGCCATTAGTATGCAGTATATTCTAAGTGTTTCTCTAAGCCTATTTCTTCTTTCTGAGTTCTGTTTTCATTTGACATGAGACAAAGGATTTTTTTGCCTTGTAGACAATTAAATGCACATGGGTCAATGATGTTTTGTTTGATCATGCAACTAGATCTCTCATTATCTGTCTTACGCTTGCTATGTAGCCACAGAAGTTACCTGAAATTCACGTATGGATGTTAAGCAAATAGTGGCTATGGTCTGTGCGATTGTTCATAGAAGTCTTGGGCACTGGAAGAGCGGATTTATTTTGAGGAGGTGTCTCTCTGGCTATTTATGTTCAGTTTTGGGATCTTTTCTTATTCTCTGGTTTGCTCCTTTCTCAATTTTGTTGTTTGGATGAGAAGTATGGAACCAGCCAATCTTGAATTGGAACTTGTGAAATTTTTGTAGGATCACTGCCAACTGTCCTAAAAGCTTAAGCTGTTAGGTGAAGACGTGGTTTTATATTTAAGTACTTTCACACTCCCCCTCACGCTTAGTCTGGTCTTTTTGCCAGTACTAAGTGTGGAAATATTTTTTGCGGAGGCAGAATAGGGACCTGGTAAGATTTGAACTCAGGACCTCTTGCTCTGATACCATATGAAGTTTTGTAGGACCACTGCCAACTGTCCTAAAAGCTTAAGCTGTTAGGTGAAGACGTGGTTTTATATTTAAGTACTTTCACAGAACTTAGGCTAGATAACTGTTCTAGTAGCTTGCTGCTCAGTTTGGAAATTCAGATTTCTGCCCTTTTGAGGATGATATTGTTAGTTTCTATGCATGAAATGTCTTTGAGTCCTTGAGTTTCATCCCATACGACAAGTGTTTAACAGTAACAAAAATAATCAGAGTAACAAGATGCACTAAGCTTTTTTGAAAACATATTGCCATTTGATCCTGAATCCAGCAAGATTGCATTGAACCTTAGGATAAGAGTTGATAAAGAATGCTTAATGTGTCTTAATGCATGGTTGACTTAGATGGGTTTTTGAAAAATGGTTTCAAAGGGATCCAGACTAAGGAATCTTGTCAACGCATTTCTGGATCAGATGTTATTTTCATTACATGACAAACATGACATGTGGATGATAATACGTGGATCATACTGTTAAATTGTCAAGCCAATCAATTTTTTATGCAAGTATCTAGCCTCTTCTGGAGATGTTATTTTCAGGTTTCAACATAAATCTTGACTTATATTTCTGGACAAGTCACAGAGGATGAAAATTTTGTGGAAAATCGAGGTAACTCCGCTTTTCGCTCATTTGCAGATGCGGACTGGAAATCCAGTTGATGGCTGTGCAATATTTTGGCGTGCTTCAAGGTAAACATTTATTTTTCTTCATGACTGAACGATTATAATTTGATTGATCTGATCCCATGGTGCATTAATCTTCAGTGATATTTTTGGTTTCTTTTTAGGCCTCCCCTTCTTTATACCTCCTCTCCTTCTTTCTGGGAACTTTGGGCACACTTAGCTGTGGGGTCATGTTGTAGTTGAATCTGCTAGAGGCATGATGCCTACATGAGTACTTTAGCTCTAGCTGGTCGGAGTCATGTTAAGGATTCATTAGATGAGAAGTACCTTAAGCTATGTCCACTGTCAATTTGATTTTGAAGAATATGGGCATCTATATTCCTTATGGGATACTGTTGGAGAATTGACTTTTTCTCGGTGTTTAATATATGCTATTATATTATTTGCGGATACTGATGGATATAAGGTGTGTATTATTATTAGTTTCTTTTCTGCATAATTCATAAGATTGTAAGCTTATTTTTATGTGACAGTGCCAATTTTTTTTTTTTTTTTTATCATCTTTAAGATGTCTATATAATTCTCTTTTAATTCCACAGTTTTCCAGATAATGGCAAACTCATTTGGAGAATGGTTATGAACTAATTTGATTTATCTTTATTAGGTTCAAGTTGCTTCAGGAAGAATGCATTGAGTTCAACAAGCTGGGGCTTCGGGATAATGTTGCTCAGATATGCGTGCTTGAGGTACATCAATACCTAATTTAAATGGATATAAAAAGAACAGATTAAGTGGAATTACTTAGACCTCATATGATACTCAGTTTTTCTTGATGGACAGCTAGTGAGTGAAAATGAGACTGGAAATACAGCTCATCAATCAGCAGCCAGGTAATACTAAGATCTCTCTGTACGATCCCCCCCCCCCCCCCTCTCCTAAAAAGAAAAAACCAATAAAAGAGCCCCAATCAAACAACAAATGACAAACAAACAAATCACCATGCATAGTGGCGGGGATGCAACTACATAACAAGGATGGACAAATTTTAAATTAAACACTAGTAATAGAAGTTGAGAAAGCTATTCAAAATAAGCTAGCTTGTTGCTCTTCTCCTCTTAACCAGTCTGTTTAGTCTCATTTTCAGAATTGCTGAACCGATTAAAGTGCTTGCTGCTTCTTTCCCATGTCTCATTCCATGTCATGCTTTTAATTCTGGTTGGTTATAGTTTTCATACATCAAGAACAATGATATATTATGCCAAGTGTGGTTGTTCCTGTGGCATAACTCTATAAAAGAACAGTTTAATAACTTTCATTAACATTGAAAATGCTGTGGTGCATTCTTTTGAGCGTGATGATTATAAAGCTGCTACAATGAACAAGAACAATTTTTGTGGTAATATTGAAACTTTTGACGAAAAAACTTGATATTGAGATGTGACTACGAGATTTATTTGCACTCTGAAATGACCCTTTGTGATGCGAATTTGTTGCTTCCTGGTGCCTAGTTTGATGATTATGTGCATTGTTGCATGAGTGGCCAAGTTTCTTTGCATTCCTTTTAATTTAGCAGTCATGGTACTTCTATCATTTTTGAGTGACATTTGGTTGTGTCATTGACAGTTCAGCAGGTTCTAGAAAGATCGTGGTTTGTAACATCCACGTGCTCTACAATCCTAAAAGAGGAGAAATTAAGCTTGGTCAGGTATTTGATGTTTTCTGATGATTAATGGTCAGATATCCAGCTTTATTTGTCATGTGACTTTATTTTCTTCATCTGTACCATCAAGTGTCAGTAATGTTTCTGAATATGGACTACTCAAGGCAGGCTTCTCCATGTCCAGCAGAAAAAAGGGGAGAGAAAGAAATAGAGAAATCTTTACCAAAAAAAGAAGAAAGAATTAGAGAAATGACTCATAATTTGTGGTTTGGCCACTTGCATTCTTATCTGGAGATAGATGAGCTGACAGAAATCGACAAATTTTGGAATACACAAGTTCAGCAGAGAACTCTCTGTATATACTATATATTCTCACACTCACCATGGGAAGGATATCAAAGAGATACATTGCTAACCAAAAAATAGGAAACTGAAAATAACCAAACTGGTCCCAAGCCTTTAGCTTTCACTGCAGACCTCCTGAAAAAATCTCAAGTAGTTCGACTCAAAGTATATCATTGGGTCAACAATTGGGCTGGGTTCACACAAACTCAGCATAAGAATTAGTTTTAAGTGTGGCTGTGGGTACATTTTCCCTTCCAAGTCAATAACATCATATTGCAAATTTACTGAAATGCTAAACTATTGTGATGAACTTTTCTGGAAAGATTCCATAATGCTAGATTTGCATACATATTGCTCTTTAAGAGTGAATGTATATAATTAAATTTCCATGTTCTATGTACAAGTTTTATGTACTTATATGCCAATTCTGTGAGTCCCACATTGAGATATGTACATGAATCAGACAAGGGACATCGGTGGGATGGTATGTTAGATGTGCTACTCTTTGGCTCTGGACAATAAAAATGTGCTACTCAACACCCTGGGACTCAATAATGATGATCAAGATCTTTTTCTATTTAAAAGTGTTTTATACAATAACTTTTGTTCAGATAAAAGTAGGTGTTTTACAGACAAAAGTAGTTGATTTTGCTACTTTGCATCTGTTCAACAGATACGGGCTCTTCTGGACAGGGCATATGCTGTGTCCCAATCCTGGGCTGATGCTCCGGTTGTTCTTTGTGGAGATTTCAATTGTACTCCCAAGGTTATTGCTTGATACCTTATTTCTAGTGCTGCTTTCATGCTGTAAATCTGATTTAGTTGTTGTCCAATTGATTCAAGTTCTAATACATCATTGCAATCTTCTCCTTATGCTGTACCAGAGTCCTCTATACAACTTCATATCCGAGCAGAAGGTAAGTTTCGCATGTTAGATTACCTTTTCAGTTATTTGGAAATGATGTGGATGTGGGGGTGGTAGTGCTGTGTGCCTCTTAACTTGTGTAGTTCATTTGATTTGGCAGTTAAGTTTGTCAGGACTAGATAGAGATAAAGTATCTGGTCAAGCCTCTGCAGAAATTCGTCCAAAAATACCAGATAGTCAAAACACTCGGTGAGGTTTAAATCAGACATTGGTGCTGTAACTGGAACTTGAATTTGTTGATGATTCTAATGTCAACATTCTTTCTTCTTTACGAAATTTTGCAGTGGTCAGCCTCAATCCCCAATGGACGACAACAAGCTAAAAGATTTTACCTTGGATGAGCAGGAGCAGAGGAACCAAGATAACAAACAGGAAAATTCCTCTAATGTTAATGACCCTCTTCAGCTTAGGTGTATGGACAATGATCCAGCATCCTCTGCTGAATCTTGCCCAAACAGGCAGAGTGCAAGTGAAGGCAGCAAACTTAATTATGAACTGAGAAAAGACTCTGAACAGAATCCAGCAGATGATGCTGCAGATGAAAATGGATTACCTTCCGATACTTCTCTGGACAAAGAACCAAACTCAAATATTTTGGTTAGGGGGACCGTGTTTCCTCCTGATGATGTCAAGTCAGGCAAAGATAAATGTACTTATCAAGTGGCTTCTTCATGTGTCACTGAGCTATCTGATTTAGATAATTTGCAAGCAAAAGATTGCACAAATGTTGTTTCGACAGCTTCCTTTACAGGCGAAGACTATACTAGTAGGGTCACTGTAGATCTTGAATCTCTAGATTCAAGCGATTCAAAGATCACTTCGTTTGTGTTATCATGCCAAGAGTCTACTTCTGATGATGCTGAAACCACTTCTTCCGAAGTTGCAGGGCATGTAATGTCCCAATCAGTCAATGACAAACTGGATAATCCTTCAACCTTACGTGGTGAGTTACATGTGGATACCATGGGTGACTCAATGGATGAAGAACTGAGGAAGTTATCTCTCAATGAGCCAGAAGAATCTAGCATGGAAGTTGGATGTCCTTATGAGGATGATGATACATTCTTATCTGCATTACACAACTTAGGAGGTGCAGATTCCTCTCCTGGTAGTCAAAGTGCTAAGGAGTTTTCATCTGGTTTGGATTTTGAGCCTGTTGAAGGGGAGATCTCTACTTATGATCCTTCATTGTGGACACCAATGGATATAGCTACAGCGACTGGCAGTGCAGATTGTCTCTTTTTGGAGCATCCCCTCAAACTTAAGAGCACATATGCTGAAGTAGTGGTAGATTATACACTCTTGAGATTCTTTCTTGATTTGTTTATTTTAGTATACCTGTATAATGAACGGCATAAAAAGGAGTCCAGATCAAGATATTAATGCATGCGTCTATGCAGGATTCTTCTGGGACTAGAGACTCAAATGGGGAACCGATGGTCACCAGTTACAATAGATGCTTTATGGGTACAGTTGACTACATATGGTAAGCCCTCCAATCTAAATAAATCCTACCTGAGACCTTTGATGACTAGAGGAACTAATGAAGAGAAAGGCATTCTTTTCTTCATGCTGATGAGGCTGCATCTCTTTGTTCTGCACCATGCAAATTTCAAATGATTCTATAGAATGCATAGACATTTTTAGCTTCTTGTTATTTCACCTGCTTTTGGATGATGCATATAGTTGAAACTTTATGAATTCAATCTCACATCCAGGCATTCCGAAGGTCTCCAGACGACAAGGGTGCTTGCTCCAATACCCAAACGGGCTATGCAATGGACAACAGGGTTCCCAACCAAGGTATGTGGCTTGAATCTACTGAACCGTGGAAGTTACAAAGGGAATAGAGGATCATCTATAGATAAAATACTCATGATTTCTGCTTTCCAGCTTACAAATTTTAATTTTGTATCAAAGTAACACATGCCACCCATTGTGAATTGGACTACCATTTTGAAATTCCTCATGTTATCAGTAAAAGGACTAAGGATAGAATTGACAGAGGTCTGCATATTTTTTGCAAGTGCAGAATTTTGTCTGTGATGATGAACACAGTTTGTTCTTTTTCCTTTTTCTTTTCAGAAGTGGGGTAGTGATCATATTGCCCTAGTTTCTGAATTGGCGCTTGTAATGGGTTCGGCCGATCAAAGGAATGAAGTAATAGAGCAGGCTTTGGCACCTGAGGGTAGTAACAATATCTGAGTGGTCTTTGGCTGTGCAGTATCCAGTTTCAGTTTTGGAGTTCATTCCCGACCATTTCAGGTTTCTTCTTGCTTCTATATGCAGTTTTGGTGTAATTTTACAGGCCCAAATTTATTTTTTCTTTTTGGGAGTCATCACCTAGAATTCATTTTTACCAGACTAAGTTATAGGGAGATTTTGATTAGTCAAATTCACCGTTTGGATTTTTCCAAAACTTCGTATAATTGAACCAGAAGAGTTCCTGAAGCTGGAAATGGAGAACAACTAACGTGTTCAAGAAGAAATCTGCTTGTAGACTTTAACAACGTCTTCCAGAAAGCTCTGGAAGCTAATCTTGTAATTTTATGTTGGGTTCTTTTCATTAGATGCATTTAACAGCCGATGGCATCGGCAGTTCTTGTAGTCGACTTTTCTTCAGTCATATGATCGATTGCCAACCAACTCTTTTTTCCATACATATCTCTGTATGAAGACTTTTTTCTCTTGCTTGGGTTCAAGGGCTTTGTGGCCCACAGGTACCTGATAGACCCCCAATGAAGCATCTACATGACGCATTATTACCCTTGCAACTTGTATATTAGGCTTGGAAAACTAGCTTTGCTCTGTTTTTTCTGAAGTCCATCTCTCTGGAATGTACATTCCAGAAGCTTACCTCATGCATTGCATGGAAATGTTTGATTTGGTTTCCTTCTCTAGAAGCGAAGACTAGTTTCCCATGAGAGTTGCCTTCGTCATAGTTGTTGGGATAGTTAAGAAGATGAGGTCCCTGATAAGGATTTGTGAAAGATTGACATCATGAACCGATGTTTACAGCCGACGAGTTTCTATTACCTATTTCGCCATCTTCTCGTAGGTGCTGACTTCTTCGGAAAGAAGAAAATAAATGTTTGGCATAAACGATTGCCTAACGAAGCCTCTGGTGAGAAAGTTCCAGGAACAGTTGCTTGTTTCACGACGGACGCTGCTTTCTGGTTGCCCGTCAACTTCATCTGAATTTAGTGAGCCTTATCCGTCATCTAGAACTCTGACTTGATCTTACTTTCTGCTTTTTCCCAATGTATTCACATATTTTAATGGTATCCTTGATAAGCCCCTGAGGATTCCAGAGAGCTGAGGTCACTTGAAAGGTACAAAACGCGGGGGCTCTTAACTACCTGCGTTTACCACTTTTAAGGACTACCAACGGTCTCTTTCCAATATTGCTCGTGGATGTCAGCCGCGTGGTTTGATGGATTGAGATCCAACGTCACGGTATCAGGGTGAGATTGAATCAAATACTCTGGAATGATCTCGATGCGTTTGTTCCCGTGAACTTCCATTCTCGTGTAGCGGTGAGTAGGGTTAGCAATTTCGAGTGACGGAGATAGAAATACTCAATCGAGGCACTTGGAGAAATTGATGAGCGTTTAAAACTTGGGTCTTGTAAGAGCTTCAATGAACTTCTATAGGTAAGCACATCTAGTGGGTCCCTAAGTTGGCAATATTACGACAGTAATAGATGTAGAGCATCTTAAATATGCCTCGTACAATTTATAAAATATAAACTGACTTAAGTATGAAAGGGTCCCTAACAAGCTATATCCAAGTACTTCCCTCTTGTCGATGGTGTACAAGTTCAAAGTTCTCTACGTCCAATAACAATTTGAGGACCCATCAGATTTATGCAAAAGCAAAAAGTTTATGTATGCATGTATAAGTGGATGACTTTGTTTCGCAAAACTCTTAAAGACTTTCTTCTTAATTGTAGCTTGACTGGTCTTTCATTGCTTTTGTCAATGAGGCAAGACTCCAAAACACTCCCGCTAGTCGAGGTTCTTTGTTTCTCCAGATTGGCAAATCTCGTGGGTCCCCAAGCTTGCGATGCTATGAGGTAACTTATGTAAAGCACATTAAACTTGCTCCATACATTCCGTATACTCTCTCAGGACATAAACTTACTTAAATATCAAAGGATCCCTAACATGCCACATCCATGTATTTTTCTTTCTCAGTGGCATGCGGGTCCAAGGCGCTCTACATCCTTTACCAAGTCGACGACTCACTGGATTTGCGCAACAACAGACGGTTCATACATACACAAGCAAACAACTTTGTTTCACGAAACTCTTAAAGACTTTTTTCTGAACTGTGGCTTGATTGGTCTTTGATTGCTTCCGTCAATGGGGCAAGACTCCAAAAACTCCCGCCAGTCGAGGTCGTCTGTTTTCTCAGCACCTGACTTACGTTGGAATTGTGATGTTCTCATTGGTATAGTCCGGTAAAGAACAAAGATACAGCTGGGGCAACGACAGGAAACAAAGACTAATACCCATTGAATCCAGCTGGAAGAACGGTTCACACGACACAAAGTCCGGTCCTTTTACCTTCAGTACCGCCGCAAATCGTTGACCCTGTTCATCATTCCATGATACAAGAACGTGACAGAATCGCTACAGCGATCACAGTGATTGCCGCAAAATCCGGAGCCTCAGCTAATGAAAGAACACCGGACTTTCTTTTGTTGTTATATGCTTCAAGGCTTTTTAGCTGCTGCACACTCAAGGAGCCACGTGATCCAATCATCTTCTCGCAATGCGAGGCTTCAATCATGCTGCAGTTACTTGCCCATTTAGCCTGTCACATGCCCACCAATTGACGGTCCCAATGATATGCTTGAGACATTTTGACAATGAGGATAGTTAGATTTGGCCCCGTGATATTAAGTCAACAAGTCACGTGCTATTCGGATAATGCAATTATTACACAAAGAGAGAGAGGGCGGATAAGTGGGATCAAGAGATGTGCAGCAGTACAGTTTCATTTTGAATATCCGAAAGAAAGGAGTTTGTCTGAAATACGTGCCCACCACTTCATCATGCAGTTCGTCTTTCTTCTTGCGTTCTTATTGGGGTGATGTGCTTAAGAGGGATGGAGAGTGCCACGAAGTTATTGCAACTTCCAACGACCAGCCGACCTACATCACATGTTCACACATCGTTTCCAACTTTCTCATACTTTGACTTTGGAGGGCTTCCCCCAAGTTTCTTGGAGCTTTTTATCCATGAATTGAAATTGCATGACACATCATTTTTACGCTGCAACCCAACAATTCAAGTTGCAGGGTAGAAATTCCATGTCAGTGTATAAATTCACAATAGATCTATAAGGGGACAATTGCCAAATAAATCCTAAATATTTACCTACTTTGTCGATTTAGTTCTAAACCTTTTTTTTATGCCAAATGAGTCCTAAACCTTTTGCAACTTTGTCGGTTAAGTCTTTCCGGCGGATTTTGGCCGGAAAATGTCTACGTGGCGACGATGGAGCTCGCCGGCAATGACATGGCGGCGACGTGGCGATGACCAGACAAAAAAAAATTCTGTTTTTCTTTCTCTTCTTTAAAAAAAAAAAGATTTACTTGGCCGGTGAGCTCCGGCGGTCGGCAGAGCTTGCCGGCCACTCCAGAGGTCGGGCCGGCCCTCGGGCGAGGGCGGGGGAGGCCGCCGCCACCCTCGCCAGTGGCCGGCGAGGGACCTCCTCCCTCGCAGATCTGCAGCTCCCTCGCTGCAGTCCCTCGCTGCAGCAGCAGGGGAGACTCCGTCGCAGATCTGCAGCAGGGGAGTCCCTTGCTACAGCAGTGAGACTCCCTCTGCAGATCTGCGAGGGAGACTCCCTCGCTGCAGCAGTGAGACTCCCTCTGCAGATCTGCGAGGGAGTCTCCCTCCCTGCGAGGGCGGCGGGGCCCTCGCCCGTGGCCGGTGCTGGCCCTCGCCGTCCACGGGCGAGGGCAGCAGTGGCTTCCCCCACCCTCGCCAGCGGCCGGCGAGGGCGGGGCCGCCCTTTAAAGTGGCCAGCAAGCTCCGCCGGCCGCCGGAGCTCGCCGACCAAGTATCTTTTTTTTTTTAAAGAAAAACATGGAAATTTTTTTTCGATGTCCGGTCATCGCCACTTCATCATCGGCGAGGTCCGGTATGCCGCATCATCGCCACGTAGGCATTTTCCGGCCAAAATCCGCCGGAAGGACTTAACTGGCAAAGTTGTAAAATGTTTAGGACTTATTTGGCATAAAAAAAAAGATTTAGGACTGAATCGGTAAAGTAGCAAAAGGTTTAGGACTCAATCGGCAATTGTCCCAATCTGTAAGATATGACTTCGACGGATGAAAAATATTAAGATGAATTGAGGACTTTTTATTTGTTAATTTCATCATTACCGATGAGAATGCTATTCTCTTTACGTATAGATGTTTGATTATCAGAATACATACTCGTAAGAGACGATAGGTTTAGTTATTGATGCTTATGATTCTTTCCTAGTTCATAGTAAGCCTACTAAACCTGTCACTACAGATTAAGGTACATCAAGTTGGCATGTGATTAGTGCCCGGACTGCCGATGATTGACTTTGATCATCCATCATGTGAAATCATGACATCATAGAGATGAGGGATGAAAGAAAACCATTGATGTTAGTTGTCAAGAGTGAGGGAATAAGAGCCTCTACCTTATCGGTATCTCCATTTCGATATCTCAATCATCCAAATCGTGGATCAATAATGATAAGCGTACTAATAAATTTATAACTAAAGCATCAATAGTGGATATTTGTAGAGGCACCAATAGAGGCATTGAGTGGTCAAAGTATTCTTGTTCAAGAGTAAGGTTTGGGTAATCTGGGAGAATATACGAAACAGTAGTTCACACACTAAGCCATGGTATATATGCTATTCAACCCATTCATTCTAGAAAGGTCGAGGACAAGAAGGGCTATGCAGATTAAAATCGAGTTTGTTGACCCAACTGGTTCTCAACTAGTAATAAAGTGAAAAAAAAACAAAAGAAAAAAAGTGGCATGTCAGACAGTTCATGCACTGAAAACTCCAGGTCTTATCTTCTTTTTAAGATTAACGGGAAAGGGCAAGATGATTTTAGGGTTTTGATATGGGTCACTCTTATTCTTGGTAGCTCTGATATCATGTAAATATCTTAAGATCTCAATAATGGAGGAAGAGAAGAGAAAAAGTCAAAAGCTACATCTTTACTAGATAACTCAGCTTTTTAATATTTTATAATCAAGTGGTGTACTCAAACAATATGTATAGTAAAAGAAGAACTCTAATTTAATAAGAAAGTTAGCTATTTTATTCTAACAAGAAAATCCTAGAAAAATAATGACATGTCAACTATCTCTTATATCTAAGAAATGCACAAAATGTTGCTCAATCATTAGACCGATGAACTCCTTGGCCAACTTAAAGTCCATGTGCATGTCCCCTTCAAATGAGAAAATATTCAATGGTTTCAAAGCGAACACATCGGCTGCTGATATGGCATGTGTTTATCAGCTTACACCCAATCAGATCTTGACACGTGAATATTGACCTGAAAATGATTATTTATTTTCTCTTTTTCTCCTCCTTCCCGTCGCTGCTGCAGATCAAATCTTGCCTAAGTCATGGTGAAAACGGGAAGACGGAGCCACCATATATGGCCAGTGACATGGCGGTCCATGAGGAGCAAGGCGGCCTGATCAGATTTAGTCGGTTCCATCTTCCTTAGCCCCGGACGAGTCCTTGTCACCATGCTTGTAAATCTGGAAATGGATCAGCAGTGAGGTTCTCCAGAGTATGGAGCTGGACTCTTTATGGCGATGGAGCACTTCGTTGGGAAGATGGAGCCCGGCAGGAAGGTCCTCCGGAGCTGGAGGGTGAAGACAGTTCGACGGTATGGTGCCCAGGTCTGGATTCGCAGAAGACACCAAGCTAAGCCTCTCCTTCCTCGACCTCCTGACGTGCTTACTCCCTTGCTTCACGGCCTCCTCAGCTCCTGGTGCGACGAAGGGATCAAATCCAACGGCGTCATCGTTCAAAACTAGTGCGGTGGCTTTGGTAGTGGAGGCGTTAAGCTTGATTTTCGAATGGCTGGCCGTATGTGGCAACCGAGGCAAAGGGAGGGAGGGAGAAGAGAGAGTTATCATACTTTTAGGTGTGTTCATTTCGTGAAAGACGAGTGAATTGAAAAATATGTTCTTGCAAATGATCGCTTACAAACATGTTTACAAACATGAATATTAAGTGAAATAAGTCATAAATATTTGTCAATAATGAAAATAATTTTTATTGACTAATTATGTCAAACAATATAAGCGATCATTTTCCAGAAAATATTTTTCAAATCATTCATTATTCATATAAACGGAGGGAGCCACGTGTGAAATTCTCGTTGGATATGAGCAAATAAATGCACACCACATCAGGGGGTTGACGTAGCACTTTGAAACAACATAATATCTTCTCCCTTCAAACCCTGCCAACGAAGATGTCAAAAAAACATGGTCAACGTCATCACTTTCTCTTCAGCTTTTGTATACCCAAGAATAATCTACGCCATATAAAACCCATAAAATGAAACCATTGACTTCTCAATCTATCACTGTCGTGAAGTAAACGGTTTTGGCATAAAGAAGGATGAGGATCCGCGTCATCAAAGGCATGACTTGATGATAAACACGGTGTCGATAGTAAGAGATGACCATATGCACTGCACCGTTGCATCCAGGTCGGTTTCTGAATCGAACTTGGGGAATATCAGAACTTTGTAAATTCAGTTCAATGAGATTCACGACAAATTCATTTTCATGGGGAAAAACAAGGTCAAGACATACCATGTTAGAGCTTATCGATGTTGAAAAGTGTCAAGTTCAAGGTTTCTATCTCTGAATTTGCGTCGTGTTTAGTTTATATCAAGTGGGTGCTTAGTTTCCATCGAAGGACGACCATTTAGGTGAGGAAATGAACGTACTGTTGATACTCGACGTTGACGGCTGAGGCGGACGACTTTGCGATCGTGCCAAACGCCGTTGTCGAGAGGACGATGGTTGCACCATCACTGGAGGGACGCGAAGACGAGGAGAGCGCACGGTCGACGATCCGTACTTGGATGGTCTGGCTGGGAATGCAGGTTCCGGAGACGGAGGCGCTGATGCACCGCACTAGGTACTGCCTCCCGCAAGACGCTCCGTTGTCCCATATCCCTTCACCCGCCGCTGCGAAGAGGTTGCTGGACGGGAACTGGGCTGGATCGTTACCGTAACATGCCGTTGCTGAAACACAACGATGTCAAACTTGTGTCCGTGAGAGAGAGAGAGAGAGAGAGAGAGAGAGAGAGAGAGAGAGAGAGAGAGAGAGAAAGAGAGAGATTGAACGTACGCGTGTACGGAGGACTGTAGTGGGCGGCGGTGCCGACGTCGGCACTGCAGAGACGAGCCTGCATCGTCAATAGAAGTAGGGTGGGTAGAGACAGGAAGAGAGGTGGCGTTCTAATGCCGAAGAACTTCATTTTTCTGGGAGAATACGCGAGGCCAATGCGACACCTGAATGCAATGAGATGGGAAGAGCTCCCGTTGTCGGTTAATGCCATCCCCTTTAGGACTTCTTTACCAGTCCGACACGTGAATGTCTACATCAAAGTCAACAAGGTTCGACGTCGATCGTCATTCGTGATGTGTTTATATCCGTATATACATATCTACGACACTCCATGTGGTAATACGTGCTTCGGACTGACACATGCAACATGGGACTGCGACTTACGCTACATGAGCCGGAAATTCTGGTTCCTGTGGAGCTCCGCACTCGTGCGAACGAGGAAAATCAGCTACCCGAGCTTCAAGTGATTAACCTGAGATCGCAACACGTATATATAGTCTATTTAGAAGCTTCGAATGTCCTTTTTTTCTCCTTTAAATTTTTTTATTTTTTATTTTTTGTCATTTCCTCTTCCTCCGCCGATGACTGGTCAAAGCCTCAGGCCGGCAAAGCCAACCTCGCTTTCCTCAAGCAAGCCTATAGTAGACCTCGCCCAAATCTAGCAAGGTCGAGCCTCACCTAACCATCAGCGAGGCTCGACCTTGCTCAGATAACGCTAAGAATGGTGAGGTCCACCTGACCGGCCCGAGTTTCTAATAGGCCACCCGGCCATCACCAAGGCTAGGTTAGAGGAGGAAGAAGAAAGATAAAAAATAAAGAAAAACAAAGAAAGTAACTTGTTTCTGTCTTTGTTCTCACGAAAAAAGAGTAAATTCTTTTACATTTTATTTTAGTTTCAAATCTATTATTTATCTTTTTTTTTGGAGAATATAAAATTAACAAACGTACACAAACGAATTTATGTATTTTTTCTGTTCAGATAAAAATATATAGAAACGTTACTAAAGACACTTTAATTATGTTAAAAGAAATGAGTTCTACCGACTAGGATAAAGAAATGTGTAATCTGCATAGAGACCAATTCAGGATTGTCGAATGTTAAGCTAATAATAGGTGAGACTTTCGAGGACATTTGACACCTAAATGTCGGCGCATCTCATGCAGACCAATCGATGTGATCAATTAATTACATCCTACAAGACGTGCAAGTGACAACATTGTCGAATTTTCTTAAAATGTTGACCATTCAAATAGATCAACTGCCCTTAACTATGTGGAATGAGCCCCATCCGCATATGCGGAGAGCAGGTCTTATGGAAATAAATTCAAATTGTGTAAGAATATAAAACATTCGGAACGGTTGAAAGTATTGTAACGAAAGGGTTGACATTTATATGATGAATCGTCGTCTCCGACAAGGCAACCGCTGTACTTTGCGCGGATGAATCAACCAAGCTAACCGCCCTCGTCCTGTAACTATAAGAGATCCATATTACATACAAATACTTCTATACTCTCTAGAGGGAAAGAGGGAGGGATAGGAGCTCGTGCCGGTATCGAGTCGAGAACCATAACTGATTTGAGGCAGAAGATAGGCGTCATGGAAGAGCGGGGGTGGCGATATCTTGTGACGGCCGGCAATGGTGGCGGCATGCTTTGAAGGGGTAGGAGTGTAGCCTCCGATGAGGAAGAGAGAGGAGAGGAGGGAGAAATTACGAGAAGAGAGTTAGGGTTTCCTTCATGATTGGTGTTAGATGGACACGTTGCGAAAATTCATCGACTAATTGAGTAGAGACAATACACGGCGACTCTGCGTAGGTAGAGTGACGCCTTACTCAGATAAACGATGTTCATAACTTACTAATTAGAGGAACTTCTCCGATCAACGATGGGTGAAAATTGCCTGGAAAAGGAGAACCAGCATTTGGTGGCAGCAATAAACTTTAGAGTAAGCTTGATGAATGGCTCCGAGGGAGGAGGTTTACAGCTGTTACATTGGCCAAAGAAGGAAAATACGATGTATAAAGTGTCATAGTGTTCCCCAACGACAGAAAAGGAAACAAACTGAAATACCATTATCGTTTTTCCAACACGAGAACGAGGGAATTTATGCTGGATAGATCGAGTATTGTTTACCCGTTCGAATTACGGAAACTTGATATGGTATGTCAAGCTAAACCACTTCCAATTATTCAACTTTCTGAAGTAATTATGGCCTTAAATTGTAGTAGAGGAACTGCTGGTTGGATGGAAAGATCAAAAGCTACCGATGAATGTGGTGATTTGATGAACGAAGTCGGAAGGATGCTATTTTCGTTGCCTTACGCAACGGATCGCCCACGTCTTGATTTCTAGATGGAAAATTTTGGGATGACATATGCCATTAGCGCATAAACCGCGTTTATTTATTGTCCATTTATGATTGTCATAATTGTATATAGGGTCATCTTTTCTTCTAGAAGAGATTAGACAATACAATCGGTCATCATCCTACCTAAAAGCTAACCCAAAGGGGCACAATCTTGTTGTTTCTATGTAATGGCGTTTACCTTGTATATTTAGAGAGATAAAAAAAAAACTAAATCGATATCGTCAAGTTATCTGACCGATAATCTCTAAGCTTGATTGTCGTGAGACTAGATAGCTGACGATGGAAGCAAGAATATGGTAAGATCAAAATATGAAGGTTGACCGACATTCATTGATATAAGAAAACATATAAAAAATTTAGAGGCTTGGAAATTGCCGAACAATATAGATTAGTCACAAGCTGACACTTGAGATCATGCAGCACTTAGGGTTCTCAGCCTAACCTTAGCCCTTCCCCCGGAATTCTCGCTCACTATGTAGGAGAGAGTGCACTATATGTCTTCTTATGTTGAATTTTTGGGATGATACAAACAATAGGGAGGTGACTCCTATATACAATTGAACCTCTCTAATGATAACTATAGATCTCCATTTGATATTGAGGCAAAGATCCAATCTCCCTCGTCTACTACATAACCTATTAATTTAACAATTCTAAAATAAAAGTTTGCATCGCCCATGTTACCCTCAAAATATTCTAGAGTGCCATGGAAACCCTAACTCTTAGGCCACGTTTGGTAGTAAGGATGAAAATCAAGAAATTAACATTTATCATATCCTCTATTTGTTGTCTGTTCAAGACACTATATTATTACATATTTTAAACATAAAAGTAAACTTTATTATTTGGTAAAAATTATATTAAGGAATGATGGAAGGGACTAAAAACAACAAAATAAGAGGTGGAAAAATAATTTAAATGAACGAGTTCAAATTTTAAAAGGATATTTCTAATTTTTGAAGAAGGAGGGGTAGTAAAATTTCTATAAATAATAATAATAATGATAATAACAACTACTCTCTCCAGCTTCTTCTCCTTATATCTCTTATTAAATTCAAAGTTTCATGATTCTTACATAAACTTTTAGTTCACGTCAAAACTACACAAAAACAATGAGAGACTTAAAACTTCTTCTCATTTATAACTCTCTAATTCACGTCAAAAGTTAATGAAAGCAACAAAAGAGTTCAAACTCTTTCTCCTCTATAACTTTTATGGTTCATATTGAAGTTTCACAAAAATAACACTAAAGGTAGGGTACTATACCTTTTCTAATCACAAAAGCGAATGATCATTTTTTTTTCTCTCTTGCTAGATCTGATAGTGCATTATAAGAGATTTTTACATCTTTGTCTATAATTTTTACGATATCTCTTATTAGATTGGGTGGGATAAGATATATCTAACTTTATTACTGCAATTTACCAAATAAAGGATGTAATATAACAAAGTTCCCAGATTTCATATCATATCCAATCTAATCCTGTAATGGCTAGAAATCCAAACGACCAAACACGGCCTTAAAAGTTTTGGGACTTGTTCTGTCATCTTGGCCACCTCCGAGGCATGTTGTGCATGGAGCACATTCATCGGCGACTGATGTATCATGTCAAAGCACTTATATATTCACTCATTGACCCAATGAACTTGCCTATCGTTTACATGAGCCTTAAATAACATTTTCGGAATCATCGAGACAAGTGGAGACAAGACAAGTTGCGATTTCCATTTTTTTTTTCTGATTCTACATTCGAATGCTATGCCTATGATATTCCCGCCAAGTGGTTAACAGATTGGATCTAGACGTGATATCGAGTGGGCCTGGACGTGGAAACTGGACCAGAAAAGCAATGGATCATGGGCTCGTCGGCCGACATCAAAACCCATGGCACTTCGCCTAGCTGACTAGCTATAGGCTGCTCTCTTTTCGTCTCTAATTGCCAGCTTTAGCAACGAAAAAATTGGAAACGACAAATTCTTTTCCACCGCAGAAAAATTGGTTGTCTGAGCTTTTAGCATTGGATGAACATATGTCTTTGTGAAATGGATCTAGATAGAACATCGATGGGCGTAGATATGTAAATCAAGTGGGTCCTTAAATTGGCGGTAACATTTTGCTCACTTTGTATACCATCCCTACAGCAAAAACTGACTTCAGTATGTCCTTAACAGACCACAAACCTATCATTAGAGATCTAACCTGCAATATTAATCATCTTGGCCCTTATAAAAAGATAACTGGTTCTTGAATCCCTTTCGAGCTCATGTTGCAACAAGAAACTGCAGAACAAAAACTGCAAAATCTGATGCAATCAATCGTTTGATTAGTAAATATGTTGGTTCATCGTATCCTGAAACACAGATAAGTTATTTTCTTTCCTAGTGTTGTGGAGGTTGAAGGTTCTTTACGTTTGTTACCGCCAATTCAAGAACCCAACAGACTCCAAAAACAGTTGGCTAAATGGTTTTACAGACATGCAAAAGTGGATCACTTTTTTTCATGAATCTGTCGAACCTTTTCTTCAAAACTATAGTTTGACTGGTCTTTAATTGCTTCTATCGATAAGGCAAGACTCGAGATGGTCGCTTTCCAGCGAATCAGTGGCTGAAGGATTATAGGTTACCTAACTTATGCTGGGATTATGGTTATTTTGATTTGTATAGCGTTACAAGAGTAAAGAAGCAATTGGCCGAATCACACGAAACAAAAGACTATACTCATTCAACCCCAGCTGGAAAAACGGTATGTGTTGAACTCGTACACGCTACAAAAAGTCAGGTCCTTTTACCTTCAAATCCACCGCAAATTGTTGACCCTGCACATCATTCTACGATACTAGAACATGATAGAATCGCTACATCTCACGATCCTTGCCGGGAAATCTGGTGCACCAGCTAAGGAAAGGAGAGGGGACGTCATTATTTTTATGTACTTTGAAGGCTTTTTTAGCTGCTGCACGTTCAAGGGACTACAGAATCCAATCTTCTTCTCGCAATGCAAGGCTTCAATCATGCCTGCAGTTCTTGCCTATCTGGACTCTCCCCGTGCACATTAATTGATTGCCCCAATGACACAATCAAAGCGACTCCAGCTAACGAATAAGGGATGCTTGATTTGATCCCGATATGTCAAGTCAGCATGTCATATGATATTTGAGAGAGAGAAAGGGGCAAGTGCGACCACGAGGGATGCAATGGGATAGTTTCATTTTGCATAACCCAAATTCATCACACTGGATATTGCGAAAAGAAAGAAATATCTGACATCAAACAAAAGCAAGAAAGGACTTTGCGTAAAGGTCGGACCCATCACTTCACCATGCAGTTTGCCTTTCTTCTTGCATTCTTGTTGGGGTGATGCGGTTAATGGTGATAGGGAGTGTCGTTAAAGTTATTGCAACTTCCAACGACTACTAGCCCATTTACATCATTTGTTGCCACCTCGTATTCATGATATCTAAAGTTAAACGTCTTTGTCTTTTGACTTTGGAAAGGTCTCTCCAAGATTTATGGAGCTTAAATTCCATTACACATCGTTTTCACTCTTCAACCCTATTGGTTGCGAGCCAGATGTTGCGTACAAGCACATATAGTCACAATAGACTTGTAAGATAAATGATCCGAGACATAAGTTCAACAGATGAAAAAAATAGTATGATAAATGTGAGAACAATTGTTAACACCGATTGGAAATGCTTGTTTAATATGTTAAGAGGTTCGCTTATCCTAATACATACTTGTTCGAGACGATGTGAATAACTATCAATGCTTGTGATTTTGTCTTTGTCGCTTTGATACCATGCGTACGTCTCCTTCAAACCCTGCCAAGAAAGACATCAAATTAAATTGCCGTCGTTCTCACTTTGCCTTCAACGATGGAACGCCCAAAAAAAAAAATCCACACGATATAAAACACATAAGATGAAACTATTGACTTTTCAGTTCATCACGGTCGTGAAGCACGACCTTGGGATATAAGAGGACGAAGAGTCCGTGTCTATCGGAAGCATATATGGACAAGCGCTTGCCACCTTGAGTTGATGTGGATCACGCCGGAAACAGTCGTAGCAGTCTTCAATTCCCATTTGAACTAAAAAGCCACCACAACATTACGTCATCTCTCACGGGCGAAAACTTTCACACGTCAATCTCGTCCTTGATAAACATAGCGTCATTCGTAAGAGCTGAAAATAGGTATTGCCTTTGTCGGCTACTTGGCCAAACTTCGCGAATCCACGAAGATTTACTTTTTTCTACAGAGAAAGAAGGTCAAGATATACCATGTTAGAGCTTATTGACATTAAACTATTTTGGATTCAGGTTTTTCTCCCTAAGTTCGTGTCATGTTTAGTTTTCATTGAATGGGCGCTTAGTTTCGATCAAAAGACAACCAGTTAGGCGAGGAAATGAGTGTACTGTTGATCCTCAACGTTGACAGCTGTGGTGTATGACTTTGCAATAGTATTGAAAGCCGTTGTCGAGAGGACGATGGTTGCGCCATCACTCACTCAAGGGAAGTGAGAGGCGCTGGGAATGCAGGTTCCGGAGACGGAGTGATGATGCACCACACTAGGTACTGTCTCCCGCACGATGCTTCGTTGTCCCATATCCCTTCTCCTGCTGCCGCAAAGAGGTTGCTCGATGGGAACTGCTATTGATCATTGCCAAAACACGCCGTTGCTGAAACATAATAATCAAATTTAAAAGTGAGAGAGAAGGGGGGGAAGGGGGATAGGGAGAGACATTTTACGTACGTGTGTATGGAGGGCCGTACTTAGCGATAGTGCCGATGTCGGCGCGAGAGAGCTGAGGCTGCATAGCCAACAGAAGAAAGGCGAGTAGAGAAAGAAAGAGAAGTGACGATCTCATGCTGAAAGGGCTTCATTGTTCTCGAAGAATCTGCGAGGCCAATGGGATACCTGAACGAAATGAGATGAGAAGAGCTCCATTGTTGGTTTATGTCATCATTTTTAGACTCTTCACCGATCCACAACATGTGAACGTGCACATCAAATTCAATGAGGTCAATATTATTTTTTATATGTACTCTGGTCATTTGTTTACAGTTGTAAGTACTCTAAGGCTCCGTTCGTTTCACGAAAAATAACTTCTAAAAAATTATTTTTCGAATTTTCCGGCGTTCATTTAATAAAAAATAGAATAGTCAAGAAAAATATTTTCCACCAATAAAAAAAAAACCTTTCAAAAGTGAGGAAAATATTTTCCGTTTTTTTGAAAGTATGAAACATTTTCTATCTTATTTGTTTACTTTTAAATATCACAGCCTCTAACAACATGTCTTGACCTCGCTCGAGGCCGGCTTGCCGACGACCTTTGACATATTGTCGCGACCTACCCGAACCTTCACCGTGGAGTGGGACGTGGCTAAGGTGGGTTTAGAGGTATTCGCTCTTCATTCCTCAATTTCTAGCTTGAACTCTCCCAAGTCCATACCTCGCGTGACATTTAGGCGTTTTCATTTTTTAAGGTTATTTAACAACCTAAAATATTTCTAGGAGTCGCCACTAGCCTATTGGGGTCAGCTAGAAACCAATCAAGACGCGAGAGTGTCGTCTTGATCCCTACGTAACCAGAGATTCTAAGGTTCGGGGACTCGTTTAGGCTAATATTTCTATTAGCGCCCTTTCGGTACCTAACTAGTTGGTTGTTTAATTAAAAGTGGTCATGCGTTCCTGCTCATCATTTAAGACACTAAAAGTCATTCAAATTCACTAAGAGTTCATGTAATTGTTTTTATGAGATCATTTTTATGCCGATCTAAACTAATGACAAATTAGTCTATGAAAGAAATTAACACGTAAACTATCAAAGGACAATGTGACAAAAGTAAACGCTCAAAGTATTGAAATGCAGAGCGATAAATAAACACTCAAAACAATTAGGTGCGACTATCTAATGGCTGAAAAGTAAAACCCGAAACTCGTCGGGTAATTAAGAATACAAGGTCTCTTCATAAATTTTTACAAGTTTAAGACCGGAATGGACATCGGCCTAAATACCACCACCTCCGCGCACGCCATGTCGCAATCGCCATTGCCACGTTAAACTAAACATGCCATGTTATCGATATTCTAGCATTCATTTAAGCAACCCATGATATATGTCAAATTGCGACAATCCTAAACATGCATCTAGCTATTCATATGCAAAGTTAAATAAGGCAGGTAATTACGTTACGAAGCATTAAGAACAACAAGACACTTAGGGCGCGCATGATGCGCAGCCAATTCTCATCCGGAATGGATTCTGGAGGAAAAAAATCCATTCCGGATGAGAAATGCGTTTGGTAAAAAAGTTTAAAAAAATCAATTCTGGATGAGTTTTCTCATCCGGAATGGATTTTGCAGCAAGAATGAGAAATGATTTTTCAACCATTTCTCATTCTTGGCCATGGGAAGAGAATCCATTCTCACGCTACTCCCCTCTTTTCTTTGTTCACGATTCGTGCCTCCCCTCTTTGTGCCCTAACGCCTCTGCCTCACAAGACGCTTTCCCTACGCCTCTGCCTCCACCTTGCCTCTGCCTCCGCCTCGCCTCCGCCTTGCCTCGCCTCCGCCTCGCCTCCGCCTCGCCTCGCCTCGCCTCTGCCTCCGCCTCCGCCTCGCCTCGCCTCCGCCTTCGCCTCGCTGCACGACCCGGCTTCGCCTCCGCCTCGGCCTCGCCTCCGCCTCACCTCGCCTCCGCCTCGCCTCCCCTCCGCCTCCTCCTCGCCTTCCACCTCCGCCTCGCTGCACGACCTGGCTTTGCCTCCGCCTCGGCCTCGCCTCGCCTCGCCTCCCCTCAGCCTCGCCTCTGCCTCCGCCTCACCTCGCCTCCGCCTCGCCTTCCACCTCCGCCTCGCTGCACGACCCGGCTTCGCCTCCGCCTCGGCCTCGCCTTCGCCTCGCCTCCGCCTCGCTGCACGACAAGGCTTTCACCTCTACCTCGTCGCACGCCTCGGCCTCCACCTTCGACTCGCTGCACGCCTCTGCCTCTACCTCCGCGATTGTTAGAAACATCGAACTCCAGCTCCAGGTAAAAGTCTCTCTCTCTCTCTCTCTCTCTCTGTGCTTTGGCGATCTTCAAACGGTGCTTTCTTCTTCAAGGGTTGTAATTACGCATCATAACTTGTGGGTTTCTATCTCTGGTTGTTTCTTTCGAGTTCTGGCTTTCCTTAGCGTCGGAGCCTATCGAAAATCGCACCGTTTTGGGCTTCTGATCATTCAAAATTGGAAGGATCGGGGCAGTCAAAAGAGGGCCACGTGAATACGGGGGGGAAGGAACTGCTCCTACCGTTGAGTTTGTTTGTTTGGCTAATTTATTGGACTGCAAATTTGGTGATTCTTTCCCAGTTATTGTTGAAATTGTCATTTCTGTGCTGGTCCATTCTTGATTTTGTCATTATTCGAACTTGTCGATATGATTTATAGTCTGTGTAGCCTTCGGGTCCGCCTAAGTAATCTAGAAGCTGCGATTGCTAGAAACATCCTCAGATTACAACTATTTAGTGATAGACTTCATAATATTAAGGTTTTATTTGTTGTGATTACTACTATTTAATGCTCTCTCCTAAAGCTTTTCACTAGTTCAATTTGGCATGCTTGCAATTGTATTATGATGTTAATTGATGTATATTTGTCTTTATGCACTAGCACAAGTTACAATATTTATTCTGATTTTTAGTCATAATATAGTCTTTTCTTCATTTTGTTTGATTAATATTCATAGTATTGTACCTTATTGTGATTTTGAATGTTTAATCAATTAAGGTAAAATGACTTCTCATAAAGAGGCTAATATGGCAAAGTGGACCGAGACTTTAACCAACGAGCTCATAAGTTTGTTGGTAGTAGAGGTAAAAAAGGGAAATCGTACCACCTCTACCTACAACAAAACAAGATGGAATAACATACGTGTTGAATTCAACAAACGGACAGGGCTACAATTTACTTTAATGCAGTTGAAGAACAATGTCAATAAGCTGAGGACACAGTACGGTAGTTTCAAGAAACTTTTATCCCAATCTGGATTTGGATGGGATAATATAAACAACAGGGTTGCTGTGGAGGATGAGAGTGTATGGGAGTCTCACATAAAGGTATTGGTCTTTACTTGGTTTGTTTTGTTTTTATTGTGGTTGTAAACCTTGATTATGTTGCTGATGTTTGTCATTATCGTGAAAATGACAGGATAATAAGGAATGGGCTAAATTTAGAAAGGATGGCTTTCCTCAGTATCCCGACTTGTGTGTTGTCTTCGGTGATACATATGCTACTGGAGAGTATGCAGTAGGAAATGCAGAACAGGTGTTGTCCTCAGAGGGAAATGAAACTGGTGGTGATGATGGTTTATTTGGTGGTGGTGGTGGTTTTGATGGTGGTGATGGTGGTAGCGCTGCGATAGGTGATCCGATGGACTCGGATGGACAGCATATTGATGAGGGACTCTCTACACCCGACGTCACTGCATCAGCAGCCCGTAGGAAGCACGATATAGAAAGAACTCCAAATGCCAAGAGGAGAAGGAATAGCAAGACAAATGATTTTTCCACCACTTGCAAAGCTATTCGAGATTTGATTACATTTAGGACTAGTCATTCAACTAGTGCATCGGCTTCCTCAACTGCACCATCTTCCTCACCATCATCAGCACCTGTAGATGCCTACTCCATAGGAGCTGTGATGGCCATCATAAATGGAATGACTGAGTTAGAGCCAGAATTGTACAACAAAGCTATGAAGGAATCTTTACATAATGCATCTTGGAGGGAGGCTTTCGTCTTAGCTTTACCTGAGAGGAGACGTGGACTAATTGAAATGATTTAAGTAGCTATGGGGAAATAGGCTATGGATTTATGTTTGGTTTGCATCTATCATGACTTATGTATTTGAGATATTGTGGTTTTGTATGAAATTTATGTCATATACGATGTTGTGGATTTTATTATTGGATTATTTACTTATATATATTTCATATGAGATATTTTGGTGTGGTTTTGTGGTTATTTGTTAAGTTGTGACAATACCCTTATTTCATGTGATGGCATAGGTAATATGGAGGGTGTTGAAAGTAACGATCAAGTATCTGCAGTTGAATCAGTTGACGCAGTTGAATTCGATTTTGATGAATTAGATATAGATACACTGATAGCATGGTTATGCATCTCTGCAATGGATATGTCGATGCACACAAGAAAACCTCTCAGGGATAGCGTATTGTCAGGACCTGGATGGATGAGGGAGATTCTTTATGGACATGTAGATAGAATATATGAATCTTTTAGAATGGAAAGACATGTGTTTATCAACCTGTGCAACTTGATGAAGTCAAGAGGTTGGTTGAAAGATAGTCGACAGATTAAAGTAGATGAACAAGTTGGGATGTTTTTAACTATGATTTGTCATAAGAGCTCGAATAGGAACCTGTGCGAGAGATTTCAACATTCAGGACAAACTATCAGCAAATATTTTACAATAGTGTTGACTGCAATTCGCAAGCTAGCGAACGAGAATATTGTTCCACCTTCATTTGATGTTGTCCCAAATGAGATTCTTATGGATCCTAGGCATAAACGTTACTTCAAGGTAATATTTTTGTACATTCTTTTGCCCAATTTATTTCAATTTATTTTGAAATTTGTATACTAATGATTTTTAATTAAATGACAGGGTTGCATAGGCGCTATTGATGGGACCCATGTTAATACTTCTATACCTGCTACCAAGCAAATCCCATATAGAGGCAGGAAAGGAATAACCACACAGAATGTGATGTGCGCATGCTCATTTGATATGAAATTTACTTTTGTGTATGCTGGTTGGGAAGGATCTGCTAACGATTGTCGGGTGCTAGCAGCAGCACTTAAGAATCCTACTTTAGGATTTCCTCGTCCACCACCAGGTATATACATATTCCGTAAGAATTAATTTGTTATTATCATTATATTTTAGTTGCAAAATATGACATATTAATAAATTACTTTATTTTAGGTAAATACTATGTGGTAGATTCGGGATATGCATTAGCTCCGGGATTCTTAACTCCTTTTAAAGGTGAACGCTATCATCTATCTGAATATAGGGGAAATACGAGACGACCAACAACAGCAAGAGAGTTATTCAATCAAAGGCATTCTTCACTTAGAAATGTCATCGAGAGATCATTTGGGGTATTGAAGAATCGTTTTTTCATTTTGAGACACATGCCATCATTTACAATTCGAAAGCAGTCATATATTTTGTGCTATCCATAACTACATTCGAGATCAAGACCAGAGGGATAGAGACTTTTCCGAATATGGAGATCCGGAGCACTTGTTTGAACCTACAAAAGATGTCGATGCGGGTGATACATCAAATGAGGAGGGAACTGAGATGAACTTGTTCAGGAAATGTATTGCCAATAAAATGGCAATAGATTATAATTTGCCACAGATTCCTTGATATTGTATTTTTTCCTTTATAATGTTTTTGTATTATTATGTATTTGAGAATATTTTATTTCAACTTTTGTAATGTCATGTTACAATGTGAGCTTTGGTTCCATGTTTTATCTTAATATTGGATATCCTCCTCTCTCCTAGTTTTTTTAGGAATTATTATATACTATGATTTATGCAATTAAAAAGAATCCAGAGTTCAATTACAATCAAAGATGTGAAAAAATTTTGTCAATTTTTGGGCTAAATAATAAGTGTTTGATTCTTAATAGGATGAATATCTTGCAATATAAAAAATTTAATTTTTTAAAATTAAACAAAAACATAATCAGAAATAGAAACAGAATTTTTTTACCATATCAAACAGATTTCTCATTCTGGATCAGAAATTCGTTAACCGTATCAAACGCGTTTCTTTTTTCAGAAACTCATTCTGGCACAGAATCAGAAAAATTGAATTCTATCCAGAATTCAGTTTCTAGATAGAAACTGAATCATGCGCGCAGTTAATTGCCCATCGAAAACAACCTCATTGATTTTCTTTGAAAACTGGTGCCACATAATTAAGCTAGGCATAATTCTAATATTAAGAAGAAGAATTTCAAAGAAAGACTAGCCTTCCTAAGCAACATCTTGACTTCTTAAATTTTCATGAAAATGTATATATATATATACTTTATTATTAAAATATTATATATTATGATGATATGATAATATTAAATGACAGCTTGGGTCTTAAGACGTTTTTTTCTAAAAAAAATTCGAAAAAAGATCTATTATTTTAATATTATTTTTATTAAAATATTAAATTAACGTTTAAAAACAAGTTTAGTTTTTTAGTTTCTTTTTTTTTTTTTTACTTTAGCAGTGATAAAGCTGACCTTAATTCGATCAACAACGAATCATGAAACATCTAAGGAAAATCATGAATGCATGAGACTAAATTCTAAACCAAGGAAGATAGCCCATACATGAAATTATTGGTACTTAGTGTTGCCGAAAATCAAATTTGTACCATCGCCTAATCTACAAATATATGTTAGATCCTTAATCAACCACTAAGCCAACAGCGCTTTTTCTCTATTGAAGGCATCAGTTAAGGGCACCTCATCACTCATTTGGTCAAAAGCAAATAGATGCTCTAGGCAAGACCAGTGTTTAGCCACACTAAATTAAACATAATGCATCATTGGTTAATTTTCTTGAACAGATATGGACGTTGAGCTTGTTTAAGATCATTTGCTCAGAAGTTCATACAAAAATATCATTATTGATAAGAAAGCGGCACTGATGTCAAGATAAGGATTAAAAGCAAGGTGATTCGCTGGACCATCTACCAAAGACTGAAGCCTAACAACTTCAAATCTCTCGCACTGAAGGATGATAAAAAGGTGAGTTAAGAAAGACATTTTTATATTCTATCTCGTCCAGGCAAAGAAGCAGAAGTTAAAAATTCTAGGATTCAATAAAAGTCCAGGAGCAGGAGCTCATGAAGTTAAAAATTTTAGCTTGTTCACATGAGGAATTTAACCATCTGGATCCTCAACACACCGGATATACGTATAATTTTCAAAGCAAGACAAAACAGAGAGTAGCAGGGAGAGAAGTGAATATATGCATAATGCTTATTTTTACCTTTCTTTTGATCCCATCTCAATTCGATTAAGCATTTTGCTTTTCCGCTTCGCTTAACTCCGAGCGACGTGCACACCCCGCGGTCAAGGCTGAGGCAGGCGGCGTCACGGCTTCGAAGCAAGGTCGTCTCGCTGGGTGGCCCCAGCATCGGGGAACGACGATGGCCAAGTGCACTGGGACCACACAAGGAGGGCAGTGACTGGGGTCTCAGTCGTTGGCGGAAATCAAAGTGGAGAGCTCAGAGAGCTGCAACATCGTCGGAGTCGCAGGCGACGTTAGGTTGAAAGGGCAAGCTCGACGTGGAGTAGATGGTTGCAGCGAATATGGGCGACTCTCAGCTCAGCAAGGTGACGTTGGGTAGAACCGTTCAAGATGGAGAGATAAATCGTCGTCGGACAACGTCAATGGGCGCAGATGATGGCAAGAGCAGTGAACTTCGCCGATGACTGAACGGTGGCGTCGCGGTTTGATAAAGAAGAGGCCGAGACGGGCAAGGCTGAAGGAACCGTGGCTCGCGGAAGGAAACAGCGGCCTGGCTGACCAACGAGTTGTCGACGGACGTCGCAGTGCGAGCAACCTGATGGAAGGACGGCAACGAATATCAGCGCCACTAGTTGAGGTGCCGTCATACGAGGTTGTGGTGTTGAAGCAAAATCGCTGGAGAAGGGCTCATTCCCCAGAACCTCATAACCTTCTTCCTTCTGGACGCCCTTTTCTCCTCTTTTTTTTTTTTACCGAAGAAACCCTCTTCTTCTTTTTACTTTGTCTCTTTGACTTTTTTTTTTGCCCACTCTCCTTCCGCGAACACGCTTTTCTGTTCTCTTCCCTTTCTCTTGCGCGAAGGCCGTGGGGAACTTGACTCTTCAGATCCCAGGTAATCAATAATATCAGACACTATTTGAATGGTATCGGCTTCCTTGTTACAATATTGATCAGTGAAATGCCCGCACTCGGCCTCATTGGCACCTTCCGATCCAATTCCTCAGGACATATTTTCCTTCTCAAATTACTGCTCTCCCTAGCAGCAAATGCACCACAATGCTTTTCAAGGAGACACATGGCTTCTTTGGTGGCGCTCTTCTCCTTCTACTGATGGTACGGGTGATGAGGAAGCCAGAGTGCGAGCGTCGAAGGAGGGAAGATGGGGCGTTGTAGTCGAAGCGAGGGATGCTGATGGCGGCCGAGTACTGCTCCCATGGCGTCATCGTTGGCTTCGTCGGCTTCGTTTCTCCATCCTTGTCCTCTTCCTTTCTTTGCCGATCCTTTGCCCAGACCTGCCACCTGTTTCTTTTTTCCTCTGTTTTTTTTTTTGTATCGTGCGTGTGCACGCTCCGAAGAGGAGAACAACGACCACCACGATGATGAAGGTGGGTGAGAGCCCACCAGAGAGCCCTTTTTTTTCCATGTCTCTCGCCTTTTTCATCCCCTCTCTTTTGTTCTTTTTCTTGTGCTGACCCTTACCCTTATCCCTGCTCTGACTCGTGTGTTTTAGCCCTCCTGCTCTCTGAGCTGTCCCTTCTTGCGTTTCTGCTCCCAACTTCCATTTTTTTTTTTTTTAGCGTGCAGGCTTCCTATCTTGATGTCTGCCTCTGCCTCTGCCTCGCTGAAGACTCCTGCTTTCGCTCTCTTCCTCAAATCCTGCTATCTTGACCGGGCGCGAGAAAGGGAAAAAGCAAGCGCGCACGGGCCCGGGAAAAGGAAGGCTGAGCGATGGGCTGAGGAGAATGGGCCGAGCGAAGAGCATATGCGTGTGGGCTGCGAAACGAGGCCGATCTCATGACTTGCGCAAATCCAAGCGTGGGCCCAATCCGAAAGAGATTCCTTTTTCTTCTTTCACTCTTTTTGTTCTTTTTTTGTTTTCTTTTAAAATCACGATAAAAGAAACTCTTAATTTATAATTGATAATTATTTTATTAAGAAACTAAGGTTAAAAGTGAATTACCAGATCGGCAAAAATTAGGTGTCAACACATACGAACACCGGAAAATATTATTATTTTCCAGGAAAATGAAAATATTTTCCAAAAATATTATATTTTTCGTAAACCAAACAGAGCTTAAGTATATGTAATTTCTTTGAAAGAAAATTAACAACCATCTCGGCATCCAGATCATTTTGTCTCTTCTCAGGACTAAACCATCGAGTGGTAAGTCCGGTTTACAGAGTATTTAGTAATGCATACAGCCATACTTAAAAACTATTCGACAGTCACCAACAGCAATTGTTAGAGGTATCGTTAGGGTTGTCAGGGACAGGGTGTTGGTGTTTCATCATCTTTTACAATCAGCACACGACTTCATGTTATTCTCCGAATAGCCCAGGATTATTTAGTTGTTATAACGCATCGAATGTCGTTGCATGTTTAAAATATTTAGCGTCCACATCAATGTATTCCCATCTCCTCGTACCACCAAGTTTCTCACTTTTCGTAACTTTTAAGGATGTAATAGATGGGCCTCCAAGGACACGTGCTCACAAATGCAGATAACGTACGCCAAGGTAAGCAAGAAAACTCGTGAAGCAAGACGTGGTTATGTATTTACCCGTAATACTCGTTAACATATCAAATAACAAGCTGAGATGGATGATATCAAAACGAATATCTTGTCCGAACATGAATCTGTAAGATGTTCCTATTCCCAGAGATAGTATATAGACTTCAGACGGAAACATGCCATACGAGAAACCAACTTTCACCGAGAGAGCCGGAGACTTTGATTTCCGGCGAGTTCCAATAAGCTGTCCGAGCTTCTATCGATCGACCTGAAACTACAATAGATATATAAGTGTGTGGTGTTGGTTGGAAGCTTCGAATCTTTTCTCCTGTTCTAATCTCTGAAGTTTCCGTGCTGTTGCCGCCTGAAGACGGAATCCTGCGTTGAACCACTCTTTTGGCATCGCACTCGCAGTCTGAATCCATGGACAAGTTCAGAAAATAGTAGATATCAGAAGCTGGCCTTGTCCGCAGCTGTTGGAGTTTCAACTCGGTATTTAGTATTCCTCCTCGAGGACATAACATTCCTTCCTTTCATGGGTTCCTATTGAAGTGTATTTTTTGTATCGACCGGGAGATTGACACATGAAGTATTAAATGAAATTTTGGTGGGACTTTGCCCAAAAAAGAAATTGAAGTTGGTGCGCACCATGCGGACCAAATGATGTGAATAATTGGTTATAAAAGCTGTGCAAGCGAGGCACTGTGAAATGTTTAGGAATGTTAACCGTTCGAGATACCAAGCTCCAACAAGAACGTGGAATGAACGCAATCGCACTTGCAAAGAGCATGCTGTATGACAATATAATTCAAATGGTAAAAGACTTTACGAAATGTGGAAACTTATAAAAAAACAATCCAAAACATATTGCAATTATGTCAATTCAATTATGAATCATTTTTTTCGATAGAATCCTATACGTTATACATTTGCACAAATTCAGTCCATCTTATTAATTTTGGTCAAAGATCGGTAACATAGATGTTAGTCATCCTACATGGCGTAGTTGACGCTAAAGTAGACAATTATTATTAATATATTAATATTTTTAAAATATATTTGTATATATTATTTATTTTCCTTTTCCTTTTCTTTTTCTTTTTCTTTTTCTTTTCTCCTTCTTGATCAGTCGCCCACCTCAGTGACCATCTAGAGGCTAGAACCGGCAAGGGTCTCCCTTGCTAGCCTCATACAAGGTGACTTTCCTAGGGAAATGGGGAGGGTCGACATTGTTGGTCTCGGGCGTGGCTCACCCTTACCAAAGGCCAATGAGGGGGAGGCTTGACCTCACCTGAAGTAGGCACGGGGCAACCTTAACCTTGAGCACCTGAAGTAGGCAAGGCTAGCAAGGTCGGCCTTCCCCATATTTTAGCAAGGGTGACCTAGCCTAAGGCCAATGAGGGTGACCCTCACTAATCATAGTCTCTAGCCATCATTGAGGCTAGGCAGCTTGTGGAGGAAGAAGGAGAGACAAAAGTAAATAAATAAATAGTAAATAATAAATAATTATTAAAAGATTAAAAGATTCATGTAAGCGCCGACCACATCATGTAAGACACTCAATGTCCATATTAGCCAAAATTAGTCAAATAGACTATATTTGTGTTGGCATAATTAAAATTTATAAGACTGAATTAGTAAAAGTACAATAGGTTTAGGATTTTGGATAATTTCTTTAATGGTATATATACTAACAATTACGTGAATGAATATCATTGTAAACTTAGTGTACATGAGCGATCGAGGATATCTTCTTCCAACCTTGGCCAACCAGCAGTCCCCAATGAATTTGAAACGAACCAAGGAGGGCGAATACAGCCAAGTGCATGACTGATTACATTTATTAAGGTAGCTTTAGCTAATTCTTTATCGACTTTTAAAAGAAGAAATGACTTGGCATTACCTAAAATGGATTGAAATTCATATTAGATTTTGGTAGAACAAGCTAGTCAATTTGGAGTACGGTTGTATCGCGAAAATAAATAATTTAAACAAATATTTTCTTAAAATAATAGTATTTTTATGACTGAGAAATCCACCATAGGCCCCCTGTGCCGGGACGGCACCAAGGGGCCGGATCCCTATATCTCGAGGAGACTAGCATAGAACCCCACCACCATGACCTCCCACTTAAGATGTTAGTAACTGCGGGTTTCGAACCCTTGACCTCGGCGATGAGAGAGAAGCTTTCAACCAACACAGCTACCCACGGTTGGACATTCTTAAAATAATAGTTTGTATCATATGTGAAAATGAATGAACGAAAAATATTTAAATACTTATACATAAATTGCTAAAAAATAAACATTCTGTGGGTCAATAGCACATAAAATCTCAAGCTATATACGTCTTTTATCGTAAACTAATTTTTGCATCACAAAAGCTCCCAAACTGAGAACCTTGCAAACATATACCCCAAACCGATGCATCATTGTCACATTTACCCCCAACTTAATTTTTGTATCACAAAGAAATCTCAAACTAATGCACTTATGCCACGTTTACTCCAAAAGCATCTTAGTTAATACAATCAAGGGTTAAATGACACTGGTTTACCAATAATATTTCTTGTTACGCAAAAATTTGTTTGGGATAAATGTAATATGAGTGTATTTTGTAACAAAAAAGTTAATTTAGAGTAAATGTGACAAGGGTGTACCAACTTGGTGTTTTTGGTGACATTAGCCCAATACATTTCATTAATTATTTATTTCAAGCAATATAAGTAATCATTAAAAAAATTGAATCATTCGCTTTTCACAAAAGAAACGAAATTCCATGTATCTATCTTTTCTTGCCTCAAATTTCACGAGAGAGAGAGAGAGAGAGAGAGAGAGAGAGAGAGAGAGAGATAATTGGTTTGATGAAAATTGACTATCCATAAGTTCCTATCGTGCATACATAATACGGCAAAAGAGGAAACGGAAAACAAAAATGTCAATGGAGTAAGCTTCTTCTTATTTCTTTTTAATAGGAGAAAGTATTTAGTGGGTGTGACATACGTATTAATTTATGTATTAATAATCACCTCGATCATCAGATAGAGTGGATCCCATATGGCTACCTCTAATTAAATAAAGAGAAACCAGAGTATGCACCGTCAATATAAGAAAGAAAAAGTTACACGAGCGGCCTTATACACTGTTGATTTGAGGGAATGTAATTCTGCTAATTCTCAAACAAAGGTGAATAGAACCGTCATAAACTCCACGCCAAGCAATTTATGCTGTATTGTTTTCTTAAACATATCTATCAAGGTGCGGTTCAGGACATTCCAACGGATGCCCTGAGTATTATTAAAGACTTGTCAACTGATCGACCAGCTCAAATGCGTACGTGCCCTTCAAACCCTGCCAAGAAAGAAGTCCAAAAGAAAACAAAATTTTGCCCGTCGTCATCACTTTGTCTTCAGCGTCACAACACCCAAAAACAATCTACACCATGTAAAACACATAGAATGATACTATGAACTTTTCAATTCGTCACTGTTGTGAAGAGAATGATTTTGGCATTAAAGATGGATAAGGGGAACGTGTCATCTAGGGCATATGGACAAGCGTTTGCCACCTCTAGTTGATGAGGTTCGCGCCGGAAAAAATCAGAGCAGTCTTCAGTTCCCATTTGAACTCAGGAAAAAACCATTTATTCATTATGTCATTGCACACGGGTTCAATCTCCAGTTTGATAAACAGTGTGTGTTTCGTCAGAGATGACAACATGTGTTGCACCGCTTGCATTAACGTCGGTTGCTCAGCCGAACTTAACCAAGAATGTCAGAACTGTGCAACTTCAGTTCGATGAGAATCAGGACGATGTCCATTTTACGGAAAAGAAGGTCTAGACATACCATGTTAGAGCTTTATCGACGTTGAAACCGGGTCAGTTTCGGGTTTCTCTCACTGAATACGTGTCATGTTTCGTTAAATATCAAATGGGCGCTTAGTTTCCATCGAAAGACAACCAATTAGGTGAGGAAAGGAACGTACTGTTGATACTCGACGTTGATGACCGCCGCGGACGACTTTGCGATGGTGCCGAACGCTGTCGTCGAGAGGACGATGGTCGCACCGCTGCTCGAGGGACGTGAAGTTGATGATAGTGCACGGTCGACGATCCGGACTTGGATGGTCTGGCTGGGAATGCAGGTTCCGGAGACGGAGGCGCTGATGCACCGCACTAGGTACTGCCTGCCGCACGACGCTCCGTTATCCCATATCCCTTCACCTGCCGCTGCAAAGAGATTGCTCGACGGGAACTGCGATGGATCATTGCCGAAACACGCCGTCGCTGAAACATAATGATGTCAAACTCGTGTGCTGGGATAAGAGAGAGAGAGAGAGAGAGAGAGATTTTACGTACGAGTGTATGGAGGACTGTATTGAGCGGCAGTGCCGACATCGGCATGCGAGAGACGAGGCTGCATAGCCGACAGAAGAAAGGCGAGCAGAGAAAGAGAGAGAAATGGCGTGCTAATGCCAGAGGGCTCCATTGCTCTGGAAGGATCTGCAAGGCCAACGTGACGCCTGAATGCAACTAGATAAGAAGTGCTCCGTCGTCTGTCCATCCTTTTTAGGCTTTTTTAACCAGTTTTGACGTGTGAACGTGCGCAGAAAGTCAATGAGGTTCGATGTTATTTGTCATTTCTTCAGTGGTTGTTCGTCTACATCTGTGCGACACTTCTCGTGACGATGCTTGCTTCAGACTGACTGACACATGCGATATGAACAACTTACCCTGCGAGAGCCGCAGAATCTGGTCCTCGGGGAGTTCCAAGTTCGTGCAGACGAGGAAACTCAGCTGGCCGAGCTTCAATTCATCAACCTGGAATTGCGAAGAGTCATTGACTAATTGAGTAGACACGGTACACGTTACCGACCGGAGGCAATTCTCCGATGATGGACGGGGAAAATTAACCTCTAACATGAAGAAGAATAACTCACGTAGCAACAGCAATGGTAGACCGAGAGTCAATGACTACATTAACAAATTGCTAAAAATTTAGTATATATTGACAAATCGTGAAAAAATCTAGGAATAAATTAGTGTCATTGAAATGTTTAGAATATAATCTACCACCGTACAATTAATTAATTTTTAAACAATTTTCCCTCTGTGTAACAGTCTTGGCCGTATTCAATTTGTAACTGATTTGTAATGGTTTTCAATTTAATGCAAGAATTGATGATGGAAAGCAACTCTCTCTTTCTTTTATCTATTATCAGCAAATTGTTATTCCGAACATAATTGGAAAGTAATATAAAATAACATAAAATTCTTTACTCTCATTCCAATTTTCATTTCTTGATTTGCTGGGTTATGGTTTTCATTGTCCATATTTCTACCATTATTCTACGCAAAATAAAGAATAAGGTCCATCGTATCACGGGAGAACAACCAATAGAGTCTATTGCACCAATTTTCATATTTCGAGAGGTGGAATTATCATATAGGATTAGGGGACTAACAGAGTTGGAGATTATATACGTCATTAACGCATAAATCGCTTTTGTATACCGTGGATTCATGCATGTCCAAATCTAAATATTATCTTTTTTTCTTAAAAGGGATTATATGAATCACTCAGTCATCATCCTACCTAAAAGGAAAAACCTTCTCGTTCCAATTGATGGAGTTCACTTTATATCTCTAGTGATTGGAAATTGACTTGACATCTTCTCCTTATATTCTTATGAAGCGGTGGTAAATCATTTAGGCTGGATTTTTACCTTATCATAGTAGTAGGACCCTCGTGAGGCCAAAATTATCAACGATTCAAAGGCTTGAAAATTACCGGACAATATGTGCGTGTCAGGAGCCCCGATAGCAAAGCTTGAGCCCTGTCTTCCCCTTCAGTTGATCACTCACTTTTTGAGAGAGAACCTCTATTAGTCTATGTTGGATTGTTCGAATGATACAAATCAGAGAGACATGAGCTCTCTATATATTTCAACATCTCCAATCAATAACCATAGACTCCCGTTGATCTAGTGGTGGAGAGATTCAATCTCATTACCGGTAACCTACCCCATTAATTACAAGAATTCTCTAGAATAAAAGTGTACATTACACATAACATCCGTAGGAATATTCTAAAGTATTATAGAAAACCCTAAACTCTTGGAAGTTTGGGAACTTACGTGGTCATCTTGTCCACCTCCTATATTCGTGTCGTGTGGATCATGTTAAAGAGCCTACACACACTCGTTCGGCCGATGACCCAACGTATGTTGCACATCGTTTATATGAGCCTTGAATGATGTTTTCGCAACCATCGAGACGAGCGGAGCCAAGTTCAGTTCCGATTTCCAATTGTTTTGTTTTTTCCCCTGATCCTATCTTCAAACGATGCTTTCTCGCCCCAGCAGCTGATTGTTTCGGGAAATGTAGTGGGACTAGACGTGGAAGCTGGACCCGCAAACCAATGGTCATGGGCTCGTCGGCTGACCTAAAAACATATGGAACTTTCCCGGCTAATATGGCTCAGGCCTGCTGTCTTTTTATCTCTGACCGCAAGCTTCAGCGACGAAAACATTGGAAACGAAACCATTCTTTTTCCAGTGCAGAAAAGCACCGTAAATCCACTGACTCTGATCTCTTCTTCAACAATGTCGCTAGTGAATCTCACGAATGCGTATGCCATGTTGCGTTCATGCACGAGATATATTTTTCCTGGTTGATTTTGCTTCTGACAATGCCGTCTGAATATGTATCTACTTTGCTTTTTCTCTTCCTGTTATAGCCTTCGGGGAGCAACTAAGTGGAGAAACCCTTGAGCTGTTGACTTTCGCACTCATTATTGAAACTACAATATACTACTACGGAGATTGGAATTCCTTTGTCGAGACACTTTTTCGCTGTTTGTTTCCTTAATCTTGTCTGGTGTTAACACCGATCATGTCCTTTTGTTTTGAATGTTGGATGGCAGTTTAATCACAGTTCAGTCATGAGCTTCGCCTGCTATATGTGCGATTATCTACTCGATTTTCGGCGGCCCGCCTCTTTCGAATTTAGGAGTCACGAAACCGACTCTTACAATGTACACTTCTCTGTACTATTTTGCCAAGGGAAGGTCAGACTTGGGGAGAGATCTGGATTTGGCATTGGCTGGGTGGCAAGGAATGGAAGTTTTCTTATGGTCATGTAGAGCTAACATTGTTCCTAACAGACCGCATTGAGCTCACTTGCTGCGATCGAGTTCGGCCGAGCCACGGGCTCGGGACTAGTGCTCGAGTCAAGCCTCAATTGTGGCTCGGGCTCGTCACCAACACCAACAGACCTCGTATATAGGGCTTACTCACTTGGGTGGAGTTCGGCCTAGCCCGCATTCGAGACTCGCACTCAACTCAAGCCTCGATCTCAGGTCGTATGGAAAGACGGTGGTGGTGAAGGGGATGCCAGAGAGAGAGAGAGAGAGAGAGAGAGAGAGAGAGAGGAGCTGGCGGCTTTGTCGAGTCAAGCCGCAACAAATCTGTGGGGCGAGCGACAAGGCGACGGCGAGGTTGTGTGAAGGCCAGTATTAGCGGCGGCATCCGTGGAAGGTATTGAAGAGATTCTAGGAGACATATATTGTTGGAAACTCAATGTTGGGAATGGGAAAACAATGGAGTTAGATGTTGAGACGCAATTGCATTCTCTTTAAGGAATTATTTGCCCGTTAGCTCTCCAACAAAAGTTTTCAATGAGAATATCAAATATCAATACTAATATATCTCAAAAACCTTTCTAGGAAAACGATTGAAAATATGAATGTACCCTTGTTTTTTAGACGGAAGCCTTTCATTTGAAGACATACATAATAATTCGAAAAGATACAATTGATTGAAAAAACACAATTTTATGGCTGATTTTCCCATAAATTCAAGATTAAAATAAATGATAAATAACAACAAAATAACCAACGCATATTCAGAAATGCACTTCTTAGTATGTAACTATCATTCGGATCTTTTCGATATGAGAAATTTTTTTAACTTGTTTTGCAAACAAACCACCTACGTACATGATAAGTGGCTCCAAATGATTGCGTACTTGGTTGAGTAGTAATGCGAACTTCAAAGATGGGCTGTGTGATTGCGTGTGAGATTATGGCGTTGGGGGATCGTATCTAAAACTAATATAGAAAGAAAGCACTCTCCTTTCCAAATCCGGATCCCTTGACATCCATCCCTAGACTCGAATGGTTAGGATTTTATAAAAATTATTCTTTTTTTATTTTATTTTTCAGCCGTCCGATTTAGATCGGACGACTGTAGGAAAAACAAAGTCACTCCTACCATTATCAATACAATGCCGGGTGTTTCCTTTCCTTTCTATCTAATGGAGTTTGCTTGAGCGTTGACCATCATCGAACATTCCTCAGCGTCCCGCTCAAAAGAAGAAAAGATAAAATAATCCAAGTGGGAATAAGACGAAAGTGATAAAAGGTTGAATGCTTGTCCTAAGATTTTCCCGCCAAGTAGCTGATTGATCAGATGTCGTCGTCCTTCTTGATATCTGGCGAGCGTAGACCAGCAGAGCAAATGGATCATAGGCCCGTGGGGTGGCCGATGAACATACGGCACGGCGACCTTACCCTGGTGGCAAGCTCAAGCCTCACTCTTTCTCCCCTGCCGAATCGCGAGTTTTAGCGACGAGAGCATTGGCCGTCATCATCAATGAGAACATCCCCGGCCACGAGCGAGGATTGCAGTGTCCTCACTAGCCGCAAAGGAGGGGCTCGCAGCCCTCATCGGCCAACAAGCGAGGGTATCGACCCTCATCTAGATCTAGGCAAGGGCCCAACATCCTCGTTCATGGCCGGTGAGGGCTGCAATGCCCTCACCTAGTCCAACAATTGCATGTGACTAGTGATCTCACTTACTAGATTTGTTAAAAAATATATATAAACAAGAAATTTGAAAAAAAAAATGAAATATCATTAAATTTTATCCACGTCAGCGCTGGCACGCCAAATGGATTGAATTGGTGCAAATGTAAAAGGTTTAAAATTCAATTAAAAATTAAGATTTAATTAACATAATTACAATAGGTTTATGACTTTTCTAGTAATTTTCCACATGCTTGACCCAACCTGTCATACATTGCTCCAATACTTTTCTTTATTTAACCCAATCTTAAGAAACTTAATACCTAAACTAAGTGAGAGCAAGGCGTAAGTAGGGGTGTCAAACGGGTGGGTCGGGTCGGGTCGGGTTTGGGTCTGGTCAAAAATGGGTCGGACCATATTTGACCCATTTAACCCGTTTTGACCCATATTCATGTAGTGTAAATATAATGACCCATACTAGACCGACCCTAACCCGACCCATACACGACCGACCCGTATTGTTAAAAAAAATATAAAAATAATCAATTTTTTTTTTAAAAATAAAATAATTAGAATATCATAATTTTTATAGTCTAAAATTTACTTGTTAATAATATTTACAATAATTTGTTAATAATACTTAAAATTAATTAGGTAACCCATTTATGACCCGTTTAGAACCCATTTAAGACCCATGAGGTTGTTAAGTGACCCATTTTAGACCCAACTAACTTTTTAAGCTAACTCATTTATGACCCATATTATCAAATATGGGTTAAAATATGGGTCTTTGACCCATTTTGCCACCTCTAGGCGTAAGCGAATCCGAGATCGAGTGATAACAAGAGAAAGTGAAAATCTATACCCCATTAATACCTGTTTTATTTTAGATTTTATCATTTGAACCTATTTTACTACCCATTAATTGAACATAACTAACCCCCATGACAACCTAGCCGTGAAAATACGAGCTAAGAAATGCGTCAATAACCCATTATGATAGGTCTACCGACAGATCTCCACACTTTCCAAATGAAGCCGATGCTTCAGGTTTGATTCAAATTTCCAGGCTCTTCTCCAACGCCCTCAGTCCCAGAAGTCTCCCTTCCCCTTCTCTCGTCTTTTCAGCCCTCACCACGAGTTGGTCATTCCGAAAGTCGATCAAGGCGACTTAGCAAGGGTGACCTAGCCTGAGGGCGACGAGGGTGACCCTCGCCAATCTTAGCCTCTGGCCATCATCAAGGCTAGACGACCAGTAGAGGAAGAAGGAAAGACGAAAATAAATAAATAAATATTAAAATACCCATATCAGCGCTGATCACGTCATGTAAGACACCTAATGATCACATTAACAATTTCTCGCCAAAATTAGTCGAATAGACTATATTGGTAAATTTTTAAAAGGCTTAGTATTTAATTGACATGATTGAGAAGATTAAGACTGAATAAATAGAAATTGTAATAAATTTAATATTTTTCGGATAATTTCTCTAATGGCATATATACTAACAATAAGAAATTACTGTACGTGAGCGATCGAGGAAATCTTATTCCAACCTTGGTCATCCGGCGGTCCCCGATAAATGTGAAAAGAACCAAGGAGGGCGAAAATCATCAGGTGCATGACTAATTACATTTATTAAGGTGGCTTCAGCTAATTCTCTCTCGGATGACTTGCCATTACCTAAAAGGGGTCGAAATTCATATTAGATTTGTTAGAATAAGCTGGTCGATTAGGAGTGCGCTTGTTTCATAAAAAATAAATATATTTGACAAATATTTCCATAAAATAATCTTCTGTATCATCTGTAAAAATGAATAAACAAAGAATATTTAAATACTTATACATAAACTACTATAAAAATAAACATACTTTGGGTTAATAGCACGTAAGATCCCAAGCTGTACATTTATACGACTTTTACCGGAAACTGATTATTACATCACAAAAGCTCCCAACTGAGAACCTTGCCAACATATACCCCAAATTGATGCATCATTGTCACATTTACCCCAAATTAATTTTTGCATCACAAAAAAATTTCAAACTAATGCGTTTGTGCCACATTTACTCCAAAAGCATCTTAGTTTTAATAAAATCAAGGGTTAATATGACACTTTACACAAAAATTAGTTTTGGGATAAATGTAGCATGAGTGTATCAGTGTGGGAGTTTTTTTAACAAAAAAATTAGTTTACAGTAAATGTGACAGGGGTGTACCAACTCAGTGTTTTTGGTGATATTAACCCAATACTTTTCATTAATTAATTATTTCAAGCAATATAAGTAATCATTTAGAAAAAACAAAGCATTCACTTCTCACAAAAGAAATGAACTTCCATGTTTGTAATTTGGCAAAAGAGGAAACGAAAAACAAAAATGTCAATGGAGTAAGCTTCTTCTTATTCTTTTTAATAGGAGAAAGTATTTAGTGAGTGTGCCATACGTACTAATATATGTATTAATAATTACCTCGATCATTAGATAGAGTAGATCCCATATGGCTACCATTAATTAAGTAAAGAGAAATCAGAGCATACACCGTCAATGTAAGAAAAAGTTACATGAGCAGCCTTATACACTATTGATTTGAGAGAATGTAATTCTAATCTTCAAATCAAAGGTGAATAGAACCGTTATAAACTCCACGCCAAACAGTGTATGGAGGACTGTAGTGAGCGGCAGTGAACCCTTGCTCGGCCGAACTTAGTCAAGAATGTCTGAACTGTGCAACTTCAGTTCGATTCTTGATTTCCATTTTACGGAAAATAAGACATCCCATGTTAGAGTTTATCGACGTTGAAACCGGGTGAATTTCGAGTTTCTCTCTTTGAACTCGTGTCATATTTCCTTATACTCAACGTTGACAGCCGCCGCAGATGAATTTGCGATGGTGCCGAACGCGGCCGTCGAGAGGACGATGGTCACGCGGCTGCTCGATGGACTTGAAGTCGATGATAGCGCACGGTCAACAATCCGTACTTGGATGGTCTGCCTGGGAATGCAGGTTCCCCGAACGGAGGCGCTGATGCACCGCACTAGGTACTGCCTGCCGCACGACGCTCCGTTATCCCATATCCCTTCACCTGCCGCTGCAAAGAGGTTGTTCGACGGGAACTGCGACGGATCATTGCTGAAACACGCCGTCGCTGAAACATAATGATGTCAAACTCGCGTGCTGGAGAGAGAGAGAGAGAGAGAGGAGAGAGAGAGAGAGAGAGATTTTACGTACGAGTGTATGGAGGACTGTAGTGAGCGGCAGTGCCGACATCGGCATGCGAGAGACGAGGCTGCATAGCCGACAGAAGAAAGGCAAGCAGAAAAAGAGAGAGAAATGGTGTGCTAAGGCCGGAGGTCTTCATTGATTCAAGTGATTAACCTGAGATCACAACACGCATATATAGTCTATTTAGAAGCTTCGAATGTCCTTTTCTTCTCCTTTTATTTTATTTCTTTTTTTTTTGTCATTTCTTCTTCCTCGGCCGATGACTGTTCAAAGCCTTTGGCCGAGAAAGTCAACCTCACTTTCCTCAAGTGAGCCTCGCCATTGCCAATTGATAGTAGACCTCGCCCAAATCTAGCAAGGTCGAGCCTCACCTGAACATAAGCGAGGCTTGACCTTGCTCAAATAACGGTAAGAATGGTGAGGTCAACCTCAATGGCCTGAGCTTATAATAGGTCGTCGGCCATCACCAAGGCCAAGCTAGAGGAGAAAGAAGAAATAGAAAAATAAGGAAAAACAAAACTTGTTTCTCTCTTTGTTATCACGAAAAAAGGAGTAAATTCTTTTACATTTTATTTCAGTTTCAAATCTATTCTTTATCCTTTTTATTTTATTTTGGAGAATATAAAATTAACACGTATACAAACGAATTTATTTATTTTTTTTCTGTTCAGATAAAAAAAAATAGAAACGTTACCGAACACACTTTATTTATGATAAAAGAAATGAGTTCTGCCGACCAGGAAAAAGAAATGTGTAGAGTAACTTGCGTAGAGGACCAATTCGGGACAGTCGAATGTGGAGCTAATAAATCAATTATAGGTGAAACTTTTGACGACATTTGACACCCAAAAGTCGGCGCATCTCATGCAGACCAAACGATGTGATCAATTAATCATATCCTACAAGCCTTGCAAGTGGCAACCTTGTGGAATATTCTAAAATGTTGACCATTCAAATAGATCAACTGCCCTTAACTATGTGGAATGAGCCCCATCCGCATATGCGGAGAGCAGGTCTTATGGAAATAAATTCAAATTGTGTAAGAATATAAAACATTCGGAACGGTTGAAAGTATTGTAACGAAAGGGTTGACATTTATATGATGAATCGTCGTCTCCGACAAGGCAACCGCTGTACTTTGCGCGGATGAATCAACCAAGCTAACCGCCCTCGTCCTGTAACTATAAGAGATCCATATTACATACAAATACTTCTATACTCTCTAGAGGGAAAGAGGGAGGGATAGGAGCTCGTGCCGGTATCAAGTCGAGAACCATAACTGATTTGAGGCAGAAGATAGGCGTCATGGAAGAGCGGGGGTGGCGATATCCTATGACGGCCGACAATGGTGGCGGCATGCTTTGAAGGGGTAGGAGTGTAGCCTCCGATGAGGAAGAGAGAAGGGAGGAGGGAGAAATTACGAGAAGAGAGTCAGGGTTTCCTCCATGATCGGTGCTAGATGGACACGTTGCAAAAATTCATCAACTAATTGAGTAGAGACAATACACGGCGACTCTACATAGGTTGAGTGACCCCTTACTCGTATGAACAATGTTCATAACTTACTGTTGACACCTAAATTTCGCCAATTCAATGAATCACTTTTGACTTTTATTATTATTATTATTAGAGATTAGTGATTTATTTTATTTTCTAAAAAAAGAAAAGAAAAAGAAAAGAAAATCATCTTTAGTTGGGCCTGGGAAGCTCTGCCCGCTCCCGCATTCGCACGGGCCCTTGCCCACACGAGTGAACACAGCTTGTGAGATCTTTTTTTCTTCGCTTGGGCTCAACCTAGCTCATTCACTTCAGCCCGTCTCCCATGCGAGCCCATCCCCTCTCTTCTCTCTCACGTGTTCAACTCCCATAGAAGGGAAAATCTTGGGAACCTCTCTCTCTCCTCTACGATTTCTGGAACAGGGGGGAAGACTGACACATGATAGAAGATAGGCAAGGAGGGGACGTGAAGCAGGAGCATGAGCAGGAGCAATGCAACCTGCACACGCGAAGAGCGGTCAACAGCGCAGAGGGAGAGAGGCTGAGAGGGGAGGATTTCGGAAAAAAAAAAAACAGGGAATTCCCTCTCATCTTCTGGCTCTCTCTCTCTGGGGTCGTGAAGAAGAAGACAACGAAGAAGAAAAAAAAAGTAGTTCAAAAAAGAAGAGAAAATCTGAAAGGTCTTCGAGGGATGAAGCGGAAACACGGAGAAAAAAGAGAACAAAAGGAGGGGGAAGAAAGGGGATGTTCTAAAAAAAGAGAGATAAAAAAAAAGCAAAGAAAAAGAGGATGGTTCGGTGAAGAGAAGAGAGGAAGGAAAGGGTGAGAAAAAAAAACTGAAGAAGGAAGTGCAGGGGGCTTCAATGAGAGAGTTCAGGGGGAAGAACGCAAAAAAAATCTCTCTCTCTCCACCTCGCTCACGAAACTTCCCCACACTGCTCACCCTTGCTCCCTTTCATCTTCAGTTCGCCCCTCTCGCTCGGTCTCTCGCACATCCTCGTTGAAGCTCACTCCCAGCTCACCCTCTTTGAGCTCGCTCGCTCTTGGACTCTCTCTCGGTGGGAGTTTACTCAGCTCGTTCTCGGCGGACAGACCCTTGGCGATTCAATCTCTGGTCATTTTCTTTAGATCCTCTTCATTCCACAGGTAAGTTCGTTCTGTCGTGTTTCATTTCAGCTCGCTGTTATTCATGAGCTCGCTGTGTTTCTTTGATCATGTTTCGGTTTAAGCCTAGATTTAGCTTAGTTTGCTATGATTTTGTTGATTCAGCATCGGGCGTAGATTAACTTGATTTCCCGAGCTTCTGTGATTCTGATTTCGGATGATATGTCTTGTGTGTTCATCATTGAGGTGTCGTGGTTTAGATTTAAGTTGGTTTCGTTGCTAAGACTTGATAATCATTGCCGCATTTGATGTGTTTGATGAAATGCGTAGATGAAATCCGAAATACTTTCTCTTTGATTCTTAGCTTAGTTATGTAGTTTTAGTTGATCACATAAGTCTCTAGTTACATCGTGATGAGTAAAAATCATAGAATCGCCGGTATTTGTTTTGTTTTTTTCGGCGCAATTTTGATCTCGGCTAGCGTTGAACGTGGGCGTGTGCGAGAGCATTTGATGAAGGTGCTATGGTGAAGTACGTAGGGGGAAGAAGACGATCTGCAAAAAAAAAATGAAAAAAATAAGAAAAAATAAAATAGAATAAAAATGGCATAAAAATGGTAAACGGGTGGACTGGATTTAATTGCTAGCGAGACGAACTGATCCCAATTGACTTTTGGGCCGTTTGTTTTTTTTAATATATTATAACATATAATATTTAAATAATAAAATAATATGTTTTATTAAATATTCCGAAAATTAAAAAAGGTTAACTTTTTGCATGGAAAATCCAGCCTACCGTTTCCAAGCTGAACCGGAGTCCCTCTTTTAAACAATAATATAATATTTGAATAATAAAAATAAAAAATAATTTTTTATTACAAATTCGAAAATTAAAGAAATTGACATTTTGTTTAGGAAAGCTAGTCTTTCCCTAAAAGCCAAATCTTAGCTTCAGATTGAGCCTAATCTAATTAATCAACATCGCATTGGACAAAATTGAAGCTGTCCTTGATGGAGAATTAAATGCTTTCGTATTTATCAGTGCTTCCTAGTCTAAATCGTATGCCTTATCAATTGTATGTGGATGTTTGGATGTATGATTAGATGGGTAGCTTATGAGAATGATTTGAGTTACTTTAAGTGCACGAGTAAATTTCACGTTAACGGTGAGGACATCTAGTTAATTTGACATGCCCATTGCTGATAATTTGTTTGATTGAATGCATTGAATGATTGTCTAAATGCTGAAATCGAGTTCCATTGAGTTATGGCTCGCGACAATGATTGAGAAGGTGGCCCAAACGAAGTTGATGTCATTAGACCAATGTCCATTCCGATCTTACTTTCGTAAAGATTTATAACGAGACCATGTATTTCTAAATACCCAACGAGCCGCGGGTTTTAGTTAATCGCATTCAATTATTTGAATATTTATTTATTACATCGTGTTTCGATATTTTGATTGTTTAGTTCTTGCATTGCCTTTCAATAAATTGCGTGTTAATTTCTTTTCTAGATTAAGTTAGCCTTAGTTTAGAATTGCATGAAAATGACCTTATAAAAACCATTGCATGAACACTTAGTCAATTGGAATGACCTTTAGGGCTTTAAAAGAAAAGCAAGAGTGCATGATCATTTTAGATTAAACAACCAACTAGTTAGGTACCGAAAAGGCGCTATTAAAATATTAGCGTAAACAAGTCTCCGTACCCTAGAATCTCTAGTTACGTATGGATCATGACGACACTCCCGCGTCTGGATCGGTTTCTAGCCGACCCTAATAGGCTAGTGGCGACTCCTAGAAATATTTTAGGTTGTTAAATAACCTTAAAATTCGAAAACGCCTAAATGTCACGCGAGGTGTGGATTTGGGAGAATCCAAACTCGAGATTGAGGAATCGAGAGCAAATACCTCTAAACCTATCTTTCTCCCCTCTAAAGGGCGGAAAAAAGGTGCGACAGCTTGGCGACTCTGCTGGAGACTAAATGGTTATTAGCCTTAGAGGACTTAGGCCATTATAACTTGTTGGTTGTTATCTAATGTGATCTATTTGTAGAGCGTCTGCACGTCAAAGTCACGCGGAAAGTGAGGTTAGTTCATTAACCATGTGTTAAATGTTATTGCAGGTTGGGAGTTATAAGGGGTGAAGTGGTTGTAAAACACTTGTCTTGCAGGTGGTGTATGGATGTATGGAATGTATGTGAGGCTTATATCGAAGTGTTGGTTAATTTCAATACGGATGCATGGTCATATTTTCATCACTACATCTTGCACATATAACTTGCGGCCAAAGCCGCATTAGGAAAACATTTAGGAGGTACCGAAAGGAGGAACCGCGTGGGGAACAACCCGTGATAATCCATTTTCGGTCCCGCTTGTTCTAATTAGTGATGAAAGGAACTGTCCGACGAAAGCGTGGATGGAAAAACCTTTCGGACCTAATCGGAATGAGAGCCTTAAGCTTGTAGATTCCCACCTTTAGACTTTAAACCTCACAAATGCATGCGATGTGTCTTTGTCGTGGCAACACTACTCCGTTTCATCGTTTTCATGAATATTTCTTTTTGGAGTAGGTTCTTGAGTTTCCTTGTTTTTTATGCGCATTGTCTTTTTTCTAATGCATGTTGATTGCTTGATACGCATCCATTAGGTTAAGGGGTAATGTGATAATGGGTAAAAATTAAATGTTTTTAATAAGATGCATCATGGTGTTGAGGTTTAACTGACTAGTGAATGAATAAGATGAGAAAATAAATAAATTCGTTTTAAAGAGAAAAAAGATTAGTCCCTTTTGAATTCAAGTCATATTACCAAAAATGATTTTTCCACTCGCATTAATTATTCTCATAAAATTAACAATTTTATATTGAGTATAATTTCTTCTAAAAGATGTCACCATTTTCGTGAGTATAGATGATTGATTAACTGTCATGCATTATTCCTCATTTCGGCTTTTGTCTTTTCTAAAAAATAAATAAATTGATCAATAGCTTAAATTCGTGAGGTAAAACATTTACATTTGCTCTCTTATCTCCATTCAACAAAAAAAGATAATATAATTGAAGTGATGATAGCATCTCTTTTTCATGAACTAACATGGGCCTTTTTGCAGAATGTCCGCAGAACATTTTTGCGACAGTAAGACTGTAATCGTTCCAATTAAAATGTTTCATTTTTAAACTAACAACTTTTTATTTTGTATTATTTTTGTATGCTAGGGTAAAATGGGTCCACTTGAGATCGCTTCTCGACGAACAACGATGCCATGGATCATCAAGTATTAAAAGTTCCCGACTCGATAATATGGATGATACATGAAAAGGGAAGTACTCCTTTGGAAAAATGACAAGATAGATTATGGATAATAAATAGAGGGACGTGTCATGCTTCAACGGCACAATACGATCCATGAAGGTAGTACTTATTTGAATAGTTTCAAGAGAAGGTTATACCAATCAAACAATTATGGGGCATGCCTCCATTGATAGTGCATCTGATGCTAAAAATGGAGTGTCAAGTAATTTCGAGTCGTAGATCCTACATGAGAAACTATCGGGATGGATATGATAATGTCATAAAAGCAAGCCAAAGGGATCGCCTAACCGTCTAGGTATAGATGTCGAAGCAAGGAGATTTGAGGCAAATCATCAACATTTGCCACGCCCGAAAGAAGAGCAACGCGTTAGCGTCAAGCAGCTCAAGTGTAACATTGTATCGTTCACGATCCTCAACACTGTATCGTTCACGATCCTCAACACTTACTGACATAGTGTCTCAATTGTGTCACAGGTTCGGTCAACATTCATCGATGAGGCATTAAGAAAGAACCATAAGTCAAAACGACAAGATTTAGGGCAAGTCATCAGCATCAGCCCTACCCGGGAGAGGCATCTACGTCAAGCTCAAGAGTAGCGCCGTATCGTCCCAATTCTTGATTTCTAAGACTATTAATTGACACAATGCTTTTACTACGTCGCAGGGCCACTCGACAACCATCAAGGAGGCAGGCAGGTACCTTATCCTCTAAAAATCTTTTCATAGCAGTAAAAATATAAATTGTTTATAGCGCAAAATGGTTTACACCATCCCAAGTTTGTGATAAAAGAAAGAAAAGTCCAAAGGATGAGGTGTGGGGCAAATAATCAACGTTCGCCACGCTTGAGAGAAGCGCAGCGTGTCAGTGTCAAGCAAGGGTAACAATGTATTGTTCACAATCCCCACCCTTAAGATCACTTACTAACATAGTGTCTCAATTGTGTCATTGGTTCGCTCGACAACCATTAAAGAGGTAGGTGAGTATCCCGTTCTTTATAACTCTTTTCATAAGAGTAGAAAAATTGTTTGAAGCATAGAATGGCTTTGTTGCCTTCTTATGTTTGTGATAAGAAAGAAATAGAAGTCAAAACGACAAGATTTGGGGCAAGTCATCAGCATCCACCCTACCCGAGAGAGGCGTCTGCATCAAGCCCAAGCGTAGCGACATATCGTCCCAATTCCCGATTTCTAAGACTATTTATTGACACAATGCTTTTACTACATTGTAGGTTTGCTCGATAGCCGCCAAGGAGGCAGGTGAGTATTTCATTTCCTAAAACTCTTTTCATAAGAGTAGGAGTAGAATTTGTTTGAAACGACAGATGGCTTTGCATCTTCCTAAGTTTGTGAAAAAAAAAAGGGAAAAATAAAAAATGAGACAAACTCTTAGTCGTCTCCCTTAGAGGTTTGAATAACATTCTTTAATTGTCAACCAATGCATTGGTACTTGCATCTTGCATCAAAACTCTCGTGGAGGACAATTTTGACCAGTGATTTTGAACATAAAAATGGGCATTAATTATGCTGGATTGGAGTTTTGAGGATGACGAAAGGCAAGCTCCATCCAAACACGTCCCTTATACACTATGAGGGTTGAGTAAAAAAAATGATGAATGAAGGAAACCTTGTCATAGGGTGAAGGATTTATTCGCGGTGAATACACGGATTAAAATGACGAAAGGCATTTCTTTCTTTATCACATACACTGTATGTCCCTTGCTAGCCAATTTGAGCCGGAAGAGGAGAATTCTTTCAATACCCCTGTCAAGAACCACCCCACACCGGAGCAGTTAACGAGGTTATAGTTGAATGACTATTTGGTGAAAAGATTTAGAAAGATCTTATTGCATCCACTTGCATCAATCTTTTTGTGGTAACTTCAGGTGGATTCTCATGGAAGCTCAAAGCATCCCAAAGTGAAGAAGAGCATTCAATTCTCTATCCAAACACTCATATCCATTGTTTAGCCAACTTGAGCCTTAGAATTCATTTTCAGAGCCCAAGTGGTGATTATCTCCCTAAACTGGGGGCAAGGCACATGATTTGTCAAGAAGTGATAATATTTAAGAATGTCTCGAGAGTCCTGAGATTACAAAAGAAAAACTATGGGGCATGAAAAAGTAGTGTGACTAGTAAAAGTAAGGCCAATGCCCGTGAAAATTGTGTCCAAAGCAAAAATGCTTACAAAAAGAAAGGATACAAAAAAAATTGCTCTCATGCAAATGCCAAAAAAAAAGAAGAAAGAGAGGGAGCAAAGCTCTTATATTTTAAAAATGATCAGTCAATGGACTCTCGAGACAAATTGAATTCAAAAGTCAAGTGCAAAAAAAAATTGCATGAACGAAATGGTAATAATGCCTTGGTAATCACTAACTTCTTAAACCTCTTTGAAAACATATATAAGCCTTTTAAGCCTCCCCTTGAACCAGCATTACAACCCTCTTCCGAAGCCTCTTCTGATTGAGATGTTTTTTAGTGGATGTGAAGATTTCACAAAAGAAGGTACTGCTCGAAGGAGTGGATGCAATCAATTCTTATCTTATCTTCAAGGTTTTTGACTTGTAAACCTGGCGAAGATAATGTTGAATATTCTTCTTTGGCCTCAAAATGATTACCTTTTGTATAAGCCCATGACCTTGCCCATCATACAGTCCTTATAAAGACCTTTTTGATTGATCAAAGTATATTAACTGCGAACATTTCCAAAAACCTTTGACATAGGTTATGTGAGGTATTTCCAATAAAAGATAGCGCCCTTTCAGAGATTCTAGGGTACGGAGACTTGTTTACGCTAATATTTTATTAGCGCCCTTTCGGTACCTAACTAGTTGGTTGTTTAATCTAAAATGATCATGCACTCTTGCTTTTCTTTTAAAGCCCTAAAGGTCATTCCAATTGACTAAGTGTTCATGCAATGGTTTTTATAAGGTCATTTTCATGCAATTCTAAACTAAGGCTAACTTAATCTAGAAAAGAAATTAACACGCAATTTATTGAAAGGCAATGCAAGAACTAAACAATCAAAATATCGAAACACGAAGTAATAAATAAATATTCAAATAATTGAATGCGATTAACTAAAACCCGCAGCTCGTTGGGTATTTAGAAATACATGGTCTCGTTATAAATCTTTACGAAAGCAAGATCGGAATGGACATTGGTCTAATGACATCAACTTCGTTTGGGCCACCTTCTCAATCATTGTCGCGAGCCATAACTCAATGGAACTCGATTTCAGCATTTAGACAATCACTCAATGCATTCAATCAAACAAATTATCAGCAATGGGCATGTCAAATTAACTAGATGTCCTCACCGTTAACGTGAAATTTACTCGTGCACTTAAAGTAACTCAAATCATTCTCATAAGCTATCCATCTAATCATACATCCAAACATCCACATATAATTGATAAGGCATACGATTTAGACTAGGAAGCACTGATAAATACGAAAGCATTTAATTCTCCATCAAGGACAGCTTCAATTTTCTCCAATGCGATGTTGATTAATTAGATTAGGCTCAATCTGAAGCTAAGATTTGGCTTTTAGGGAAAGACTAGCTTTCCTAAACAAAATGTCAATTTCTTTAATTTTCGAATTTTAATAAAAATATTATTTTTTATTTTTATTATTCAAATATTATATTATTGTTTAAAAGAGGGACTCGGGTTCAGCTTGGAAACGGTAGGCTGGATTTTCCATGCAAAAAGTTAACTTTTTTAATTTTCGAAATATTTAATAAAAATATTATTTTATTATTTAAATATTATATATTATAATATATTAAAAAAACAAACGGCCCAAAAGTCAATTGGGATCAGTGCGTCTCGCTAGCAATTAAATCCAGTCCACCCGTTTACCATTTTTATGCCATTTTTATTCTATTTTATTTTTCTTATTTTATTTCATTTTTTTTGCAGATCGTCTTCTTCCCCCTACGTACTTCACCATAGCACCTTCATCAAATGCTCTCGCACACGCCCACGTTCAACGCTAGCCGAGATCAAAATTGCGCCGAAAAAAAAAAATAAATACCGGCGATTCTATGATTTTTAGAGACTTATGTGATCAACTAAAACTACACAACTAAGCTAAGAATCAAAGAGAAAGTATTTCGGATTTCATCTAAGCATTTCATCAAACACATCAAATGCGGCAATGATTATCAAGTCTTAGCAACGAAACCGACTTAAATCTAAACCACGACACCTCAATGATGAACACACAAGACATATCATCCGAAATCAGAATCACAGAAGCTCAGGAAATCAAGTTAATCTACACCCGATGCTGAATCAACAAAATCATAGCAAACTAAGCTAAATCTAGGCTTAAACCGAAACATGATCAAAGAAACACAGCGAGCTCATGAATAACAGCGAGCTGAAATGAAACACGACAGAGACGAACTTACCTGTGGAATGAAGAGGATCTAAAGAAAATGACCAGAGATTGAATCGCCAAGGGTCGGTCCGCCGAGAACGAGCTGAGTAAACTCCCACCGAGAGAGAGTCCGAGAGCGAGCGAGCTTAGAGAGGGTGAGCTGGGAGTGAGCTTCAACAAGGATGTGCGAGAGACCGAGCGAGAGGGGAGAGCTGAAGATGAAAGGGAGCAAGGGTGAGCAGTGCGAGGAAGTTTCGTGGTCGAGGTGGAGAGAGAGAGAGAGAGAGATTTTTTTTGCGTTCTTCCCCCTGAACTCTCTCGTTGAAGCCCCCTACACTTCCGTCTTTAGTTTTGTTTTTTTTTCTCACCCTTTCCTTCCTCTCTTCTCTTCACCGAACCATCATCTTTTTCTTTGCTTTTTTTTTATCTCTCTCTTTTTTTTTAGAACATCCCCTTTCTTCCCCATCCTTTTGTTCTCTTTTTTCTCCGTGTTTCTACTTCATCCCCCAAAGACCTTTCAGATTTTCTCTTCTTTTTTGAACTCATTTTTTTGTCTTCTTCGTTGTCTTCTTCTTCACGACCCCAGAGAGAGAGAGCCAGAAGATGAGAGGGACTTCCCTGTTTTTTTTTTTTCGTAAATCCTCCCCTCTCAGCCTCTCTCCTCTGCGCTATTGACCGCTCTTCGCGTGTGCAGGTTGCATTGCTCCTGCTCATGCTCCTGCTTCACGTCCCCTCCTTGCTTATCTTCTATCATGTGTCAGTCTTCCCCCCTGTTCCAGAAATCGCAGAGGAGAGAGAGAGGTTCCCAAGATTTTCCCTTCTATGGGAGTTGAACACGTGAGAGAGAAGAGAGATGGGCTCGCATGGGAGAGGGGATGGGCTCGCATGGGAGACGGGCTGAAGTGAAGGAGCTAGGTTGAGCCCAAGCGAAGAAAAAAAGATCTCACAAGCTGTGTTCACTCGCGTGGGCAAGGGCCCGTGCGAATGCGGGAGCGGGCTGAGCTTCCCAGGCCCAACTAAAGATGATTTTTTTCTTTTCTTTTTCTTTTCTTTTTTTAGAAAATAAAATAAATCACTAATCTCTAATAATAATAATAATAATAATAATAATAAAATTTAAAAGTGAATCACTGAATTGACGAAATTTAGGTGTCAACAGCTGCCCTTTTTTGAAGGGGAGCTCGAAGAGGTTTCATTCAAAGATAAGAGATGCCTAAATTTTGCCATTAAACAGCGATGCGCATTTTTCATTTGATTTCATTTCATTCATTTTTCTCATTTTATTTTTTTTTCATTCTTTTTTTAGATAGAAGAAATACTTACCTGATATTGCGAAAAAAGAAAAAAAATGATGGTATTTCTCTATCGAAAGTAAGAGGTTTCGTTACATGCATCACCGTGTAAGAATGGTTTTCAACTAATTAGAGGAAGTCTCACCGTGTAAAAATGGGTTTCGACTAATGTGAAGAGTATCACCGTGTATAAACGTGTTTCGACTGATTTGAAGGGGTCTCGCCGTGTAAAAACGGGTTTCAACTTATGTAAAGAATCTCACCGTGGTAACAATGGGTTTCGACTGATTCGAAAGGGTCTCACCATGTAAAAACGGGTTTCAATGGATTTGAGTCTCACCGTGGTAGCAACGAATTCTTATCGCATCAATGAGAGGACTCCAAGCTGCAAAAGCTCGCTGTGTCAATGAAATAGGACTCCGGGCTGCAAAAGCTTGCCGTGTCAATGAAAGGAGACTACGGGCTACTACGTAGGCTCACCGGGGACTCCGGGCAACTACGAAGGCTCACCGGGGACTCCGGGCAACTACGGAGGCTCACCGTGTCTATGAAATAAGACTTCGGGCTGCAAAAACTCGTCGTGTCAGTGAAAATAGACTCTGGACTGCGAAAGCTTGCCGTGTCGATAAAATAAGACTCCGAGCTGTGAAAGCTCGCCGTGTCGATAAAATAAGACTCCAGGCTGCAAAAGCTCACCGTATTAGTGAAAGGACTACGAGCTACTACATAGGCTCACCGGGGACTCTAGGCAACTACGAAGGCTCATCGTGTCTATGAAATAAGACTCCGGACTGCGAAAGCTCGCCGTGTCAGTGAAAGGAGACTCCGGGCTGCGAAAGCTCGCCGTGTCAATAAGGGGGATTCCGGGCTACAAAAGCTCGCCATGTTGAAGAAGGGGACTATGGGCTACTACGTAGGCTCACCGGGGACTCCGAGCAACTATGAAGGCTTACCGTGTCTATGAAATAAGACTCCAGGCTGCGAAAGCTCGCCGTGTCAGTGAAAGGACTACGGGCTACTATGTAGGCTCACCGGGGACTCCGGGCTACGAAAGCTCGCCGTGTCAATGAAAGGAGACTCCGGGCTGCGAAAGCTCGCCGTGTCGAAGAAGGGGCTCAATAAAAGTTTGAGATGTAATGGCAACATTTAGCATAACCAGACAAGATGGAAGTTTGTCAATGCACTGGGGCTCTCAACTTTAGCCAGACATCATCTGATATTGCCAGAGGATTCATCTGAGAAAAAATAGTTGTAACTGATTTGGAGTTTAAAGAAGTTGCCATGTGTAACAATGATTGTGACTAATTTGAAGAAATGCACTTGGAGCATCGCCTTTAAGTTCACAATTTTAGAAACATGCTAGAAGCGCTTGGCTTAACCAGGTATTGTCAAATGCTATAAAGAATCTAAGGCTGCATGCTCAAGTCGAGTAAATTGTTTTAATATCAATGTAAAGACCTTCGAACGACATTCAAGAAATTGTCAATCAATTTGTGGCCACTACCATCAATTTCTCAAAATTCTTTTGGAGGGGATTTTCCAAACGAAGTTATCTCGATTTATTTAAAGAAGCGTGTTAAAAATGCCGGATTGGGGGTATCATAATCAAAAAGGTCTTCTCTCAATCTCTCAGAAGGGTTTTGATCCCAACCGTTGATGTGGGTTATCTTTTATTGGAAATACCTCACATAACCTATGTCAAAGGTTTTTGGAAATGTTCGCAGTTAATACATTTTGATCCATTAGAAAGGTCTTTATAAGGACTGTATGATGGGCAAGGTCATGGGCTTATACAAAAGGTAATCATTTTGAGGCCAAAGAAGAATATTCAACATTATCTTCGCCAGGTTTACAAGTCAAGAACCTTGAAGATAAGATAAGAATTGATTGCATCCACTCCTTTGAGCAGTACATTCCTTTGTGAAATCTTCACATCCACTCAAAAACATCCCAATTAGAAGAGGCTTCGGAAGAGGGTTGTAATGCTGGTTCAAGGGGAGGCTTAAAAGGCTTATATATGTTTTCAAAGAGGTTTAAGAAGTTGGTGATTACCAAGGCATTATTACCATTTCGTTCATACAATTTTTTTTTTTTTGCACTTGACTTTTGAATTCAATTTGTCTCGAGAGTCCATTGACTGATCATTTTTAAAATATAAGAGCTTTGCTCCCTCTCTTTTTTTTTTTGGCATTTGCATGAGAGCAATTTTTTTTTGTATCCTTTCTTTTTGTAAGCATTTATGCTTTGGACACAATTTTCACGGGCATTGGCCTTACTTTTACTAGGCACACTACTTTTTCATGCCCCATAGTTTTTCTTTTGTAATCTCAGGACTCTCGAGACATTCTTAAATATTATCACTTCTTGACAAATCATGTGCCTTGCCCCCAGTTTAGGGAGATAATCACCACTTGGGCTCTGAAAATGAATTCTAAGGCTCAAGTTGGCTAAACAATGGATATGAGTGTTTGGATAGAGAATTGAATGCTCTTCTTCACTTTGGGATGCTTTGAGCTTCCATGAGAATCCACCTGAAGTTACCACAAAAAGATTGATGCAAGTGGATGCAATAAGATCTTTCTAAATCTTTTCACCAAATAGTCATTCAACTATAACCTCGTTAACTACCCCGGTGTGGGGTGGTTCTTGACAGGGGTATTGAAAGAATTCTCCTCTTCAGGCTCAAATTGGCTAGCAAGGGGCATATAGTGTATGTGATAAAGAAAGAAATGCCTTTCGTCATTTTAATCCGTGTATTTACCGCGAATAAATCCTTCACCCTACGACAAGGTTTCCTTCATTCATCATTTTTTCACTCAACCCTCATAGTGTATAAGGGACGTGTTTGGACGGAGCTTGCCTTTCGTCGTCCTCAGAACTCCAATCCAGCATAATTAATGCCCATTTTTATGTTCAAAATCATTGGTCAAAATTGTCCTCCACGAGAGTTTTGATGCAAGATGCAAGTACCAATACATTGGTTGACAATTAAAGAATGTTATTAAAACTTCTAAGAGAGACGACTAAGAGTTTGTCTCATTTTTTATTTTTCCTTTTTTTTTTCACAAACTTAGGAAGATGCAAAGCCATCTGTCGTTTCAAACAAATTCTACTCCTACTCTTATGAAAAGAGTTTTAGGAAATGAAATACTCACCTGCCTCCTTGGCGGCTATCGAGCAAACCTACAATGTAGTAAAAGCATTGCATCAATAAATAGTCTTAGAAATCGGGAATTGGGACGATATGTCGCTACCCTTGGGCTTGATGCAGACGCCTCTCTCGAGTAGGGTGGATGCTGATGACTTGCCCCAAATCTTGTCGTTTTGACTTCTATTTCTTTCTTATCACAAACATAAGAAGGCAACAAAGCCATTCTATGCTTCAAACAATTTTTCTACTCTTATGAAAAGAGTTATAGAGAACGGGGTACTCACCTGCCTCTTTAATGGTTGTCGAGCGAACCTATGACACAATTGAGACACTATGTTAGTAAGTGATCTTAAGGGTGGGGATTGTGAACAATACATTGTTACCCTTGCTTGACACTGACACGCTGCGCTTCTCTCAAGCGTGTCGAACGTTGATTATTTGCCCCACACCTCATCCTTTGGACTTTTCTTTCTTTTATCACAAACTTGGGATGGTGTAAACCATTTTGCGCTATAAACAATTTATATTTTTACTGCTATGAAAAGAGTTTTAGAGGATAAGGTACCTACCTGCCTCCTTGATGGTTGTCGAGTGGCCCTGCAACGTAGTAAAAGCATTGTGTCAATTAATAGTCTTAGAAATCAAGAATTGGGACGATACGGCGCTACTCTTGAGCTTGACGTAGATGCCTCTCCCGGGTAGGGCGGATGCTGATGACTTGCCCTAAATCTTGTCGTTTTGACTTATGGTTCTTTCTTAATGCCTCATCGATGAATGTTGACCGAACCTGTGACACAATTGAGACACTATGTCAGTAAGTCATCTTAATAGTGAGGAATTATGAACGATACAGTGTTGAGGATCGTGAACGATACAGTGTTACACTTGAGCTGCTTGACGCTAACGCGTCGCTCTTCTTTCGGGCGTGGCAAATGTTGATGATTTGCCTCAAATCTCCTTGCTTCGACATCTATACCTAGACGGTTAGGCGATCCCTTTGGCTTGCTTTTATGACATTATCATATCCATCCCGATAGTTTCTCATGTAGGATCTACGACTCGAGATTACTTGACACTCCATTTTTAGCATCAGATGCACTATCAATGGAGGCATGCCCCATAATTGTTTGATTGGTATAACCTTCTCTTGAAACTATTCAAATAAGTACTACCTTCATGGATCGTATTGTGCCGTTGAAGCATGACACGTCCCTCTATTTATTATCCATAATCTATCTTGTCATTTTTCCAAAGGAGTACTTCCCTTTTCATGTATCATCCATATTATCGAGTCGGGAACTTTTAATACTTGATGATCCATGGCATCGTTGTTCGTCGAGAAGCGATCTCAAGTGGACCCATTTTACCCTAGCATACAAAAATAATACAAAATAAAAAGTTGTTAGTTTAAAAATGAAACATTTTAATTGGAACGATTACAGTCTTACTGTCGCAAAAATGTTCTGCGGACATTCTGCAAAAAGGCCCATGTTAGTTCATGAAAAAGAGATGCTATCATCACTTCAATTATATTATCTTTTTTTGTTGAATGGAGATAAGAGAGCAAATGTAAATGTTTTACCTCACGAATTTAAGCTATTGATCAATTTATTTATTTTTTAGAAAAGACAAAAGCCGAAATGAGGAATAATGCATGACAGTTAATCAATCATCTATACTCACGAAAATGGTGACATCTTTTAGAAGAAATTATACTCAATATAAAATTGTTAATTTTATGAGAATAATTAATGCGAGTGGAAAAATCATTTTTGGTAATATGACTTGAATTCAAAAGGGACTAATCTTTTTTCTCTTTAAAACGAATTTATTTATTTTCTCATCTTATTCATTCACTAGTCAGTTAAACCTCAACACCATGACGCATCTTATAAAGATTTCCTCCAAACATATTAAAAATAATTTTTACGAGTGAAATTAAATTAAAATTTCCATTATCACATTACCCCTTAACCTAATGGATGCGTATCAAGCAATCAACATGCATTAGAAAAAAGACAATGCGCATAAAAAACAAGGGAAACTCAAGAACCTACTCCAAAAAGAAATATTCATGAAAACGATGAAACGGAGTAGTGTTGCCACCAACAAAGACACATCCCATGCATTTGTGAGGTTTAAAGTCTAAAGGTGGGAATCTACAAGCTTAAGGCTCTCATTCCGATTAGGTCTAAAAGGTTTTTCCATCCACACTTTCGTCGGACAGTTCCTTTCATCACTAATTAGAACAAGCGGGACCGAAAATGGATTATCACGGGTTGTTCCCCACGCGGTTCCTCCTTTCGGTACCTCCTAAATGTTTTCCTAATGCGGCTTTGGCCGCAAGTTATATGTGCAAGATGTAGTGATGAAAATATGACCATGCATCCGTATTGAAATTAACCAACACTTCGATATAAGCCTCACATACATTCCATACATCCATACACCACCTGCAAGACAAGTGTTTTACAACCACTTCACCCCTATAACTCCCAACCTGCAATAACATTTAACACATGGTTAATGAACTAACCTCACTTTCCGCGTGACTTTGACGTGCAGACGCTCTACAAATAGATCACATTAGATAACAACCAACAAGTTATAATGGCCTAAGTCCTCTAAGGCTAATAACCATTTAGTCTCCAGCAGAGTCGCCAAGCTGTCGCACCTTTTTTCCGCCCTTTAGAGGGGAGAAAGATAGGTTTAGAGGTATTTGCTCTCGATTCCTCAATCTCGAGTTTGGATTCTCCCAAATCCACACCTCGCGTGACATTTAGGCGTTTTCGAATTTTAAGGTTATTTAACAACCTAAAATATTTCTAGGAGTCGCCACTAGCCTATTAGGGTCGGCTAGAAACCGATCCAGACGCGGGAGTGTCGTCATGATCCATACGTAACTAGAGATTCTAGGGTACGGAGACTTGTTTACGCTAATATTTTAATTAGCGCCCTTTCGGTACCTAACTAGTTGGTTGTTTAATCTAAAATGATCATGCACTCTTGCTTTTCTTTTAAAGCCCTAAAGGTCATTCCAATTGACTAAGTGTTCATGCAATGGCTTTTATAAGGTCATTTTCATGCAATTCTAAACTAAGGCTAACTTAATCTAGAAAAGAAATTAACACGCAATTTATTGAAAGGCAATGCAAGAACTAAACAATCAAAATATCGAAACACGATGCGATAAATAAATATTCAAATAATTGAATGCGATTAACTAAAACCCGCGGCTCGTTGGGTATTTAGAAATACATGGTCTCGTTATAAATCTTTACGAAAGTAAGATCGGAATGGACATTGGTCTAATGACATCAACTTCGTTTGGGCCACCTTCTCAATCATTGTCGCGAGACATAACTCAATGGAACTCGATTTCAGCATTTAGACAATCATTCAATGCATTCAATCAAACAAATTATCAGCAATGCGCATGTCAAATTAACTAGATGTCCTCACCGTTAACGTGAAATTTACTCGTGCACTTAAAGTAACTCAAATCATTCTCATAAGCTACTCATCTAATCATACATCCAAACATCCACATACAATTGATAAGGCATACGATTTAGACTAGGAAGCACTGATAAATACGAAAGCATTTAATTCTCCATCAAGGACAGCTTCAATTTTCTCCAATGAGATGTTGATTAATTAGATTAGGCTCAATCTGAAGCTAAGATTTGGCTTTTAGGGAAAGACTAGCTTTCCTAAACAAAATGTCAATTTCTTTAATTTTCGAATTTGTAATAAAAAAAATTATTTTTTATTTTTATTATTCAAATATTATATTATTGTTTAAAAGAGGGACTCCGGTTCAGCTTGGAAACGGTAGGCTGGATTTTCCATGCAAAAAGTTAACCTTTTTTAATTTTCGAAATATTTAATAAAACATATTATTTTATTATTTAAATATTATATGTTATAATATATTTTTTTTTAAAAACGGCCCAAAAGTCAATTGGGATCAGTTCGTCTCGCTAGCAATTAAATCCAGTCCACCTGTTTACCATTTTTATGCCATTTTTATTCTATTTTATTTTTTCTTATTTTTTTTCATTTTTTTTTGCAGATCGTCTTCTTCCCCCTACGTACTTCACCATAGCACTTTCATCAAATGCTCTCGCACACGCCCACGTTCAACGCTAGTCGAGATCAAAATTGCGCCAAAAAAAACAAAACAAATACCGGCGATTCTATGATTTTTACTCATCACGACGTAACTAGAGACTTATGTGATCAACTAAAACTACATAACTAAGCTAAGAATCAAAGAGAAAGTATTTCGGATTTCATCTACGCATTTCATCAAACACATCAAATGCGGCAATGATTATCAAGTCTTAGCAACGAAACCAACTTAAATCTAAACCACGACACCTCAATGATGAACACACAAGACATATCATCCGAAATCAGAATCACAGAAGCTCGGGAAATCAAGTTAATCTACGCCCGATGCTGAATCAACAAAATCATAGCAAACTAAGCTAAATCTAGGCTTAAACCGAAACATGATCAAAGAAACACAGCGAGCTCATGAATAACAGCGAGCTGAAATGAAACACGACAGAACGAACTTACCTGTGGAATGAAGAGGATCTAAAGAAAATGACCAGAGATTGAATCGCCAAGGGTTGGTCCGCCGAGAACGAGCTGAGTAAACTCCCACCGAGAGAGAGTCCGAGAGCGAGCGAGCTCAGAGAGGGTGAGCTGGGAGTGAGCTTCAACGAGGATGTGCGAGAGACCAAGCAAGAGGGGCGAGCTGAAGATGAAAGGGAGCAAGGGTGAGCAGTGCGGGGAAGTTTCGTGAGCGAGGTGGAGAGAGAGAGATTTTTTTTGCGTTCTTCCCCCTGAACTCTCTCGTTGAAGCCCCCTGCACTTCCTTCTTCAGTTTTGTTTTTTTTTTTTCGCCCTTTCCTTCGTCTCTTCTCTTCACTGAACCATCCTATTTTTCTTTGCTTTTTTTTTTATCTCTCTTGTTTTTTAGAACATCCCCTTTCTTCCCCCTCCTTTTGTTCTCTTTTTTCTCCGTGTTTCTGCTTCATCCCCCGAAGACCTTTCAGATTTTCCCTTCTTTTTTGAACTCCTTTTTTTTTCTTCTTCGTTGTCTTCTTCTTCACGGCCCCAGAGAGAGAGAGCCAGAAGATGAGAGGGACTTCCCTATTTTTTTTTTCCGAAATCCTCCCCTCTCAGCCTCTCTCCCTCTGCGCTGTTGACCGCTCTTCGCGTGTGCAGGTTGCATTGCTCCTGCTCATGCTCCTGCTTCACGTCCCCTCCTTGCCTATCTTCTATCATGTGTCAGTCTTCCCCCCTGTTCCAGAAATCGTAGAGGAGAGAGAGAGGTTCCCAAGATTTTCCCTTCTATGGGAGTTGAACACGTGAGAGAGAAGAGAGGGGATGGGCTCGCATGGGAGACGGGCTGAAGTGAAGGAGCTAGGTTGAGCCCAAGCGAAAAAAAAAAAGATCTCACAAGTTGTGTTCACTCGCGTGGGCAAGGGCCCGTGCGAATGCGGGAGCGGGCTGAGCTTCCCAGGCCCAACTAAAGATGATTTCTTTTTCTTTTTCTTTTCTTTTTTTAGAAAATAAAATAAATCACTAATCTCTAATAATAATAATAATAAAAGTCAAAAGTGAATCACTGAATTGACGAAATTTAGGTGTCAACACTTACTAATTAGAGGAACTTCTCCGATCAACGATGGGTGAAAATTGCCTGGAAAAGGAGACCTACATTTGGTGGCGCGAAAAAAGAGTAAATTCTTATACATTTTATTTCAGTTTCAAATCTATTATTTATCTTTTTTTTTGGAGAATATAAAATTAACAAATGTACACAAACGAATTTATGTATTTTTTTCTGTTCAGATAAAAAAAAATATAGAAACGTTACCAAACACACTTTAATTATGTTAAAAGAAGTGAGTTCTACCGACTAGGATAAAGAAATGTGTAGAGTAATCTGCATAGAGACCAATTCAGGATTGTCGAATGTTAAGCTAATAATAGGTGAGACTTTCGAGGACATTTGACACCTAAATGTTGGCGCATCTCATGCAGACCAATCGATGTGATCAATTAATTACATCCTACAAGACGTGCAAGTGACAACATTGTCGAATTTTCTTAAAATGTTGACCATTCAAATAGATCAACTGCCCTTAACTATGTGGAATGAGCCCCATCCGCATATGCAGAGAGCAGGTCTTATGGAAATAAATTCAAATTGTGTAAGAATATAAAACATTCGGAACGGTTGAAAGTATTGTAACGAAAGGGTTGACATTTCTTTGATGAATCGTCGTCTCCGACAAGGCAACCGCTGTACTTTGCGCGGATGAATCAACCAAGCTAAGCGCCCTCGTCTTGTAACTATAAGAGATCCATATTACATACAAATACTTCTATACTCTCTAGAGGGAAAGAGGGAGGGATAGGAGCTCGTGCCGGTATCGAGTCGAGAACCATAACTGATTTGAGGCAGAAGATAGGTGTCATGGAAGAGCGGGGGTGGCGATATCCTGTGACGGCCAACAATGGTGGCGGCATGCTTTGAAGGGGTAGGAGTGTAGCCTCCGATGAGGAAGAGAGAAGGGAGGAGGGAGAAATTACGAGAAGAGAGTTAGGGTTTCCTCCATGATCGGTGCTAGATGGACACGTTGCAAAAATTCATCAACTAATTGAGTAGAGACAATACACGGCGACTCTATATAGGTTGAGTGACCCCTTACTCGTATGAACGATGTTCATAACTTACTAATTAGAGGAACTTCTCCGATCAACGATGGGTGAAAATTGCCTGGAATAGGAGAACCTGCATTTGGTGGCAGCAATAAACTTTAGACTAAGCTTGATGAATGGCTCCGAGGGAGGAGGTTTACAGATGTTACATTGGTCAGAGAAGGAAAACACGATGTATAAAGTGTCATAGTGTTCCCCAACGACAGAGAAGGAAACAAACTGAAATCCCATTAATCGTTTTTCCAACACGAGAACGAAGGAATTTATGCTTGATAGATCGAGTATTGTTTACCTGTTCGAATTACGGAAACTTGAGATGGTATGTCAAGCTAAACCACTTCCAATTATTCAACTTTCTGAAGTAATTATGGCCTTAAATTGTAGTGGAGGAACTGCTGATTGGATGGCAAGATCAATAGCTACCGATGAATGTGGTGTTTTCATTAACGAAGTCGGAAGGATGCCGATGGCTATTTCGTTGCCTTAAGCCACGGATCGCCCACATGTCTTGATTTCTAGATGGAAAATTTTGGGATGACATATGCCATTAGCGCATAAACGGATTTCATTTATTGTCCATTTATGATTGTCATAATTGTATGTAGGGCCATCTTTTCTTCTAGAAGAGATTAGACAATACAATCGGTCGTCATCCTACCTAAAAGCTAACCCTAAAGGGCACAATCTTTTTGTTTCTATGTAATGGCGTTTACCTTGTGTAAATAGAGAAAATAAAAACACTAAATCGATATCATCAAGTTATCTAACCGATAATCTCTAAGCTTGATTGTCGTGAGACTAGATGACGATCGAAATAAGAATATGGTAAGATCAAAATATAAAGGTTGACTGACATTCATTGATATAAGAAAACATATGAAAAATTTAGAGGCTTGAAAATTGCCGAACAATATAGATTAGTCACAAGCTGACACTTGAGATCATGCAGCACTTAGGGTTCTCAGCCTAACCTTAGCCCTTCCCCCGGAATTATCGCTCACTATGTAGGAGAGAGTGCACTATATGTCTTCTTATGTTGAATTTTTGGGATGATACAAACAATAGGGAGGTGACTCCTATATACAATTGAACCTCGCTAATGATAACTATAGATCTCCCTTTGATCTTGAGGCAAAGATCCAATCTCCCTCGTCTACTACATAACCTATTATTTAACAATTCTAAAATAAAAGTTTGCATCGCCCATGTTACCCTCAAAATATTCTAGAGTGCCATGGAAACCCTAACTCTTAGGCTACGTTTGGTAGTAAGGATGAAAATCAAGAAATTAACATTTATCATATCCTCTATTTGCTGTCTGTTCAATACACTATATTATTACATATTTTAAACATAAAAGTAAACTTTATTATTTGGTAAAAATTATATTAAGGAATGATGGAAGGCACTAAAAACAACAAAATAAGAGATGGAAAAATAATTTAAATGAACGAGTTCAAATTTTAAAAGGATATTTCTAATTTTTGAAGAAGGAGGGGTAGTAAAATTTCTATAAATAATAATTATAATAATAATTATAATAATAACTACTCTCTCCAGCTTCTTCTCCTTATATCTCTTATTAAATTCAAAGTTTCATGATTCTTACATAAACTTTTAGTTCACGTCAAAACTACACAAAAACAATGAGAGACTTAAAACTTCTTCTCATTTATAACTCTCTAATTCACGTCAAAAGTTAATGAAAGCAACAAAAGAGTTCAAACTCTTTCTCCTCTATAACTTTTATGGTTCAATTGAAGTTTCACAAAAATAACACTAAAGGTAGGGTACTATACCTTTTCTAATCACAAAAGCGAATGATCATTTTTTTTTCTCTCTTGCTAGATCTGATAGTGCATTATAAGAGATTTTTACATCTTTGTCTATAATTTTTACAATATCTCTTATTAGATTGGGTGGGATAAGATATATCTAACTTTATTACTGCAATTTACCAAATAAAGGATGTAATATAACAAAGTTCCCAGATTTCATATCATATCCAATCTAATCCTGTAATGGCTAGAAATCCAAATGACCAAACATGGCCTTAAAAGTTTTGGGACTTGTTCTGTCATCTTGGCCACCTCCGAGGCATGTTGTGCATGGAGCACATTCATCAGCGACTGATGTATCATGTCAAAGCACTTATATATTCACTCATTGACCCAATGAACTTGCCTATCGTTTACATGAGCCTTAAATAACATTTTCGGAATCATCGAGACAAGTGGAGACAAGACAAGTTGCGATTTCCAATTTTTTTTTTCTGATTCTACATTCGAATGCTATGCCTATGATATTCCCGCCAAGTGGTTAACAGATTGAATCTAGACGTGATATCGAGTGGGCCTGGACGTGGAAACTGGACCAGAAAAGCAATGGATGATGGGCTCGTCGGCCGACATCAAAACCCATGGCACTTCGCCTAGCTGACTAGCTATAGGCTGCTCTCTTTTCGTCTCTAATTGCAAGCTTTAGCAACGAAAAAATTAGAAACGACAAATTCTTTTCCACCGCAGAAAATTTGGTTGTCTGAGCTTTTAGCATTGGATGAACATATGTCTTTGTGAAGTGGCTCTACATAGAACATCGATTGGCGTAGACATGTAAATCAAGTGGGTCCTTAAATTGGCGGTAACACGGCGGTAATAGATGTAGTGCGTTTGCTCACTTTGTATACCGTCCCTACAGCAAAAACTGACTTCAGTATGTCCTTAACAGACCACAAACCTATCATTAGAGATCTAACCTGCAATATTAATCATCTTGGCCCTTATAAAAAGATAACTGGTTCTTGAATCCCTTTCGAGCTCATGTTGCAACAAGAAACTGCAGAACAAAAACTGCAAAATCTGATGCAATCAATCGTTTGATTAGTAAATATGTTGGTTCATCGTATCCTGAAACACAGATAAGTTATTTTCTTTCCTAGTGTTGTGGAGGTTGAAGGTTTTTTACGTTTGTCACCGCCAATTCAAGAACCCAACAGACTCCAATTCACCATGCAGTTTGCCTTTCTTCTTGCATTCTTGTTGGGGTGATGCGGTTAATGGTGATAGGGAGTGTCGTTAAAGTTATTGCAACTTCCAACGACTACTAGCCCATTTACATCATTTGTTGCCACCTCGTATTCATGATATCTAAAGTTAAACGTCTTTGTCTTTTGACTTTGGAAAGGTCTCTCCAAGATTTATGGAGCTTAAATTCCATTACACATCGTTTTCACTCTTCAACCCTATTGGTTGCGAGCCAGATGTTGCGTACAAGCACATATAGTCACAATAGACTTGTAAGATAAATGATCCGAGACATAAGTTCAACAGATGAAAAAAATAGTAAGATAAATGTGAGAACAATTGTTAACACCGATTGGAAATGCTTGTTTAATATGTTAAGAGGTTCGCTTATCCTAATACATACTTGTTCGAGATGATGTGAATAACTATCAATGCTTGTGATTTTGTCTTTGTCGCTTTGATACCATGCGTACGTCTCCTTCAAACCCTGCCAAGAAAGACATCAAATTAAATTGCCGTCGTTCTCACTTTGCCTTCAACGATGGAACGCCCAAAAAAAAAAAAAATCCACACGATATAAAACACATAAGATGAAACTATTGACTTTTCAGTTCATCACGGTCGTGAAGCACGACCTTGGGATATAAGAGGACGAAGAGTCCGTGTCTATCGGAAGCATATATGGACAAGCGCTTGCCACCTTGAGTTGATGTGGATCACGCCGGAAACAGTCGTAGCAGTCTTCAATTCCCATTTGAACTAAAAAGCCACCACAACATTACGTCATCTCTCACGGGCGAAAACTTTCACACGTCAATCTCGTCCTTGATAAACATAGCGTCATTCGTAAGAGCTGAAAATAGGTATTGCCTTTGTCGGCTACTTGGCCAAACTTCGCGAATCCACGAAGATTTACTTTTTTCTACAGAGAAAGAAGGTCAAGATATACCATGTTAGAGCTTATTGACATTAAACTATTTTGGATTCAGGTTTTTCTCCCTAAGTTCGTGTCATGTTTAGTTTTCATTGAATGGGCGCTTAGTTTCGATCAAAAGACAACCAGTTAGGCGAGGAAATGAGTGTACTGTTGATCCTCAACGTTGATAGCTGTGGTCGATGACTTTGCAATAGTATTGAAAGCCGTTGTCGAGAGGACGATGGTTGCGCCATCACTCACTCAAGGGAAGTGAGAGGCGCTGGGAATGCAGGTTCCGGAGACGGAGTGATGATGCACCACACTAGGTACTGTCTCCCGCACGATGCTTCGTTGTCCCATATCCCTTCTCCTGCTGCCGCAAAGAGGTTGCTCGATGGGAACTGCTATTGATCATTGCCAAAACACGCCGTTGCTGAAACATAATAATCAAATTTAAAAGTGAGAGAGAAGGGGGGGAAGGGGGATAGGGAGAGACATTTTACTTACGTGTGTATGGAGGGCCGTACTTAGCGATAGTGCCGATGTCGGCGCGAGAGAGCTGAGGCTGCATAGCCAACAGAAGAAAGGCGAGTAGAGAAAGAAAGAGAAGTGACGATCTCATGCTGAAAGGGCTTCATTGTTCTCGAAGAATCTGCGAGGCCAATGGGATACTTGAACGAAATAAGATGAGAAGAGCTCCATTGTTGGTTTATGTCATCATTTTTAGACTCTTCACCGATCCAACATGTGAACGTGCACATAAAATTCAATGAGGTCAACATTACTTTTTATATGTACTATGGTCATTTGTTTACAGTTGTAAGTACTCTATAGCTCCGTTCGTTTCACGGAAAATAACTTCTAAAATATTATCTTCCGAATTTCCCGGCGTTCGTTTCATAGAAAACAGAATAGTCAAGGAAAATATTTTCCACAAATAGAAAATTTTTTTTCAAAAGTGTGGAAAATATTTTCCACTTTTTTGAAAGTAGGAAATGTTTTTCATCTTATTTGTTTACATTTAAATATCACAGCCTCTAACAGCGTGTCTCGACCTCGCTCGAGGTCGGCTTATCGACGGCCTTTGACATACAAACATCGGAAAATATTATCATTTTTCAGAAAAATGAAAATATTTTCCAGAAATATTATATTTTTTGTGAACCAAACAGAGCCTACGTATATGTAAATTCCTCGAAAGAAAATTAACACCATCTCGGCATCCAGATCATTTCGCCTATTCTCAGGACTAAACCATCGAGTGGTAAGTCCGGTTTATAGAGTATTTAGCAATGCGTACAGCCATACTTAAAAACTATGCGACAGTCACCAACAGCAATTGTTAGAGACATCGTTAGGGTTGTCAGGGATAGGGTGTTGGTGTTTCATTATCTTTTACAATCAGCACACGACTTCATGTTATTCTCCGAATCGCCCAGGATTATTTAGTTGTTATTGAAAAAGTTCTTGCAACTAAGCGCGCAACAGAAATGAAGATGAACACAAGAAGAATATATGAAGATGATGTAAAGATCAACAACACAGAGACGATGAAGAACTTCAATACACAGAGATGATGAAGAACTTCAATGTATTATACTGAGAACCACCATGTACATATGAAGAAAGCTTGAAGAAGCTCTCTGTACATTCAGAGGATAGAGAATCAAAACAATCTCTTCTTCCTTACTTTTCCTCAATACGACTCTACCTTCTTATGTACAACAGTTCAGTAGTTTTGGCTAATAACAGAAATAACTACATTCTGTTATTTGGTTTCAACTTCTTTGCGTAGCTTCAATGCACAGCTTGAATATCATCGGCTTCAACTCTTGACTTATAGCTTAGCTTGTATCTTTCGACTCTAAAGACTTAGCTTGCACACACTCAGCTTGCTCACATTCTGAGTTGACGTATACACTTGTGGATCCTCTGTTCCGCACTCTGTTCTTAACATCCCCCCGCAAATTGGGAAGGGGTAAGGAACCCATGCCCAATTTGGTTCGAAGAGGTACATAATGCACACGAGTAAGTGACTTGGTGAATATATCGGCAAGCTGAAGATAACTGGGAATAAAGCGCAAGGTGAGAGATCCTAAAGAAACTTTCTCTCGGACAAAGTGATAGTCGACCTCAATATGCTTGGTGCGAGCATGTAAAATTGGATTGGCAGTGAGGGAAATAGCCGACTTATTATCACAGAATAAGGGAGTAGGAGATGTTAAAGGAATACCAATATCTCGTAATATAAAGCCAGCCCAAGTCAACTCGGCCGTAGTAGAAGCCAGAGCTCGATATTCAGCCTCGGTTGAGGAACGAGAGACCGTGGGCTGTTTCTTGGCAGACCAGGAAACAAGATTAGAACCAAGAAATAGGCAAAATCCACCAGTGGAACGTCGTGAAGTAGCACAACCCGCCCAATCGGCATCCGAGTAACCATAAAGTTTCAGTGTGCTATTCGAATGTAGGAAAATACCATAGTGAGCTGTGCCCTTGACATATCGTAAGACTCGTTTGAGAGTATGAAAATCGCCAATAGTGGGGTTTTGCATTTTCTGACAAAGAAGATGTGTAGCAAAAGATAGATCAGGGCGTGTGGTTGTTAAGTATTGCAATCCACCGACTAAGCTTCTGTATTCAAGAGGACTTGGAAGAAGACGGTTGTCACCAGGCATGATAAGTGGCCGAAGTGGTAGAGGAGTGGACACTGGCTTACAGTCCACCATATGAGCACGAGTTAGCAAGTCAAGTGCATACTTATGTTGACTGAGAAAGAGATCATGTGTTGTACGTTTGACTTCAATGCCTAAGAAGTAATGTAACAATCCGAGATCCTTCATATGAAAATTAACACTCAGCAAATCAATCAAATGAGTCACCAGTTGAGTAGAGCTCCCGGTTAGTATAATATCATCGACGTATAACAAAAGGAGCACCGTATCTGACCCTTTGTGAAGAATGAACAGAGAAGGGTCGGCAGTGTTGCAAAAGAACCCATTTTCAAGAAGGAAATTGCTAAACTTGTCAAACCAAGCACGGGGTGCTTGGCGAAGTCCATAAAGTGACTTCTGGAGGAGACAAACATAAGAAGTTTGATGAGGTTCAATAAAGCCGGGTGGCTGTTCCATGTACACAGTCTCCTGTAGATGACCGTGTAAGAAAGCGTTTTTCACATCTAGTTGACGTATAGGCCAATGCTTAGTCAGAGCAACTGAAAGCACTATACGGATGGTGGCATGTTTAATGACTGGACTAAAGGTTTCAGTAAAATCAACTCCCTCCTCTTGATGAAACCCTTTTGCAACCAAACGTGCTTTTAACCTGTCCAAGCTTCCATCAGAGGCTAGTTTTGTTTTGAATACCCATTTACATCCTATAACATGCATGTTCTCTGTACGAGGGACTAATAACCAGGTTTTATTTTCATGCAGAGCATCCATTTCATCCTGCATTGCTTTGTACCAACCCTTATCAGCCAAGGCTGATTTTACTGATCGTGGTTCAGGTGGTACTTGATACTCAGCCAAACATGCATACTTAGGATTTGGTTTTACAATACCACATTGAAGCCTAGTTCTCATAGGATGTACTGAAAGGGTACCTGGAACACTGGATGATGATGATTGAAGATTGTGATCAAGTAGACCCTCATCAGGTTGTTGTATATCTGAAACAACAGTTGAAGGGATTGGAGATGAATTATCTTCACTGAGGGAAGAAGTTGGTGCTGTTCGTGAAACAGGAGGAGCTGTAGAATAGTGATCTTCATGGAAAAGTAAAGTGTCTGGTAGGCCTGGAACATGTCCATTGTTCATTCTTTGGACAGCCATAGATTCTGAAGATACTAGAGTATTAATTTCTTCAGTCCATTGTCTATAAAGTCGTGTATATTGTGAAAAGTCTATATGCTGTTGCTTATCAAAAGGAAATAGTTGCTCATCAAAAACAACATGTCGACTCACATATATCCGGCCATCAGCAGGAACAAGACAACGATATCCTTTATGTCTCTCACTATAACCCAAAAAGACACATCGTAGAGATCGAGGATCAAACTTATGTTGTGCATATGGCCTAAGACAGGGGTAACAAGCACAACCGAAGACTCGAAGATGTTCATAGCTTGGCTTCTTTTGATAGATGCTGCTGTAAGGAGATGCCATTTGTAATGTTGGAGTAGGTAGTATATTGACAATATAATTGGCTGTTATAAAAGCATCTACCCAGTACTGCAGAGGAACTCTTGCATTATACAGCATAGCTAAACCAAGCTCAACTATGTGTCGATGCTTTCTCTCAGATAAACCATTCTGTTGTGGTGTATGAGGGCAAGAAAGAAACTGTTTAATGCCACAATGCAGTAGATGATTTTGGAATCTGTGACTTGTAAATTCCCCACCACCATCACATTGAAAGAACTTAATTCGAAGATCAAATTGATTCTCTACTTGTTTCTGAAAAGTGACAAAGATATCACAAAAATCAGACTTGTTTTTCATTGGATAGAGCCAGCTATACCGAGTAGCATTATCCACAAAGATGACATAGTATCTGAAATTTTGAAAAGAAGGGATTGGTGAGGGTCCCCAGACATCACAATGTATCCTCTCTAATACAACATTAGAATGAGACTCAGATAAAGGAAAGGGAAGTGCTGTGCTTTTGGCCATCTGACAACTTCGGCATACAGGATGAACTTGAGTATTACAGTTTATCATTTTCTGAGTCTGTAGAAACTTTAGTATTCTGTGATTAGCATGTGCTAATCGTTGGTACCACACATCTCCAGCAACTTCTTTGTTTCTTTGAGTAAAGAAGGCTTCAACAGTTCTTGAGTCAACTTGATAGAGACCTCTAACCTTCTGTCCGAGCTTCACCATTGAACTGTTGTGATGGTCCTTTATATAAACCCCATTTTTATCAAAAACAAATGCACAAGGATAGTCATCTGTTAGTTTTGAGACTGAGAGGAGATTCTTTTTAATTTCAGGAACAATTAATACATCATTCAAAGGCAATGCAGTAGTCTTTGTGTGTAACTCAGTATCTCCAATATAAGCTATAGTTAGACACGAGCCATCACCAATCATCACACTATCAGTTCCTCTATACTTAGTGAGTTTTCGAAGAATACCAGGATGTGAGCTCATGTGAGCTGTGGCACCGGTATCTGGATACCACTCATCTCCTTTTGGATCTTCAAGATGTATGGCTGCCAATGCTGTTGGCACATCTCCAACTTGATATGAGTTGTCAAATCTATACCAACAGCGGAGTGCATCATGCCTCGGTCTTTTACATATTTGACATTCTAATCGAGTATTTGTAACTCCTTTTACATCCTGCATATGACCAATATTTGATGATTTTGAAGGAGGATAAGAGTTTATATCTTGATACCTTTGCGAATTGTTCACAAAAGGTCGAAACCCCTGTCCAGAATCGAACTGATTATTAGTATGTTTGATATGTGCTTGATTATAGCTTGATGCAGGTTGTCTATAACTCTGACTTCTTCCTGTATATCCATATCCTCGGCCTCTACTGTTAAACATTCGTCCTCGACTATACACACGTCCTTCACGAAAGTTACCTCTTTGACTACCAGAATCAAAATTCGGATGATTATACTCCTTGTTCAATTCACCTTTCTGTTGAATCTCAGACTGTCTTTGACCGAAATAAGCAAGATTAGAATTCACCTGAGTTGATGAATAGCTTTGCAATCTTGAATCAAACCTCTCTAATTGTGATATGACTTCGTCATATTCTGGTTGTGGCCTTAAACAATACATTGTGGTTCTGAAACTCTCATATTCAGGCCCTAAACCTTCAAGTACCCCAAACATTTTTGTGATTTCATCAACTGGTTTCCCAATCGCATTGAGTTGATCACAGATTGACTTATACTCTCTTAGATACACAGACAATTCTCTACTTCGTTTCTGGCAGGCTTGCAACTTGCCTCTAAGTTCAAATTCTCTTGCTATAGATTTTTGTGTAAAACGATTCAATAGAGTCTGCCATACCTCGTAGGATGTTTCTAGTCCAATAATCAGACTCAAGATATTTTCCGATACGGCTCCACTGATCCAAGAAGACACTAGTTGGTCTGTTCTCATCCAGTCATTGTAATCTGGATTCACCTCTCTATCTTCATTGCCATCTTCTCCTATATGGAGGATTCGAGTTGGTGCTGGAGTGTCACCATTAATGAAACCGAAAAGTTCTTGACTCCGTAAAAACCTGTGGAACTGAGCTTGCCAAAGAAGGAAGTTATCTTCAGCCAATTTGATTGTAACAAAGTTTGAAATGTTGACATGAATAGGGAAGGGATACTTCTGAACTCTCGATGCCATAGCTCTCTGATTTGAGCTACAGGCTCTGATACCATGAAAAAGTTCTTGCAACTAAGCGCGCAACAGAAATGAAGATGAACACAAGAAGAATATATGAAGATGATGTAAAGATCAACAACACAGAGACGATGAAGAACTTCAATACACAGAGATGATGAAGAACTTCAATGTATTATACTGAGAACCACCATGTACATATGAAGAAAGCTCGAAGAAGCTCTCTGTACATTCAGAGGATAGAGAATCAAAACAATCTCTTCTTCCTTACTTTTCCTCAATACGACTCTACCTTCTTATGTACAACAGTTCAGTAGTTTTGGCTAATAACAGAAATAACTACATTCTGTTATTTGGTTTCAACTTCTTTGCGTAGCTTCAATGCACAGCTTGAATATCATCGGCTTCAACTCTTGACTTACAGCTTAGCTTGTATCTTTCGACTCTAAAGACTTAGCTTGCACACACTCAGCTTGCTCACATTCTGAGTTGACGTATACACTTGTGGATCCTCTGTTCCGCACTCTGTTCTTAACAGTTATCACGCATCGAATGTCGTTGCATGTCTAAATATATTTAGCGTCCACATTTATGTATTCCCATCTCCTCGTACCACCAAGTTTCTCAATTTTCGTAACTTTTAAGGATGTAATATAGATGGGCCTCCAAAGAGACGTGCTCACAACTGCAGATAACGTACGCCAAGGTAAGCAAGAAAACTCGTGAAGCAAGACGTGGTTATGTATTTACCCGTAATATTCGTTAACATATCAAATAACAAGCTGAGATGGATGATATCAAAACGAATATCTTGTCCGAACATGAATCTGTAAGATGTTCCTATTCCCAGAGATTGTATATAGACTTCAGACAGAAACATGCAATACGAGAAACCAACTTTCACCGAGAGAGCCGGAGACTTTGATTTCCGGCGAGTTCCACTAAGCTGTCCGAGCTTCTATCGATCGACCTGAAACTACAATAGATATATAAGTGTGTGGTGTTGGTTGGAAGCTTCGAATCTTTTCTCCTGTTCTAATCTCTGAAGTTTCCGTGCTGTTGCCGCCTGAAGACGGAATCCTGCGTTGAACCACTCTTTTGACATCGCACTCGCAGTCTGAATCCATGGACAAGTTCAGAAAATAGTAGATATCAGAAGCTGACCTTGTCCGCAGCTGTTGGAGTTTCAACTCGGTATTTAGTATTCCTCCTCGAGGACATAACATTCCTTCCTTTCATCGGTTCCTATTGAAGTGTATTTTGTCTATCGACCGGGAGAGTGACACATGAAGTATTAAATGAAATTTTGGTGGGACTTTGCCCAAAAAAGAAATTGAAGTTGGTGCGTACCATGCGGGCCAAATGATGTGAATAATTGGTTATAAAAGCTGTGCAAGCGAGGTACTGTGAAATGTTTAGGAATGTTAACCGTTCGAGATACCAAGCTCCAACAAGAACGTGGAATGAACGCAATCGCACTTGCAAAGAGCATGCTGTATGACAATATAATTCAAATGGTAAAAGACTTTACGAAATGTGGAAACTTATAAAAAAAACAATCCAAAACATATTGCAATTATGTCAATTCAATTATGAATCATTTTTTTCGATAGAATCATATACGTTATACATTTGCACAAATTCAGTCCATCTTATTAATTTTGGTCAAAGATCGGCAGCACAGATGTTAGTCATCCTACGTGGCACATTTGACGCTAAAGTAGACAATTATTATTAATATATTAATATTTTTAAAATATATTTGTATATATAATTTATTTTCCTTTTCCTTTTCTTTTTCTTTTTCTTTTTCTTTTTCTTTTCTCCTTCTCGATCAGTCGCCCACCTCAGTGACCATCTAGAGGCTAGAACCGGCAAGGGTCTCCCTTGCCAGCCTCATACAAGGTGACTTTCCTAGGGAAATGGGGAGAGTCGACATTGTTGGTCTCGGGTGTGGCTCACCCTTACCAAAGGCCAATGAGGGGGAGGCTTGACCTCACCTGAAGTAGGCAAGGGGCAACCTTAACCTTGAGCACCTGAAGTAGGCAAGGCTAGCAAGGTCGGCCTTCCCCATATTTTAGCAAGGGTGACCTAGCCTAAGGCCAGTGAGGGTGACCCTCACTAATCATAGTCTCTAGCCATCATTGAGGCTAGGCAGCTTGTGGAGGAAGAAGGAGAGACAAAAGTAAATAAATAAATAGTAAATAATAAATAATTATTAAAAGATTAAAAGATTCATGTAAGCGCCGACCACATCATGTAAGACACTCAATGTCCATATTAGCCAAAATTAGTCAAATAGACTATATTTGTGTTGGCATAATTAAAATTTTTAAGACTGAATTAGTAAAAGTACAATAGGTTTAGGATTTTGGATAATTTCTTTAATGGTATATATACTAACAATTACGTGAATGAATATCATTGTAAATTTAGTGTACATGAGCGATCGAGGAAATCTTCTTCCAACCTTGGCCAACCAGCAGTCCCCAATGAATTTGAAACGAACCAAGGAGGGCGAATACAGCCAAGTGCATGACTGATTACGTTTATTAAGGTAGCTTTAGCTAATTCTTTATCGACTTTTAAAAGGAGAAATGACTTGGCATTACCTAAAATGGATTGAAATTCATATTAGATTTTGGTAGAACAAGCTAGTCAATTTGGAGTACGGTTGTATCGCGAAAATAAATAATTTAAACAAATATTTTCTTAAAATAATAGTATTTTTATGACTGAGAAATCCACCATAGGCCCCTTGTGCCGGGACGACACCAAGGGGCCGGACCCCTATATCTCGAGGAGACTAGCATAGAACCCCACCACCATGACCTCCCACTTAAGACGTTAATAACTGCGGGTTTCGAACCCTTGACCTCGGCGATGAGAGAGAAGCTTTCAACCAACACAGCTACCCACGGTTGGACATTCTTAAAATAATAGTTTGTATCATATGTGAAAATGAATGAACGAAAAATATTTAAATACTTATACATAAATTGCTAAAAAATAAACATTCTGTGGGTCAATAGCACATAAAATCTCAAGCTATATACGTCTTTTATCGTAAACTAATTTTTGCATCACAAAAGCTCCCAAACTGAGAACCTTGCAAACATATACCCCAAACCGATGCATCATTGTCACATTTACCCCCAACTTAATTTTTGTATCACAAAGAAATCTCAAACTAATGCACTTATGCCACGTTTACTCCAAAAGCATCTTAGTTAATACAATCAAGGGTTAAATGACACTGGTTTACCAATAATATTTCTTGTTACGCAAAAATTTGTTTGGGATAAATGTAATATGAGTGTATTTTGTAACAAAAAAGTTAATTTAGAGTAAATGTGACAAGGGTGTACCAACTTGGTGTTTTTGGTGACATTAGCCCAATACATTTCATTAATTATTTATTTCAAGCAATATAAGTAATCATTAAAAAAATTGAATCATTCGCTTTTCACAAAAGAAACGAAATTCCATGTATATCTTTTCTTGCCTCAAATTTCACGATGAGAGAGAGAGAGAGAGAGAGAGAGAGAGAGAGAGAGAGATAATTGGTTTGATGAAAATTGACTATCCATAAGTTCCTATCGTGCATACATAATACGGCAAAAGAGGAAACGAAAAACAAAAATGTCAATGGAGTAAGCTTCTTCTTATTTCTTTTTAATAGGAGAAAGTATTTAGTGAGTGTGACATACGTATTAATTTATGTATTAATAATCACCTCGATCATTAGATAGAGTGGATCCCATATGGCTACCTCTAATTAAATAAAGAGAAACCAGAGTATGCACCGTCAATATAAGAAAGAAAAAGTTACACGAGCGGCCTTATACACTGTTGATTTGAGGGAATGTAATTCTGCTAATTCTCAAACAAAGGTGAATAGAACCGTCATAAACTCCACGCCAAGCAATTTATGCTGTATTGTTTTCTTAAACATATCTATCAAGGTGCGGTTCAGGACATTCCAACGGATGCCCTGAGTATTATTAAAGACTTGTCAACTGATCGACCAGCTCAAATGCGTACGTGCCCTTCAAACCCTGCCAAGAAAGAAGTCCAAAAGAAAACAAAATTTTGCCCGTCGTCATCACTTTGTCTTCAGCGTCACAACACCCAAAAACAATCTACACCATGTAAAACACATAGAATGATACTATGAACTTTTCAATTCGTCACTGTTGTGAAAAGAATGATTTTGGCATTAAAGATGGATAAGGGGAACGTGTCATCTAGGGCATATGGACAAGCGTTTGCCACCTCTAGTTGATGAGGTTCGCGCCGGAAAAAATCAGAGCAGTCTTCAGTTCCCATTTGAACTCAGGAAAAAACCATTTATTCATTATGTCATTGCACACGGGTTCAATCTCCAGTTTGATAAACAGTGTGTGTTTCGTCAGAGATGACAACATGTGTTGCACCGCTTGCATTAACGTCGGTTGCTCAGCCGAACTTAACCAAGAATGTCAGAACTGTGCAACTTCAGTTCGATGAGAATCAGGACGATGTCCATTTTACGGAAAAGAAGGTCTAGACATACCATGTTAGAGCTTTATCGACGTTGAAACCGGGTCAGTTTCGGGTTTCTCTCACTGAATACGTGTCATGTTTCGTTAAATATCAAATGGGCGCTTAGTTTCCATCGAAAGACAACCAATTAGGTGAGGAAAGGAACGTACTGTTGATACTCGACGTTGATGACCGCCGCGGACGACTTTGCGATGGTGCCGAACGCTGTCGTCGAGAGGACGATGGTCGCACCGCTGCTCGAGGGACGTGAAGTTGATGATAGTGCACGGTCGACGATCCGGACTTGGATGTTCTGGCTGGGAATGCAGGTTCCGGAGACGGAGGCGCTGATGCACCGCACTAGGTACTGCCTGCCGCACGACGCTCCGTTATCCCATATCCCTTCACCTGCCGCTGCAAAGAGGTTGCTCGACGGGAACTGCGATGGATCATTGCCGAAACACGCCGTCGCTGAAACACAATGATGTCAAACTCGTGTGCTGGAGAGAGAGAGAGAGAGAGAGAGAGAGAGAGAGAGAGAGAGATTTTACGTACGAGTGTATGGAGGACTGTATTGAGCGGCAGTGCGGACATCCATGCGAGAGACGAGGCTGCATAGTCGACAGAAGAAAGGCGAGCAGAGAAAGAGAGAGAAATGGCGTGCTAATGCCGGAGGGCTTCATTGCTCTGGAAGGATCTGCAAGGCCAACGTGACGCCTGAATGCAACTAGATAAGAAGTGCTCCGTCGTCTGTCCATCCTTTTTAGGCTTTTTTAACCAGTTTTGACGTGTGAACGTGCGCAGAAAGTCAATGACGTTCGATGTTATTTGTCATTTCTTCAGTGGTTGTTCGTCTACATCTGTGCGACACTTCTCGTGACGATGCTTGCTTCAGACTGACTGACACATGCGATATGAACAACTTACCCTGCGAGAGCCGCAGAATCTGGTCCTCGGGGAGTTCCAAGTTCGTGCAGACGAGGAAACTCAGCTGGCCGAGCTTCAATTCATCAACCTGGAATTGCGAAGAGTCATTGACTAATTGAGTAGACACAGTACACGTTACCGACCGGAGGCAATTCTCCGATGATGGACGGGGAAAATTAACCTCTAACATGAACAAGAAGAACTCACGTAGCAACAGCAATGGTAGACCGAGAGTCAATGACTACATTAACAAATTGCTAAAAATTTAGTATATATTGACAAATCGTGAAAAGAAATCTAGGAATAAATTAGTGTCATTGAAATGTTTAGAATATAATCTACCACCGTACAATTAATTAATTTTTAAACAAATTTCCCTCTTTGTAACAGTCTTGGCCGTATTCAATTTGTAACTGATTTGTAATGGTTTTCAATTTAATGCAAGAATTGATGATGGAAAGCAACTCTCTCTTTCTTTTATCTATTATCGGCAAATTGTTATTCCGAACATAATTGGAAAGTAATATAAAATAACATAAAATTCTTTACTCTCATTCCAATTTTCATTTCTTGATTTGCTGGGTTATGGTTTTCATTGTCCATATTTCTACCATTATTCTATGCAAAATAAAGAATAAGGTCCATCGTATCACGGGAGAACAACCAATAGAGTCTATTGCACCAATTTTCATATTTCGAGAGGTGGAATTATCATATAGGATTAGGTGACTAACAGAGTTGGAGATTATATAGGTCATTAACGCATAAATCGCTTTTGTATACCGTGGATTCATGCATGTCCAAATCTAAATATTATCTTCTTTTTTTTCTTAAAAGGGATTATATGAATCAATCAGTCATTATCCTACCTAAAAGGAAAAACCTTCTCGTTCCAATTGATGGAGTTCACTTTATATCTCTAGTGATTGGAAATTGACTTGACATCTTCTCCTTATATTCTTATGAAGCGGTGATAAATCATATTTAGGCTGGATTATTACCTTGTCATAGTAGTAGGAACCTCGTGAGGCCAAAATTATCAACGATTCAAAGGCTTGAAAATTACCGGACAATATGTGCGTGTCAGGAGCCCCGATAGCATAGCTTGAGCCCTGTCTTCCCCTTCAGTTGATCACTCACTTTTTGAGAGAGAACCTCTATTAGTCTATGTTGGATTGTTCGAATGATACAAATCAGAGAGACATGAGCTCTCTATATATTTCAACATCTCCAATCAATAACCATAGACTCCCGTTGATCTAGTGGTGGAGAGATTCAATCTCATTACCGGTAACCTACCCCATTAATTACAAGAATTCTCTAGAATAAAAGTGTACATTACACATAACATCCGTAGGAATATTCTAAAGTATTATAGAAAACCCTAAACTCTTGGAAGTTTGGGAACTTACGTGGTCATCTTGTCCACCTCCTATATTCGTGTCGTGTGGATCATGTTAAAGAGCCTACACACACTCGTTCGGCCGATGACCCAACGTATGTTGCACATCGTTTATATGAGCCTTGAATGATGTTTTCGCAACCATCGAGACGAGCGGAGCCAAGTTCAGTTCCGATTTCCAATTGTTTTGTTTTTTCCCCTGATCCTATCTTCAAACGATGCTTTCTCGCCCCAGCAGCTGATTGTTTCGGGAAATGTAGTGGGACTAGACGTGGAAGCAGGACCCGCAAAGCAACGGATCATGGACTCGTCGGCTGACCTAAAAACATATGGAACTTTGCCCGGCTAATATGGCTCAGGCCTGCTGTCTTTCCATCTCTGACCGCAAGCTTCAGCGACGAAAATATTGGAAACGACACCATTCTTTTTCCAGTGCAGAAAAGCACCATAAATCCACTGACTCTGATCTCTTCTTGATGTGGAGAGTAATAGCAGTACGTGACTAATGATGAATTTTGGTGATGCCGGATGTTTAGATGAATTTTTCAATTTTCTTAGTATTTTTCGTTCTGGGCTTTATCTTTTGCTACTAGAGTTCTAATAGGATTAGGTTTAATACCGGCTATAAAATGTGTTTACTCAGTTGAAGAGGGGCAATTTTTAGATACTATATTTAAAATTGATATAGGGAATATCAAAAAAAGAAGCACTTTCCTTTCTATTTAATGGAGTTTGTTTAAGCGTTGACCATCAACCAACATTCCTCAGCGTGCCGCTCAAAAGAAGAAAAAGATTAGATAATCCAAGTAGGAATAAGACGAAAGTGATAAAAAGGTTGAATGCTAGTCCTAAGATTTTCCCGCCAAGTAGCTGATTGATCAGATGTCGACGTCCTTCTTGAAATCTGGCGAGCGTGGACCGGCAGAGCAAACGGATCATGAGCTCGTGCGGTGGCCGATGAACATACGGCACGGCGACCTTGCCCCGGTGGCAAGCTCAAGCCTTGCTCTTTCTCTCCTCCCGAATCGCCAGTTTTAGCATCGAGAGCATTGCCAGAGGATCCCCGGTTACGAGTGACGGCCGCAGTGCCCTCGCTGGCCGCAAAGGAGGGGCTCACAGCCCTCACCGGCCAACAAGCAAGGGTGTTGACCCTCACCCGGATCTAGGCGAGGGCCCAACGTCCTCGCTCGTGGCCTATGCAGGCTACAACGCTCTTGCCTAGTCTAGCGATGGCATGTGACCAGTAACCTCACTTACCGGATTTGTAAAATATATATAAGACATTTGAAATTTTTTTTTGAAAATTCATTAAAATTTATCAACGTCAGCGCTGGCAAGCCAAATGGATTGAATTGGTGCAAATGTAAAAGGTTGAAAATTTCATTAACATAATTACAATAGGTTTATGACGTTTCTAGTAATTTTCCACATGCTTGACCCAACCTGTCATATATTGCTCGAATACTTTTTCTGTGAGGGGCTATTCCCATTACGAACTTCGGTTAAACACAATTGTCTACACTTTGTTGCCCAACAAAGCCTGTTATCAATAGATGCCAATACCCAATTTAATACAATCACTTAGGGTTTTATATACATGTATTTATATTGAAATATCCATTTAATTCGATTAATTTAAAATAGGTTTTAATAAAAATTTTAACATATATAACTTAATTGGTAATCATAAATGTGCTCTTTAGAGCAAAGCGGTCTTGCTTATCAATCTTTATAAGATGATTTCAATCATTTTTATCGTTTTTAATAATTAGTTTAACGTTTTCAGGTGATGGATCGTCGCATCATCATGTATGAGCAAAACTCAAGTATCAACATTGTTTCACCAGATAGCGTATAATCAAGACAAGAAATTATTATACATAAATTGAGAAGAACCACAAATAGTTTGTTTTTTCCTTTTAACTCGTAGATCTCATTTCACTACACTACAAAAAAACAAGGATTTAGCCACGAAAATTAGCGACGAAAACTTATTCGTCGCTAATTTCCGACAAAATTTGTGACGAAAAACATAATTCGTCGCAAATTTGCGACAAAAATTAATTCGTCGCTAATTAGCGACGGATTTTGCTACAAAAAATAAATCCATCACTAATTTGTGACGGGAAAAAAATCGTCGCAAATTAGCAACGAAATTTGCCATGAAAAATAATTCCGTCGTAAATTTGTAACGGATATTGCGATGGAAAAAAATCCGTCGCAAAATTAGCGACGGAAAAATCTTTCCGTCGCTAATTTGTGACGAAAAAAGTTTCCGTTGCAAATTTAGCGACGGAAAGAGAAATCCGTCGCTAAATTTGCGACGGACTTTCCTTTCCCGTCACAAATTTAGCGACGGAGAGAGAAATCCGTCGCTAAGTTTACGAGGACTTTCCTTTTCGTCATACATTTAGTGATTGAAAGTATCTAAATTTGCGACGGACTTTCCTTTCCCATCGCAAAATTAGCGACGGAAAGAAAAATCCGTCGCTAAATTTGCGATGGACTTTCTTTTCCGTCACAAATTTAGCGACGGAAAGAGAGAACCGTCGCTAAATGTGCGACGGACTTTGCTTTCCCATCGCAAATTTAGTGACGGAATGAGAAATCCGTCGCTAAATATGCGACGGACTTTCCTTTTTGTCGCACATTTAGCGACGGAAAGAATCTTTCGTTGCTAAATTTGCAACAGACTTTCCTTTTCCGTCGCAAATTTACACCATAAAAAGCAATTCTTAGGGTTAAGACTAGATTGGTAATTTTTTGAATTTCAACAATTCTTTTTTTTTATTAATGCAAGTAAACATGTGTTGATTATGACAAAGATTTTACGCTTTTAGTTGAAAGCAATGCTATATAGAGTTCGTTTTTAATTATCGAAAGAGAAACATTCATGATTCGGATTAATATCATCAAAAAAATTTGTCGTTGTGTCATAAAAAATTCTAAATTATGCTTATGATATCAACACTTTGTGTATAAATGAGACTTAAATTTGTTTAGGTGAATTAGTCTATCCATTTAGCATGATCTGAGTAAAAAGAAGATGGTGAAATGGAGAAATTATGTCATATGGTTACATTCATTACGTAAAAACAGTTGTCGCTACTTTGCTTATTTATTGATGTGACAAATTTCTCTTCACTAGAATTATCAAACATTTTCTATATACATCTTTCCAACAAGTTAATTAACTTTGTTATTTTAATTATTTTCATAATTGTTATCATTATTGATGTTGTTATTGTTGTTATTAATATTATTGTTGTTGTTGTCGTCATTGATTATTAGGGACGAATTTTTCCACGAATAAGACTTTTGCCAAGATTGATTAGCGTCGAATTCTGTCACGAATTCAGATCACCGACGAATTTTATTTCTGTCGTAAAAATTTGCGACGAATTCATTTTTCCATCGCTAATTTACGACGAATTTAGTTTTCGTCATTAATTAGCGACGAATTTCTTTTTCGTGGCAAAAATTTGTCACGAGTTTTTTAAAAATTCTTTACTTCTGTCGCTAAATTTGTCGCTAATTTGCAACGGGAGAAAATTTCGTCGCAAATTAGCGACGGATTTTGTGACGACGTGTGAATCCGTCGCAAATTTGATTATATTTTCTTTAGAGTGAAGCGCCATATTAGAGCGCGAAAAGCCTAAGCCGAAGGGGGGAGAGACGCCCTCCTTTGCCTGATCCGTCATCAAAATGGCCTTCGGTTTTAGATTGTTCAATTTCTTCAACGCTCGAACTCGAAGCCGACGACAAACAGCCTCATCTCGCCCAATGGTGGCTCAGCTCGAGAGCCCCTAGCCCCGGCGGCGGCGGCGGCGGCGGCAGGAGCGGTAGCGGGAGGGAGATGATTTGCCGATCGATCGCGTGGAGAAGACAAAGTCGCTAATGTGCGCCCTCGGCCTCATCTCGCGCAACCTCCCCTTGCCGCCCGACCTACTGAACGTCGTCTCCTCCATCTGCGACGATGCCGGCGGCGGGGATGGAGAGGGGGATGGTGGCGCCGCGGGCAGCAAAACCGAGGAGATCCCGGCAGCGGCCGAGAAGGGTTCGGTGAGGGTTTTTCAGTTTGTTGATTTCGGGGGGTTTATTTGGTTTTGATGCGGCCGTTCTTGATCCCAAGTGGTTTGCCATTGGATTCTCTGGCGTCTGCTTTCAATTTGGGATTTTGGAAAGAATTGCGGAGTGCGACCTGTCGTTAATTTTGGCATCTGGGTTGGGCGATTTTGTGAATTTAGTGTTTTTGCGACGTTCCACTTCAGTTAGAAGTGTTGCTGCGGCATAAGACTTGAGGATTACGTGCAAATTGTTGTCTTTTTTAGTAATCTTTTGATGCCCTCTGGTGCTATGTGAGCGGCTTGGCTAGGCAGTTTGCGAGCATGTGTTGCCCAAGTATTTTTCATAGATTGGATATTGCTCAAGTGAAGTTGTGGTTTAAGTTTTATTCTTACCTTCGCTTCTTTACATTTTGACTTTAACATGTGATTGAATTGAGTTGAGAGCTATCTCTGATGCCTGCATTGGTAAGAACACGGCACTTTCAGAAACAGTGTGGGTTTTTATGGGAAATATGTAATTTGGGGCTTAGCTATACCACCTTTTTTCATATTATAATCAATCAAGATGAAGTGGTTTCTAGATTCGGTTTCTTCCCTAGATTGCCTAAATTTGCTTTGTGAACTGCAAGATAAATGTCCCGCTGGTTGTCATTTTCTCTTTGGTGTTTGGTTATTCTTGTTGGTCGAATCTTATAATGGTAGGTATTCTGGATCATCTTAAAATCATTGACCATGATAAATTAGTGACACAAACTTGCTCCTTCACATGTTGGTTTGTTTGATTGAACTTCTTTTATTCTCTTTCGATTTGTGTTTTGTAATAACTTTAGTGCAGGTTGCCCATGTTAACTCTAGCAGACAAGATTTACTTGCAGAATTTGAAGATACACTCTTGAGACAGCGGATAAATTGCATGTCAGGTTCTAAATTGGCAGAATCAAAGGAAAAGCGTCTTCAAAGCCAAGTCCAGCATCGCATAAGTGAACTTAAAGGTTACTATAGTCTCAACTTTGTCATGGATCATCACATGATTCACTTTATACTGTCGCATGTTGTAGCATGAGTTCTCTGCTTTTGTTAAGAAAAAAATTAGTTAGTAGGTTGTTTGTCGAGTGCTTCCATGCTGCTTCATGTTCAGCACATATCCTTTTGGGGCTTGTAGCCACACGTTTCACTTATTTTGTCTCACTAACTGATACTTTGAATCTTGGGTTAGAATTACCATCGACTAGAGGGGAGGATCTGCAGACAAAGTGCTTGCTTGAACTTTATGGACTGAAGGTAAATACTTGCTTGATGTTCTTTGCATTGTTTTGGTTTTTGCTTTATTCCTTATATAATGTGTTTACAACAAACTGTTGATTGGATATTAATCTTCAGATTCTAATGTGATTGTAGCATTTGAATGTTTTGTGTCTTGATATCCAATTCTTCCTTATCTAGACTGGAGATGAAAAGTCTAAGCCTAAGCCTAAGCCTGAGCGAAGCCATTTCACACGTCCACATGAACTGATTTTTGCAATTTGTCTATGTAGGATTCACTCGGAGGAAATAGCAAAACATTGATGATAGGTATGCTACATTTGGTTTAGAATAGGATTTCAATCTTTTATGATTCTAACATTTTTTATTATCATCTTGACGACATTTCACTAGTTATATATGTAGCTTGTGTGAGCCTTGTTGAAACAAATGCCGAGGAGACATTGAACACCCTTAAGTATGCAAACCGTGCTCGCAACATTCAAAACAAAGCTGTGGTATGTCTTTGTGGCCCACCTTAACATGCTTTATTCATATCATCATTCGTCTTTTCTTTTTTGTGATACTTATCCTCCTTATTTGGTTCTAGATCAATCGTGATCCGATGGCAGCTCAAATGCAAAGGATGCGAAGCCAAATAGAGCAGTTGCAAGGTACTATATCGGAGTGACACTAACGGACCATATGAAGAACTTCAAGTAGAATACTCTCTTTAAGTGCTCTTTATTGAGGATGGAATTTTTGTGGTAGATATATTGCATATGAATCTAATTTCTTTCATTCACTCCATAAAACCCAAATATAAGGGTTTTGGGGTTTTGGGTTTCATGAATGTATGGTTAGGGTTCTTGTGGATAATGTTAATGAATGTATTTTATTTTCATATCATTATAATATTTTGATGTTATTAAGTGCTTAAGAATTATTTTTAGAAATAAATTTTCATGTTAATTAGATTTAATATTGATATCGTCCCTAAATAATATTCGTTGCACATTTCGTTGCTAAAAAATTAATAAAAATTTGTTGATAAATTCGTTTCGGAACAATATTCCTAATAAAATTAAAAAAATTGTGGCAAATTAGCAATAAATTTTGATGCAAATTACAGTTCAAAAAGACGAAAATCGAGGTAAATTAGCGACGAATTTATTAAATAATTGTTACCGGATGAGTTAAAATTAGCCATAGATTTTGCCACGAATTTCGCCACGAATAATTGTTAGCGACGAATTTTGCCACGAATGATGAGCGACGAATTTGGCGACGAAAATTTAGCGACGAATTTTGCGACGGAAAAAAAAAAATCCATAGCTAATTTGCGATGAATCTAGCGACAAAATTTAGCAACGAATTTTGCGACGGAAAATAATCCATAGCTAATTAGCTACAGATTTTGTGACGAATATTTTGTGTCGAATTTTGCGATGAAATTTAGCGACGAATTTTGGGACGGGAAAAAATTTGTGGCTAATTAGCGACGAATTTTGCGACGAAAATTTTGCGACCAGTTTTGCGGCGAAATATATCCGTCGCTAATTAGCGACGAAAAATGAAATTTTCCGTAGCTAAATTTTGCGACGCCGTATTGGCGACGAAAATTTTTTCGTCGCTAAATTCGTGGCAAATACCTTTAGAGACGAATTTTGGCCGAATTTTTCGTCGCAAAATTCATGGTTAAATCCTTGTTTTTTTGTAGTGCTACTTGAGTTGGTTTCTTAGGTCAACTATTAGAAAATAATTTCTAAAGTTACTTAGAGTATTCTAACTTTATATTAGATTTTCACCCGACAATTTAAACTTTTAGACTTATTAACAGTGAATCCAACGAAATTTTACATAGTAACATAGTAGGAGATCTCGAATCGGCATAGCAATCAACGATACAGTCTTTGGACTAAGTGAGTAGTATACTAAAGTCCATCGGTTTTAAGAACTTTTCTCAATTTGTTCCCTCGAAAATAACTGTCGGAGATGCTGCTTAGAAGTATGATGCGATCAAAATCAGAGTCATAGTGGAAAATTACTCTTTGCCCTGGCCAAACTTGAAGGATAAATCTTCAACAAGAAGGGGTATGCAGATTAAAATCGAGTTACTACTAATAAACTTAAAAAAAAAAAAAAAAGTGGCATGTCAGACAGTATATGCACTAAAAACTCCAGGTCTCATCTTCTTTTTAAGATTAATGTCAGAAGGCGAGATAAATTTAGCCTCTTGATATGGGTCAATCTTATTCTTGGTAGCTCTGATATCATATAAATATTTTAAGATATCAACAATAGAGGAATAGAAAAAAAAAAAGTCAAAAGCTACATCTTTACTCAATAACTCAGCTTTTTAATATTCTATAATCATAAGGTATACTCGAACAATATGTATAGTAAAAGAAGAGCTCTAATTTACTAAGAAAATTGGCTATTTTAGACAAGAAAATCCTAGAAAATAATGACATGTCAACTATCTCTTATATCTAACAAATGCACAAAATGTTGCTCAATCCTCAGACCGATGAACTCCTTGGCCAACGTAATTTGCATGCGCATGTGCATGTCCCCTTCAAACGAGAAAATATTCAATGGTTTCAAAGCGACACATCGGCTGCTGATATGGCATGTGTTTATTAGCCTACACCCAATTAGATCTTGAAACATGAATATTGACCGGAAATGATGATCTAATTCTCTCTTTTTCTCCTCCTTCCCTTCGCTGCTGCAGATCAGATCTTGGCTAGTGATCATGGTGAAAACGGGAAAAGGGAGCCAACCATATCTGGCCAGTGACACTGCCAGTATATGACGAGCAAGGCGGCATGATCAGATTTAGTCGACTCCATCTTCCTTAGCCCCGGACGAGCCCTTGTCACCATGTTTATGGATGGGAAAATGGACCAGCAGTGAGGTTCTCCAGAGTATGGAGCTGGACTCTTTATGGCGAGGAACCTCTTCGTTGGGAAGATGGGAGCCCGGCAGCAAGGTCCTCCAGAGCTGGAGGGTGAAGATAGTTCGACGGTATGGTGCCCAGGTCTGGAGTCGCAGAAGACACCAAGCTAAGCCTCTCCTTCCTCGACCTTCAGACGTGCTTACTCCCTTACTTCACGGCCTCCTCAGCTCCTGGTGCGAAGAAGGGATCAAATTCAACGGCGTCATCGGCCAAAACTAGTGCGGTGGCTTTGGTAGTGGAAACGTTAAGCTTGATTTTTGAATGGCTGGCCGTATGTGGCGACCAAGGCAAAGGGAGGGAGGCAGAAGACGAAAAATGAGTAAGTTGAAAGATATTTTCTTATAAATGATAGCTTACAAACATGTTTACAAACACAAATATTAAGTGATACAAGTAATAAATTATTGTCGAAAATAAAATAATCTTTATTGAATAATTATTTTAAATAATATAAGCAATCATTTTCTAGAAAATACTTTTCAAATTATTCATTTTTCATATAAACAAAGAGGGCGAAATGTCAACTTCTTATAGGATATGAGCAAATAGATGCACACCACATCAACAGTTGACATAGCACTTTGAAGCTACATAATATCTTCGCCCTTCAAACCCTGCCATTGAAGATGTCAAAAAACATGGCCGACGTCATCACTTTTTCTTCAGCTTTCAATCTATCACTGTCGTGAAGTAAACGGTTTTGGCATAAAGAAGGATGAGGAATCCGCGTCATCAAAGGCATGACTTGACGATAAACATGGTGTCGATGGTAAGAGATGACGACATGCATTGCACCGTTGCATCCAGGTCGGTTTCTGAATTGAACTTGGGGAATATCGGAACTTTGTAAATTCAGTTCAATCAGATTCACGACAAATTCCTTTTCACGAGGAAAAACAAGGTCAAGACCTACCATGTTAGAGCTTATCGATGTTGAAAAATGTCAAATTCAAGGTTTCTGTCGCTGAATTTGTGTCGTGTTTAGTTTATATCAAGTGGGTGCTTAGTTTCCATCGAAGGACGACCATTTAAGTGAGGAAATGAACGTGCTTTTGATACTCGACGTTGACGGCCGAGGCGGACGACTTTGCGATCGTGCCGAATGCCGTCATTGAGAGGACGATGGTTGCACCGTTACTGGAGGACCTGAAGACGAGGAGAGCGCACGGTCGACGATCCGGATTTTGGATGGTCTGGCTGGGAATGCAGGATCCGGAGACGGAGGCGCTGATGCACCGCACTAGGTACTGCCTCCCGCAAGACGCTCCTTTGTCTTATATCCCTTCACCTGCCTCTGCGAAGAGGTTGCTGGACGGGAACTGGGCTGGATCATTGCTGAAACAATGCCGTTGCTGAAACACAACGATGTCAAACTTGTCTCTGAGAGAGAGAGATTGAACGTACGGGGTGTACGGAGGAGTGTAGTGGGCGGCGGTGCCGACGTCGGCACTGCAGAGACGAGCCTGCATCGTCAGCAGAAGTAATGCGGGTAGAGACAGGAAGAGAGGTGGTGTTCTAATGCCGGAGAGCTTCATTTTTCTGGGAGAGTACGCGAGGCCAATGCGACACCTGAATGCAATGAGATGGGAAGAGTTCCCGCTGTCGGCTAATGCCATCCCTTTTAGGACTTCTTTACCAGTCCGACACGTGAATGTTTACATCAAAGTCGACAAGGTTCGACGTCGATCGTCATTCGTGCTGTGTTCATATCTGTATACATCTCTACGACGCTCCATGTGATGATACGTGCTTCGGACTGACACATGCAACATGGGCAACCGACTTACGCTGTATGAGCCGGAAATTCTGGTTCCTGTGGAGTTCCGAACTCGTGTGAACGAGGAAAATCAGCTACCCGAGCTTCAAGTGATTAACCTGAGATCGCACCACGTATATTTAGAAGCCTCTAATGTCTTTTCCTTCTCCTTTCATTTTTTTATTTTATTTTTTCCCTTCATTTCTTCTTCCTCGGCTGATGACCGATCAAAGCCTCGGACCAGAAAGGTCAAACCTCGCTTCCCTCAAGCAAGCCTTGCCATTGTGGGTTTCGAACCTTCAATCTCGACGATGAGAGATAAGCTCTTTATTAATATAGCTAGCCACTTTTGGGTCACAGATAATAACTTGTTTCTCTTTTTGTTCCTGCGAAAAAGAAAAGGAGTTAATCCTTTTCCATTTTATTTCAGCTTCAAATCTATTCCTTAGTCATATTTTTATTTTGGAGAATATAAAAATGAACTAATGCACACAAACGAATTTGTGTTTTTTTTTTCTGTTTTGATAAAAAAAAATAAACAAAAATGTTATCAAATGCACTCTAATTATGTTGAAACAAATTAGTTCTGCCGGCCTAAAAAAAGTGTAGAATATGTTGTGTGGGGACCAATTCGAGATGGTGGAATGTGAAGCTAATAAATAATTTACCACTAAACTCTCTCTCTATATATATATGTGTGTATATATATATATATATATATATATATATATATATCTCAAAGAGAAGAAGGTGAGAGCAAAGAGAATGGAGAGACACCCTAGAACCCTCTCTTTTCTTCTTCTTTTTTCTTTATGTATCTCCTCGTCCCTTGTTCATATCCATGGAAGGAAGCAAGGAGATGCTCTTGATTCTCTATACAAAATGAAGTCAGAGAAGGCTGGGATTGACATGAGCCTTTTTCAAGCAAGCGATCACCATGGAATTCTCAACTCCAAGGTTTATAATCAAGAAGGATTAAAGGAGAAAGATAGGATCAAAATGTTGCCTGGACAACCATTGGTAGAGTTTGACCATTATGGTGGTTATGTCACCGTGGATGAACCAGCCGGTCGAGCATTTTTCTATTATTTTGCTGAAGGGGCAAGAAATAAAGACTCGATGCCACTTCTTTTATGGCTTAACGGAGGTGTGTGTTTCAGTTTTCCCAACTTGGCTTGAACTCCAGCATCATTTTCAGCTTTAGAAAGCAATGGAAAGTTTTCTTCTCTTTCAATGCAAGTACATTCTTCTCTTTACTCAAGACTTTATCATTCGTCAGTCCCTATAAGTACTTAATGCTACGATGAGATAATGAAAATTACTTTGTCACGACAACTAAGCTTGTTCGTTTATGTTGTACTTGTGGTAGGCTTTCTATCACTTTTGAAACACTGCAAGCTGTCACGTTGATATATAAATCTTTCGCGTTTACACATACCGTGTACAAACATATACAAATTATCATCAGGATTTTTCATTTTCTAATCTACCTTATTCAATACTTTTGTCATTCCGACATTCAAATGCATTATTAGCGATATGAAATGCCATAGATTTAAGATGGTCCGAGGAATATGACGCCATCCTTTTGAATTTCTACATACATAGACAAGCACGGACGAGCTATTCTTTGGTTATCTATGCATGTCATTATGCTGTAAATCAGCAAAACATTATTTTCCAGTGCGTTTGAGTGAGTAAATAGTTAAATTTACATACCGATTTTTCAGGTCCTGGTTGCTCATCCCTTGCCTATGGAGCAATGCAAGAACTGGGACCGTTCCGAGTCCACAGCGATGGGAAGACTCTTTACAAAAATAAATTTGCGTGGAATACTGGTACATTTTTTTGAAAAATACAGTGCGGTCTCCTTTGCAACAGTATTTCACCCTTTCTTGTCGCTAACAAGGCGGAGTACTTTTTCTTTGCGAGGCCAGCTGCGAACGTGTTGTTCCTAGAGTCTCCCGCTGGCGTTGGTTTTTCCTATTCTAACACGACCTCGGACAATAGCACGTACGGAGACAGCAAAACAGCAGCGGACAATTATGTGTTCTTGCTAAATTGGCTGGAGAGGTTTCCCGAGTACAAGAACAGAGATATTTACATTTCAGGCGAGAGTTACGCCGGTCATTACGTGCCTCAGCTCGCTCACAAGATCCTTTACTACAACAAGAAGGCAAACAATACCATTATCAACCTCAAAGGGATTATAGTAAGTTGCCCTTCGTGAACTGCATATTCTTTTATCTATATTAAATTTCGTGAACCATGCGTGTTTAAGTATAGGAAACACCTGACGGCTGAGCATTGACAATTGGAAAAGCTCTAGACTCGCGTGTTATCTTGCGTTGACTTTTTGCGTTCTAATGAATGATTAAAAGCAACAAGTCATCATGCACGTCTTGGCTATTAATTTATTTTCCACATTGAGTCTCATCGACATGAAGACACATCTCTTTAGCTGTCATAATGAGTAGATAGAACAAGTGTTTTTGGTGGTTATTTTCATCATTGGAGTTGCTAGCTTCTACCCAATTGTTCCATTCGCTATGATGGAGTTTAACTAAAAAGTAAGCATATGCTTATTATCGTAGTCAACTTGAGGAATATTTGGTTTTCAATGCTGCATCTTGTAATAAATAGATAATGGGGATGCTGCACCATCATTTCTGGTGTAGTAGGTATTGTACCGTAACTAATCTCGCCACAGAACACGCGACATGCGATGTTCTTCGTCTGTCCTTTGGAGGGTGAAGTTGTGATTCGATGTATGTATAGGTGAATCGGTTTTATGTAACCATTACAAAATAGCACTAATCCAGCATAGCATAGTATAGAATTTGGGTTCATTGATTCCGGTGCATCTGAAAATCGATCTCTTATACTCCATGGGGCCCTTGGGCCTAGATAAGCCCACATCCCCATGACTCATGACATCTGCTCGATCATTTCGCATAGGCAGACCAAATATGAATTAATTTAACACTCATGCAGATTGGAAACGCAGTGATCAATGACGAAACGGACCAGAGAGGGATGTTCGAGTTCCTTGCTACCCATGCATTAATATCGGAGGAAACGGGGTATGCAATTCAAAAGTATTGCGACTTCTCACCAAATGCCACTAGTCAAGTAAGCCGGTGCATTTCGGCCGCGCTGGATGCTATTGAGGATGTTAGTCCTGTTAACATTTACAACATCTATGCCCCTTTGTGCTTCTCTTCCAACCTCACTTCTCATCCTAAGAAAACCAACGTAAGCTCAATTCCATTTACTTTTTCTGTTCTCTCAAAACTTTGCACTCCTGTACGATAATCTGAGAAATTTTAACTCAAATTTACATTGGTCATCCATTTTCGTGGTTGTGTTTTGTCTTCGCAGATCATGGACTTCGACCCCTGCGGTGACAACTACGTGCACGCGTACATGAATAGAGAAGATGTGCAAGCGGCACTTCATGCTTACGTAACGAAGCTCGATCACGACTGGGAAGGGTGCAGCAGTGTTGTTAACCAGGGCTGGAGAGATAGCCCTTCCACCGTCCTCCCTCTCCTCCAAGAATTCATGTTCAGTGGACTCCGTGTCTGGGTTTTCAGGTGAAAAAAAAAAAGGAATACACAGTTCAGTCATTGAAGGAGGGTTATGTCTTAACAAACATTTGAATATGCAGCGGCGATACGGATGGAATAGTGCCGGTGACTTCGACCAGGAGATCCCTTAGCAAGATGGGCCTCCCGATGAAGAGTCCATGGCGTCCTTGGTTCCTTGGGGGTGAGGTGAGGCGGCTCTTTTGTTTCAATGCCTATTTTAGCAAACCAACCCTATCTGAAAAGTAATCCGCGCCGTCGTCGACGGATGTAGGTCGGAGGGTATGTTCAAGTGTACAAGGGAGACTTGACGTTTGCGACGGTGCGAGGAGCCGGGCATCAAGTGCCGAGCTATCAGCCCAAGGGAGCTCTCTCTCTCATCTCCCACTTCCTTGCTGGCTCTCCACTCCCATGGAAGTAGACCCTTCAAGTGCTTGAAGATGATGATATAACGCTTGAGGACACACTTTGCTCTGCCTCTGCTTTTTTTTTCTTTGGAGTTCAAGGTGCACATGTAAGAATAATTGTGGTCCACATGACATTATTAACGGTTTAATATCAATGTAACTGTTAAACTAAATATTGGCTATAAGAAGACACGACTATTCCAGAGGTGACATTTATATGTTGTGAAGATGAAGTGTTATGATGGAAAGCACCGATTGAAGTATAGAAATAAATGTCTGGTCCTCTCTCCACCCATACAACATAATAGAAGCGTTTATCCTCCATCAAAAAAATTGCGTTAAGGTTAAAGTGGGTTAAGGGAGAGAAATCAGATTTCATCGTCTCTTCGTTTGGCATCACATTGTAAAGAAAGGTTATTACGCTATTGGACAAATGTATGTTTTTTTAACCATCTTATTGTTTGTGAAAATCATAAAATTCTAAGATCCTTTTGATGATGAATTTCCGCATTAATGAATTATGATTAGTGCTTACAATCGGTATCAGAGCGTGGTTTATGATATCATGATTTTCCGTTTATTGAAATATGGATGGTTTATGGGTTTAATTCCATTGAGTGGCTACTGTTTGAATACCTATTTGATAACTTCGTAAGATTTTTCAATGAATTAAATTCGGATGATTTTGAATCATTTGGGGCCGAAAGAGAATTGTCGATTTTGGTCAAATTCTGGCGACCCATCGGCCGGCTTCCGACCAGTACGGTCGTACCAACATGGGCAACACAAGCCCTAATCTGAAGTTTCCGTGCTGTTGCCGCCTGAAGACGGAATCCTGCGTTGAACCACTCTTTTGCCGTAGCACTCGCAGTATGAATCCACGGACAAGTTCGGAAAATAGTAAATAACAGAAGCTGGCCTTGCCCGCAGCTGTTGGTGTTTCAACTCGGTATTTAGTTTTTTCCTCTTGGACATAGCATTCCTTCCTGTCGTTGGTTTCTTATTGAAGAGTATTTTAGTGTATCTACTGGGAGAGTGACACATGAAGTAATAAATAAAATATTGGTGTGACTTTTGACACACACACACAAAATGAAGTTGGTGCATACCATGCGGGCCAAATGATGTGATTAATTGATTACAAAAGCTGTGCAAGCGAGGCATTGTGGAATGTTTAGGAATTCGAGATACCAAGCTCCAACAAGAACGTGGAATGAGCCCAATCCACACATGCATAGAGCATGCTGTCTGACAATAAAATTCAAATGGTGAAAGACTATATGAAATGGGGAAACTTATCAAAAACAATCCAAAACATATTATAATTGTCCTAATTTAATCATAAATCAATTTTTTGTCAATTGAATCCTAAATCAATTAATTATATTTGTGCCAATTCAGTCCATCTTATCAATTTTGATTGGAAATTAGGGGTGAGCAACGGTCTAGGGTCGATCCTGGAGCGGCCCAACCCGACTAGTTCTGGTCGGGTTTTTAAGACAAATAAGTCGATCCTTGATCCTGAAATCTCTAACCCAGTACTGTACGGGTTGGTCCTCGGTCCTAGGATGTCGGGTTAGTTCAACCTGGCCCAACCCGACAATATTATATATATAAATAATAAATATTGTCACTTTTTACAAGCCCATTTTTATGGAACTAGTCAATGAAATTTGTAGCAATTCTCCTCTTTGGAGAATCTATCATGGAGCTTTGTTTGTTGTCGTCTCAGTGATCCAATGCTTGTACTGGTCACTTTGGTCTTTTGTTGGAATAGCACATGTGTAACTTGGCAGGTATGCTTGAGAAATGTCTATTAGATGTCAAGATAAATACTTTACCGATATTGTATTGTAAGTGGTTATTCAAAATTTTTTTGTCACATTCAATTTGCAAATGCCACTAGTTGCATAATAGACTTCAGAAAAATTGCAGAACGCCCCTCTTTTATTTTGGTGAAATCGCATCCACCACCATTTCATTTGCATGTTAGAGAGTAGGTGACATGGAGGCATTAGTTGCAATTCATATGAGGAGGAATAGGTTTTACATGGGTGCCATGTGATTTGATGATTTTGTCGATGTTCAATCTTAGACTTGGCTTTTTTCATCAACAAGATTCACGGGTCCCCCAATCTCGGGGCTTCTTTGTTTATGAAATGCACATTCACTAGGGGTGATCGGTTCCCGGGCGGTTCCCGGTTCCCCTAGGAACCGGGAACCGGACCGGTGGAACCGGTTCCCTATTTCTTGGAACCGGGAACCGGACCGGATAGGATTGGGCGGTCCGGTCCGGTTCTCGGGCGGGTAATTAAAAAAAAACAAGAGAAGAAAAATACAAAACATGCAACGGCTCTACAAAATACTTGAATATACATGCATATAAAGTTTGCACTCTTTCAAGATGAAGCATGTATTCACCATTTAATTATATATTCCATATAATGTAGAAGATACTCATCCAAAGAAATAAATTTATATAAAAATTTCTGTTTTAAATAATTTTTTTTATAATTCTTTTAATAAAAAGTGTCGGTCCGGTTCCGGGCGTGCGGTTCCACCCCCGGAACCGGGAACCGGACCGGTAAGTTTTAGAACCGCCCGGAACCGACCGGTCCGGGCGGTTCCGGGTGGTTCCCGGGCGGGCGGTTTAGTTTGCTCACCCCTAACATTCACCATGTCTTCATTGGACATAAGTTGTTTCATAAAATGTCTTGTACAAAAAATTTAGCGGTCCCAGATTGACCCTGGGACTGGACCGGACCAATAGGGTCAGTCCGGTCCTCGGTTCCAAGCTTGAAGGGTCGGTCCATGGTCCCAAAAATTGAGGACCAAAACTGTGCGAGTTGGTCATTGGGTTGAGCATGGGACCGGCCCAACCCGGACCATGCTCACCCCTACCAGAAATCGCAAGCACAGATGTTGGCCCTCCTACGTGGCATAGTTGGCTTTGAAGTGGACACTTTTTAATAATATTTCAATATTTTTAATTGTAATTTATATTTTTATATTTTAATTTTCTTTTTTTTTCCTCCTTCTTCCTCCATCAGATACCCACCTCAGCAACCATCTAGAGGCTAGAAACGGCAAGGTTGCCCTTGCTAGCCTCACACAAGGTGGCTTTCCTAGGGATATGGGGAGGATTGACATTGTTTGTCTTGAGCGCGGCTTGCCCTTACCAAAAGCCAATGAGGGGGAGGCTTGACCTCACCTGAAGTAGGCAAGGGGTGACCTTGCCAACCTCGAGCAACTGAAGTAGGCAAGGTTGGCAAGGTCACCCCTCCCCATATCTTAGCAAGGGTGACCTAGCCTAAAGCCGATGAGGGTGATCCTCGATAGGCGTAGCCTCTGGCCATCACTGGCTAGGCGACCGATGGAGGAAGAAGGAGAAACAAAAATAAAATAATAAAATATCAAAAAATTCACGTCAGCGCCAATCATGTCACGTAGGACACCCAATGTTCACGTCACCTTGCCAAAATTAGTCTAATAGACTATATTGGTAAATTTTTAAAAGGTATAGAATTTAATTGGTATAATTGAAAAGTTTAAGACTAAATTAGTAGATGTACAATAAATTTAGGACTTTTTGCATAATTTCTCTAATAGTATATATACTATCAATTATGATAGAAGAAATATCATTGTAAACTATTGTAAGTGAGTGATTGAGGAGATCTTCTTCCAACCTTGGCCATCCGACGGTCCCTGATTAATGTGAAAAGAACCAAGGAGGTACATCATTTATTAAGGTACCTTTAGCTAATTCTCTCTCGACTTTTAAAAGGGGAGATGACTTGGCATTATCTAAACTGGATCGAAATTCACATTAGATTTGTTAGAATGAGCTGGGCAATTTGGAGAGCAATTGTTTCGCAAAAAATAAATGATTTAAAAAGTATTTTCTTAAAATTTTGTATGTAAAGGCTGTAAAAATGAATGAACGAAAAATATTTAAGTACTTGTACATAAATTACTTTAATAAATAAACATACCTTGGTCTAATAGCACAGAAAATCCCCAGCTGTACACTTATATGACTTTTATCATAAAATAATTTTGGTATCACAAAAGCTCCCAAACTGAGAACCTTGCCAACATGTACCCCTAACTAATGCATAGTTGTCACATTTATTTTTGTATCACAAAAAAAAATCTCAAACTAATGCACGTGTTCCACATTTACTCCAAAAACATATTAGCCGAGGGTTAAACATGACATGGGTTTACTAATTATATTTTTTGGTGCGGAAAAATTAGTTTTTGGATAAATGTAGCATGAGTATATTAGTGTAGGAGTTTTAGCAACAACAAAATTAGTTTAGAGTAAATGTGACAAGAGTGTACCAACTTGGTGTTTTTGGTGATATTATCCCAAATACTTTTCTTTAATTAATTATTTCAAGAAATAGAAGTAATCATTTCTAGAAAAAAAAATGTATTAATAGTAAGCTTCTTCTTATTTTTTTAATAGGAGAAAGTATTTAGTGAGTGCGACATACGTATTAATATATGTATTAATAATCACCTCGATCATTAGATAGAGTAGATCCCACATGGCTACCACTAATTAGATAAAGAGAAATCAGAGTATACACCGTCAATGTAAGAAAGAAACAGATACACGAGCGGCCTTATACACTATTGATTTGAGAGAATGTAATTCTAATCCTCAAATCAAAGGTGAATGGAACCGTCATAAACTCCACGCCAAACAATGTATGCTCTATTTTTTCCTTAAACATATCTATCAAGGTGCGGTTCAGGACATTCCAACAGATGCCCTGAGTAATTTCCCGATTAGTATAGACTTGTCAACTGGTTGACCAGCTCAAATGCATATGTGCCTTTCAAACCCTGCCAAGAAAGAAGTCCAAAAGAAAACAAAATTTTGCCCCTCATCATCACTTTGTCTCTAGCGTCCCAACACCCAAAAAAAATCTACACCATATAAAACACGAAGTATGAAACTATAAACTTTTCAATCCATCACTGTTGTGAAGAGAAAGATTTTGGCATTGAAGATGGATGAGGGGAACGTGTCATCAAGGGCATATGGACAGGCGCTTGCCACCTCTAGTTGATGAGGTTTGCGCCGGAAAAAATCAGAGCAGTCTTCAATTCCCATTTGAACTCAAGAGAAAAACCATTTATTCATTATGTCATCGCTCACGGATTCAATCTCCAGTTTGATAAACAATGTGTGTTTCGTCAGAGATGACGACATGTGTTGCACCGCTTGCTTTCATGTCGGTTGCTCAGCCGAACTTAGCCAAGAATGTCAAAACTATGCAACTTCAGTTCGATGAGAATCAGGACTATTTCCATTATACGGAAAAGAAGGTCTAGGCATACCATGTTATAGAGCTTTATCGACGTTGAAACCGGGTCAGTTTCGGGTTTACCTCACTGAATTTTTGTCATGTTTCGTTAATATCAAATGGGCGCTTAGTTTCCATCGAAAGACAACCAATTAGGTGAGGAAAGGAACCTACTGCTGATACTCGACGTTGATGACCGCGGCGGACGACTTTGCAATGGTGCCGAACGCAGTCATCGAGAGGACGATGGTTGTGCCGCTGCTCGAGGGACGTGAAGTCGATGATAGCGCACGATCGACGATCCGGACTTGGATGGTCTGGCTGGGAATGCAGGTTCCCGAGACGGAGGCGCTGATGCACCGCACTAGGTACTGCCTCCCGCACGACGCTCCGTTGTCCCATATCCCTTCACCTGCCGCTGCAAAGAGGTTGCTCGACGGGAACTGCGACGGATCGTTGCCGAAACAGGCCGTCGCTGAAAGATAATGACGTCAAACTCGTGTGCTGGAGAGAGAGAGAGAGAGAGAGGAGAGAGAGAGAGACAGAGAGATTTTACGTACGAGTGTATGGAGGACTGTAGTGAGCGGCAGTGCCGACATCGGCATGCGAGAGACGAGGCTGCATAGCCGACAGAAGAAAGGCGAGCAGAAAAAGAGAGAGAAATGGCGTGCTAATGCCGGAGGGCTTCATTGCTCTGGAAAGATCTGCAAGGCCAACGTGATGATGCCTGAATGCAACGAGATAAGAAGTGCTCCGTCGTCTGTCCATCCGTTTTAGACTTTTTTCACCAGTTTTGACATGTGAACGTGACGCAGCAAAGTCAACGAGGTTCGATGTGATTGTCATTTCTTCAGTGGTTGTTCGTGTACATCCGTGCGACACTTCGCGTGACGATGTTTGCTTCAGACTGACTGACACATGCGATATGGAGAACCAACTTACGCTGCGAGAGCTGGAGAATCTGGTCCTCGGGGAGTTCCAAGTTCGTGCTGCCGAGCTTCAATTCATCAACCTGGAATTGCGAAGATTCATTGACTGATTTTTAAGGGATTTCAATTTAATGCAAGAATTGATGATGGAAACCAACTCTCTCTTTCTTTTATCTATTATCGGCAACAATAACATAAAAATCTTTACTCTCATTCCAATTTTCATTTCTTGATTTGCTGGGTTATACGTATATAATTTCATTCTCCATATTTTGTATTCTATGCAAAATAAAGAATAAGGTCCATTGTATCACGGGAGAACAACCAATAGAGTCTATCACACCGATTTTCATTTTCCGTGAGGTGGAACTATCATATAGGATTAGGTGACTAACGGATTTGGATATTGTATATGTAACAGCCCCCAACTTTGATTTTTCTCCCTCTCCCCTTTCTTTTCCCCTCTTCCGCCGCACATCTCCTACTTCTTTGACTTTTTTTCTTTCCCCTCTCCTTTTCTTTTCCCTTCTGCAGCACGCCACCCACTGCAGCCTACACCCCGTCCCATCTCTCTCTCTCTCTCTCTCTCTCTCTATATATATATATATATATTTTTTTTCTTTCCCTTCCTTCCTCCTGCTTGGTCGTTCTTCCTGGTTCTTCTTCCTCGAGCGCCGAGCGAGCGGATGTTGCCGCTCTCGCTTCGCTGCTTCTGGTGTTGCAAGTTGCAGCCACCGGAGCTCCGCCAACCCGACGTGGGTAACGCCGAGCCCTCGCCGCGTCGCCTCTCTCCACGCTCCGACGCCGCCCTTGTTCCTCCATCTCCAGCACCACCCACCACCCACGAGCCATCTGACCATTCAGCACCGTCTCAAGCCGTTGGTGATCCTCGGCGAGTCCTAGATCATTGTTTGGTCGCTGGAGTTAGAGACGGCCAGCTCGAACGGAGCACGAACCGATATGGAACTCCTTCGCCGGAGCTGTTCTTCTTCGTCGTCTCATCCTTAGCCCCAACCAGCCACCCACGGCCGAGAATCAGCTCCAAGAGCCTCGCCGGAGTCTCGCCGGAAAAGTCGCCGGAACCCTCGCCGGCGCCGGTGCGGGGGCCGTGAGCATGGGCCTCCCCTCTGATGCTTGAGCCCAAACTTGGTGGGCCATAGTCAACCCAACTTGGCTCAAGAAGAAAAAAAAGAAAAGAAAAGAAAAAGGAAATGAAGAAAAGAAAAGAAAAGGAAATGGAAATGGAGAAAGAAAAGAAATAGAGAAAATTCGCGGACCGCCATCAGTCGCTTGAAGACACAAATTGATGTGAGTAGACCTTCTAAACCTTAATTAGGCATGTTTATTGCTTTAGTAAAATTATTAGGGTAATTGTGTTGATTTATGGCGTGATTGGATTGGTTATCGGTGAAAAAATTAGCCGCGATTGTAACATCAGGTTTTAGAGGAACGGTGCGAGGTTAGTATGGACGGTTTCATGCACTCTCGTTAGCTGCATATTTTATTTATTTAATTTCAGCATTTATTTATTTAATTTTAGTATATATTTAATTTAATTTAATTTCAGTATTTAATTTTTTGCATTATTTAATTTTGCAATTAATTGGTTGCCTGGGTCACTTGATTAGTCTTAATCGTCGAGATTTGGGCTTGGCTAAAGTTGAGTGACAGATTTGATGATTTAAGAGTGAGGTTGAGATCGGCCTATTATAGTTGTGTATAAATTGTTAGGAAAGTGTGGTGCGATGGAATGAGTATGAGGTCACAAGGACCCATTTATAATTTGGCAAAATAGGTCGATCATGGCCATGTACTGAGTACCATAATTTGATATCGAATGGATGGATTGAGTACGAGGAGATATAAATTGGATGTCGAAGGAAGTCTAATTGGAGGCTGGTGGAGTGACGATTAGTGAAAGTTGAATAGCGATGTGATGATGAGATAGGAAGGCTAGTTAGGTCTTAGGCCAATTGTGTACGGCCTTAAATTATTGATTGCGCAATTTATTTCATTATTGTTTTATTTGTGTAATAGATCTTGATTGGTGAGATGATTGAGCTTAGTGCCAAGTAGCGACTAGGGTTTGGTAGACTCGTGGATAGACCGAACGCGGAAAAGATATACTATAGGAGAGCAAGTACGACAGGATAGAGAGTGAGGTTGGAGTATGTCTATGGTGACTTAGGAGACGTGAGGTGCGATTAGGGACCCTAGGGCAATTGACAGACCTAGTTTTGGGTTAGGGGTTGGCTCATTGAGATATTTATATCTCAACCTGTTGTGGTAACCATTTTTTAGGTACATGATTGGAGATTGAATTTTGGAGGCGAGTTTTGTGGGAGTTGACAGGGCTAAGATTAACGCTTCCGTTGGAGACTTGAAGGCCAGCGACCTGCCTAGGACGTCGCTATTGTTTGGCCAAAGAGAAGAGGAAAATCGAGAACCGTCGCACGCTCGGAAGATCGGGCCGTGACAATTTTGGTATCAGAGCATGGATAGAACCTTGATAGGTTAAGTTCCCGGTTAGAGCTTGGAGTGATAAGGTTGAATTATGCTCACCGGAAGAGCAAGTTGGAGACTTGCTTTGCGAAGTGTAAGTGATCAGAGGATTAGTTGAACATAATAGGCATGTTGGAATCAGAGTGAGGAACCTTTCTCGGAGTGATAAGCTAGGATCTTAAGACCAGATCAAGGTTAGGGCCTAGGAGGACTAGGATTATAGAGCGATAAGGACGGATTGGATTATTGAGGATGGTAGAACATGTTTTAGAGACAATATTAGATATTTTGCCAGCAATTAATAGGATTGGTGTCATTTGTTTAGCCGAGTTGGCACGGTATGGGACGTGTTCAGCAAGGCCGGACATTTGACTAGCAACCCCTAGGATTGGTGTCATTTGTTAGCCGCGTTGGCACGGTATAGGACGTGTGCAGCAAGGCCGGACATTTGACTAGATGAACATAGGATGTCATCTGTTTAGCCGCATTGGCACGGTATGGGACGTGTGCAGCAAGGCCGGACATTTGACTAGAGACCACTAGGGTGGTCTTGTGTTTAGCCGCGTTGGCATGGTATGAGACGTGTGCAGCAAGGCCGGACACTTGACTTGATTGTTGTTATATAACTGTGATGTGTTATGAATTTGATGAACAGGAGATCCGTAGAGTAGCCGACGTTGCTAGTTATCGCGCGTCGATGAAGGTGGGGCCGGTGATGGCATTGCTGGTTATCGCATGTCATATGAAAGCATTGCTGGTTATCGCGTGCTACTTGAGGGCATTGCTGTGTATCACATGCCGGTGAAAGCACTGCTGGTTATCGCGTGCTACTTGAAGGCGTTGCTGTGTATCGTACGCCGGTGAAAGCACTGCTGGTTATCGCGTGCTACTTGAGGGGGCGTTGCTGTGTATCACATGCCGGTGAAAGCACTACTGGTTATCGTGTGCTACTTGAAGGTGTTGCTGTGTATCGCACGCCGGTGAAAGCACTGCTGGTTATCGCGTGCTACTTGAGGGCGTTGCTGTGTATCCCATGCCGGTGAAAGCACTGCTGGTTACCGCGTGCTACTTGAAGGCGTTGCTGTGTATCGCACGCCGGTGAAAGCACTGCTGGTTATCGCGTGCCGGTGAAAGCACTGTTGGTTACCGCGTGCTACTTGAAGGCGTTGCTGTGTATCGCACGCCGGTGAAAGCACTGCTGGTTATCGTGTGCTACTTGAGGGCGTTGCTGTGTATCGCGCGCCGATGAAAGCACTGCTGGTTATCGCGTGCTACTTGAGGGCGTTGTTGGTTATCACGCGCCGAGAAGGACATTGCTGGTTATCGCATGTCGTGAGAAAGCACTGCTGGTTATCGCGTGCTACTTGAGGGCGTTGCTGGTTATCGCGCGCCGAGAAGGACATTGCTGGTTATCGCATGTCATGAGAAAGCACTGCTGGTTATCGCGTGCTACTAGAGGGCGTTGTTGTGTATATCTCACGCCAGTAATGACATCATTGTATGACCGCATGTTGTTTATAGCGCCACTGTGTGATCGCACGCTTTGTTTTTGTGATTATAGTACTTTTAATTATTGATTGTTGTTGTGGACTGTTGTTATATCATATGTGGGGTTGTGGAATCTAGTTGAGTAGATTCTAAGGATGGGTCGGAATTAGAGACTGTCGTTGTGCGAGGAAGTTGAGTTGGAGTAGTTTATGGGATGTAACTTCCACGATTCTTTTGAAGTACGACATGGAAGTCGCCATTTCTTGGCTCTAGAGGATTGAAAAAAAAAGTGTCAGTGATAAAACACATCGATGTCGTTAAAGTGGTTGTGGCATTTTATCCTTGGGAAGATGACGCCAACTACAGGCGAAAGGCCACGGAGGGAATGGTTTTCCCTGAAGAAGTGGATAGATTTGGAACGCTATGGTGAGAGCGTTTAGTGGGAATTATTTCTTGGGCACTGCTAGAGCGAAAAAGGTGGCCGATTCCATGTGACTTCGCCAAGGTTGACGTTGAGTGAAAAGTACGAGGCGAGATTTGTCAAGTGTCTTGACTTGGACGATGGGAATCAAAGTAGCGCAGAGGAAGCGTGATGGACTTATGAGATTATGGATTTTATCTCTCGAGGTAGAAGGACTGCTCAAGGAAGGTGACCAAAGTTTGGGTAACAATGGTAGTGTGTCGACAAAAGGATCGACTTGGGAGAGATCGCCATGGGGCGAGAATTTTTGGAATTGTCTTAAAAAGGAGTACCAAGGTTACTCTGAGGAATTAAAATTTGGAAAGTGAGGACTAGGATTGTCCACAATGTTGAGTTTCAAGGAATCTAAAGTGAATGATTAAGTTTTGTATGTTGGGGAAGATCGATCAAGAGAGATGATCGGAGAGGTTAAGTCCTAAGGAAATTGGACAAGACGAATTTCGAGGACGAAATTCTCTTAAGGGGGGAAGATTGTAACAGCCCCCAACTTTGACTTTTCTCCCTCTTTGTTCTCTCTCTCTCTCTCTCTCTCTCTCTCTCTCTCTCTCTCTCTCTCCTTTCTTTTTCCCCTCTTCTGCCGCACATCTCCTACTTCTTTGACTTTTTTCTTTCCCCTATCCTTTTCTTTTCCCTTCTGCCGCACGCTACCCCCTGCAGCCCGCACCCCGTCCCATCTCTCTCTCTCTCTCTCTCTCTCTCTCTCTCTCTCTCTCTATTTTCTCTCCCTTCCTTCCTCCCGATTGGTCGTTCTTCCTGGTTCTTCTTCCCCGAGCGCCGAGCGAGCGGATGTTGCTACTCTTGCTTCACTACTTCTAGTGCTGCAAGTTGCAGCCACCGAAGCTCCGCCAACTCGACGCGGGCAACGCCGAGCCCTCGCCGCATCACCTCTCTCCACGCTCCGACGCCGCCCTTGTTCCTCCATCTCCAACACCACCCACGAGCCATCTGACCATTCAGCACCGTCCCAAGCCGTTGGTGACCCTCGGCAAGTCCTAGATCATTGTTTGGTCGCCGGAGTTAGCGCCGACCAGCTCGAACGGAGCACGAACCGGTATGGAACTCCCTCGCCGGAGCTGTTCTTCTTCGCCGATGACTTCATCGTCTCATCCTTAGCCCCAACCAGCCACCCACGGCCGAGAATCAGCTCCAAGAGCCTCACCGGAGTCTCGCCGGAAAAGTCGCTGGAACCCTCGCCGGCGCCGGTGTGGGGGCCGTGAGCATGGGCCTCCCCTCTGATGCTTGAGCCCACACTTGGTGGGCCATAGTCAACCCAACTTGGCTCAAGAAGAAAAAAAAAGAAAAGAAAAGAAAAGAAAAGGAAATGGAAATGGAGAAAGAAAAGAAAAAAAGGAAAGGAAATAGGGAAAATTCGCGAACCGCCATCAGTTGCTTGAAGACGCAAATTGATGTGAGTAGACCTTCTAAACCTTAATTAGGCATGTTTATTGCCTTAGTAGAATTATTAGGGTAATTGTGTTGATTTATGGCGTGATTGGATTGGTTAGCAGTGAAAAAATTATATGCGATTATAACGTCAGGTTTTAGAGGAACGGTGCGAGGTTAGTATGGACGGTTTCATGCACTCTTGTTAGCTACGTATTTCATTTATTTAATTTCAGCATTTATTTATTTAATTTTAGTATCTATTTAATTTAATTTAATTTCAGTATTTAATTTTTTTTCATTATTTAATTGTGCAATTAATTGGTTGCCTAGGTCACTTGATTAGTCTTAATCGTCGAGATTTGGGCTTGGCTAAAGTTGAGTGACGGATTGGATGATTTAAGAGTGAGGTTGAGATCGGCCTATTATAGTTGTGTATAAATTGGTAGGAAAGTGTGGTGCGATGGAACGAGTATGAGGTCACAAGGACCCATTTATAATTTGGCGAAATAGGTCGATCATGGCCATGTACTGAGTACCATAATTTGATATTGAATGGCTGGATTGAGTACAAGGAGATATAAATTGGATGTCGAAAGAAGTCCAATTGGAGGCTGGTGGAGTGACGATTAATGAAAGTTGAATAGCGATGTGATGATGAGATAGGAAGGCTATTTAGGTCTTAGGCCAATTGGGTACGACCTTAAATTATTGATTGCGCAATTTATTTCATTATTGGTTTATTTGTGTAATAGATCTTGATTGGTGAGATGATTGAGCTTAGTGCCAAGTAGCGACTAGGGTTTGGTAGACTCGTGGATAGACCGAGCGCGGAAAAGATATACTATAGGAGAGCAAGTACGACAGGATAGAGAGTAAGGTTGGAGTATGTCTAGGGTGACTTAGGAGACATGAGGTGCGATTAGGGACTCTAGGGTAATTGACAGACCTAGTTTTGGGTTAGAGGTTGGCTCATTGAGATATTTATATCTCAACCCGTCGTGGTAACCATTTTTCAGGTACATGATTGGAGATTGAATTTTGGAGGCGAGTTTTGTGGGAATTGACAGGGCTAAGATTAACGCTTCCGTTGGAGACTTGAAGGCCAGCGACCTGCCTGGGACGTCGCTATTGTTTGGTCAAAGAGAAGAAGAAAATCGAGAACCGTCGCGCGCTCGGAAGATCGGGGCGTGACAATATACGTCATTAACACGTAAATTGCTTCATTATCGTCCAATATGCATGTCCGAACCTAGTTATTATCCTATTTTTCTTTTTGAAATGGATTATATGAATCAATCGATCACCATCCTACCTAAAGGCTAACCTAAAAGGAAGAACCTTCTCCTCCTAATTGATGGAGTTTGCTTTATATCTCAAGTGATTGGAAACTGACTTCACATCATCTCCTTATCTTCTTATGATCTTGTTGGAGCGATGATAGATGAGATTTAGGTTGGATCATTAACGTATTTGTAGGAATGTCGTGAAGCCAAAATGTAAAGGTTGTCTGACATTCATTTATATAAGAAAATTATCGAAGATTCAAAGGCTTGAAAATTACCGAACAATAGTTGCGTGTCAAGAGCCCCAATACCGAAGCCTGAGCCTAGTGTTTCCCTTCAGTCGATCACTCACTTTTTAGGAGAAAACTTGTGTCGGATTGTTCGGATGATACAGACTAGAGAGAGATGAGCTCTTTATATATTTCGACATCTCCAATCGCAACCATAGGCTCCCATTGATCTAGTGGTGGAGATCCAATCTCATTATCGGTAACCTAGCTCATTCATTACAAGAATTCTCTAGAATAAAAGTGCACATTACCCATACACATGCCTAGGAATATTCTGAAGTGTTATAGAAACCCTAAACTCTTGGAAGTTTGGAAACTTACGTCGTCATCTTATCCACCTCCTATGCATATTGTAAGTTGATGATATTTGGTTCGTGACGTGTGGATCATGTTGAAGAGCGGAGCCCTGAATGATGTTATCAAAGGAATCCTTCGCATGCTGCTTTCTCGCCCCAGCAGCTGATTGTTTCGGGAAATGTAGTGGCCTAGACGTGGAAGCTGAACCCACAAAGCAATGGATCATGGGCTCGTCGACTGACCTAAAAACATATGGAACTTTGCCCAGATAATATGGCTCAGGCCCACTGTCTTTCCGTCTCTGACCGCAAGCTTCAGCGACGAAAACATTGGAAACGACACCATCCTTTTTCCAGTGCAGAAAAGCACCATAAATCCATTGACTCTGCTGATCATGCAACTCCGCCTCAGCAAATGCATGGATTCGACTTGACTAAGGTCAACAACAACTACAGTCACAATCTTAGTCCCAGTCTCCTCCAAGTATTCTTAATCTCTTCTACCACCCTAGAGAGATCTCTTCTTCAACAATGTCGCTAGTGAATCTCATGAATGCGTCCGCCATGTTGTGTTCATGCACGAGGTATATTTTTCTTGATTGATTTGCTTCTGGCATTGCCGTCTGAATATGTATCTACTTTGCTTTTTCTCTTCCTGTTATAGCCTTCGGGGAGCAACTAAGTGGAGACACCCTTGAGCTTTTGACTTTCGCATTCATTATTAAAACTACAATATACTACGGAGAGAGATTGGAATTCCTTTGTCGATGCACTTTTTTCGCTGTTTGTTTCCTTAATCTTGTCTGGTGTTAACATTGATCATGTCCTTTTGTTTTGAATGTTAGATGGCAGTTTAATCACAGTTCAGACATGAGCTTCGCCTGCCATATGCGGGATTATCTACTTGATTTTCGGCGCCCGGCCTCTTTTGATCTTAGGGGTCACGAAACCAACTCTTGCAATGTACACTTCTCTGCACTATTTTGCCAAGGGATGGTCGGACTTGGGGAGAGATTTGCACTTGGCATAGGCTGGGTGGTAAGGGAATGGAAGTTTTCTTACGGTCATGTAGAGCTAACATTGTTCCCAACAAACCGCAATGAGCTTGCTTGCCGGGGTCCAGTTCGGCCGAGCCCGGTGCTCGAGACAAGTGCTCAAGTCAAGCCTCAATTGTGGCTCGGGCTCATCACCAATCCCAACAGACCTTGTATATAGGGCTCACTCACTTCGGTGGAGTTCGGGCTAGCCCGGCATTCAAGACTCCAGATCAACTCAAGCCTCGATCTCGGGTCGTCTGGATCGACAGTGGTGGCGGAGGGGATGCACACGAGAGAGAGAGAGAGAGAGAGAGAGAGAGAGAGAGGAGCTGGCAGCTTTGTCAAGTCAAGCTGCAACAAATCTGTGGTAGACAACGTGTATCAACACAGAAGCGAGCGCCAAGGCAACAGCGAGGTTGTGGGAATCAAATTCGCTATCAAATACCAACTTTCTCTTATTCATTGTGAATCAAATTTTATGCAATTTTGTAAACCAATCCTACAATATCTTATGGTCAAAATAGCGACTTTGTATGTATAATATATGCACATCAAGAGCTTAAAGTGAAATAATTAGATGGATATGAATTTTCATAGGTTAGATTAATTATGAAAATGTTTACATTCTATGAATAGGATACCGGTCACTAATTATACACTGCATGTAAATGGTCAAAAGAGTTAAAAAGGGTCAATTTTCTGACATACCCATTTGATGGCTCTAATTGTTGCATCACTTCCTATAATCATATCGATACAATCATGAGCTTTAGGCTTGTAATCACTAGACTAGCACCTCTATTTGTACCTAAGCTCTTTAATTGTAACCATAATCTCCCATTTCATCTAACGGTGGAGATCAAATTTTCCTATCTACCACCTACCCCATTAATTATAATAATTCTCTAAAAATATAAGTGTACATTACCCATAATATCCCTAGGAATATTCTGAGTGCCCATGGAAATCATAAACTCCTAGAAGCTTCAAGCACTACAAAAAAACTGTAATTTAGCTACGGAAAATTAGCAACGAAAAAAAATCCATCGCTAATTCCAACGGAATTTGCTATGAAAAATAATATCCGCAGCTAATTAGTGATGGAAAAAAAATTCCGTCGCAAGTTTGTGATGAAAAAAGTTTCGTCCCAAAATCCGTCGCTAATTAGCGACGGATTTCTTTTCCATCGTTAATTAGGGAAGGATTATATTTCTGTCGCAAAATCCATCGCTAATTAGCGACGGAAATAATGACAGAAAAATAATTCCGTCGCAAATTTGTGATGGAAAAACTTCGTCGCAAAATCCGTCGCGAATTATCTACGGATTTTTTCCCGTCGCAAAATCTATTGCTAATTAGCTTCGGATTTTTTTTCGTCGCAAAATCCGTCGCTAATTACCTACGGATTTTTTTCGTCACTAATTTAGTGACTGTTTTGTTTTTCGTCATGAATGAATCCGTCGCAAATTTAATTAAATGTTCTTTGAAATTTGGCATTAGAGCGCGAAGAATGTAGCGATTTCCCTCCCTCCCGCTCGGTCATCTCACCAGTCATCTTCTCCCTACGATTTTCTTCTCCCTCACCCTAACCCTATGGTGCTCTCCCTCACCAAAAAAGGCCGCCTCTCCTCCACCTCGTCGGCACCTCCCTCGATTTAACTCTCTGTGTCTCTCTGTGTGTTCGTCGCTCTTCATCATCTTAGCAACCTCGAACACCCTCCCCCTTTTGCAATCGCAATCGCGTTCTTAGTTCGTGGTTGCTGGAGACTAGAGGGGTGTGGAATTAGAATCGGAATTGGGTATGTCTCGGAGCAGCGTCAGCAATAGCGGCCCCGACTTCGATCTTGCTGAGGAGATCCTCGCGGAGATGCCCACCGACCCTTACGACCAACTCGATCTGGCTCGTAAGATCACCTCCATGGCCATCACTTCCCGCGTCTCCCATCTCGAGTCCGATTTACAGGTGACCTTCTTCTTCTTCATCATCTTCTTCGCCTCCTGCGAGTTGGTTCGTGTTCGTTTGGTCCGCTCGATTGTTTGGTTCAGGATCGTTATGGATCTGCTGAGTAAGCTGGTTGTCTTGGTCTTGTGGATGGCGTTGGATTTGTTATGGCGCGGATTCACTCTTTGTTTGGGATGCTGGATTTGTCAATGCAGTGTTGCTCATTGTTTGTGCTTTGAGTTTAGAAAGAAATGAGACCTCAATCGATGCGTCTGACTAGAAAAGAAGATGGAAAAGACGAAACCTTTTTCTTTTGAGTCCGCATTGTTGGCCATCCACCTGGAGGCTAAGAGATGCAAGTTGAAGTATGATATTCTTGACTACTGGAAGTTTCATTGATTAAGTTCAATGATTTGCCGACGGTGTGCATTCTTTTCATATAAACGATGGGAATTCATGGAAGAGATTGGGGCTGGGAATTATGTATGTCTATTCTAAGTTTCTTTATGTGCCTCTGGGTATGCATTTCGTTCTCTGCTTGTCCAAGTGAGTTACTTCTCCCTCCATTTTTGTTGTTAAGAGATTACCATGCTGTTTTTCTAATGAATAACGAGTACATTGATTGATGTGCAAAGGTAAGGAGTCTAAGGATGTTGTCAAAATGTTAATGGATTGAGATGCATCTTCGTTCTCTTTGTGTTTAGTTCCCCTTTGCTTGGCCTTTCATTTATTTTATTTCCAATTATCATTAGAATAGAGGTCATATTTTGCTGAATGCAATTATTCCAGGAAGAGCCGATGGAACCTTTGCATCGCTTCTGCTCTTTGCTTGTTTTCTTTTTGGATTTGAAGTAGATGAGAAGTAGAAAAAAAAATTCCTTTCCCTGAAAGATTTATCTTTCTTCTTTGAATGGCTATAGAGTTGCTCTTGTTAGTTGGCCTAGCTAGCTGCTAGTTTGAAATAAGTTCAATCCACAAGGTTGCTCTTTGATTGGAATACTTTCCATTTCATAATGGCTCCTCTTGATGTTTTGTCTGGTCTTGTAAATTTTCATCTGATAGGAAACCTATTGATGGTCCTTGGTATTTGCAAGAATGGCTTTACCTTAAATGGAAACAATGGGACTACCAGAGTGATTGCCGATATCAGTGTATGCTTGTGAGAGAAGAGGAAAGACATGAACTTGGCCACAAACCTGTTAAATATCATGGGAAATGGCCGTTCAAGTGTGTCTATGGAATTCAGGTTTCCACATTGAATTTGTTGATGTGTGTATCTGATCATATTTTTCTTTTGCATTTATGCTCAATATTCATCTGATAAATGGAATCTTTATGGCCCAAAGGGCTTTTAAATAAAGGAAAGATTTTTAGCAAGTAATTTGTTTATGTCATGTTGAACTTTGCAGGTGAACTATGTGATGAATACATTACTTTCGATGCACATGGTAATTGCATTTTTTGTTGCTGTTATTCTAGACGACACTATTCCTGGTAGCAAGCAAGAACGGGGTGTTTATGTGTGGTCTAAACGGGAGATTGCGAGGAGGGAGCCTGCAATTACTAAGGACTATGAGCTTCCATTCAAAGTCAGGAAGTTCTTTAGATGGGTTAATGGGTTGGGTTCTTAGCACTGGCGCCACCAAGTGGCTAGATCATTGCGTTGAAGCAGCTGTCCATACGAGTTGAGTGTAACAAGTCTTGGGTTCGGCTGCATTGTTCAACACAATATTGAAGGGGAGCAATACTACGGTATGTACTTTTCTTGCAAAGTAGGACAACATGAGCCAATAGATTTTGGATGAGTTGCAATATACATTTGAGGTCTCTAGAGATCTTGTTGTGTTTGTAATTTTTTGAATTGTTAGAGGTAGTTACTGAAATGTCTAGATACAGCTTTTGGCAAGCTAGAAGCTCTGTTGTGTAAATTTTGTTTGGATCATCTTTTTCTTAGGCGAATTTTGCTCGGATTTCAAATGGAAATCAGTTCTACTCGAAAATATTGATTACAGCCTTGATGTATCCTCTTACTCATAATTCTTATGTTTCATGTGATCTAAAAAATAGTCCCTAAATAATATTCGTTGCAAATTTTGTCGCTGAAAAATTAATAAAATTTTGTTGATAAATTCGTTCCGAAACAATGTTCGTAATAAAATTCAAAATTTTTTGTGGCAACTTAGCGATGAATTTCGATACAAATTACAGTCTAAAAAGACGAAAATCGATGCAAATTAGCGTTGCATTTTGATGCAAATTACAATCCAAAAAGACGACAATCGAGGTAAATTAGTCACGAATTTTGTCACAAATAATTATTATCGACAAATTTTAGCGACGAATTTAGCCACGAAACCAATTTTGCGACGAAAATTTAGCGATGGGAAAAATTGCATAGCTAATTAGCGACGAATTTAGTGACGGAAAAAATTCCCTAGCTAATTAGCGACGAATGTAGCGACGGAAAAAATATCCGTAGCTCATTTGCTACGGATTTAGCGACGGAAAAAAATCTGTAGCTAATTAGCGACGAATTTTGCAACGAAAATGTTGCAACGAAAGATATCCATCGCAAATTAGCGATGAATTTTGCGATGGAAAAAAAATCCGTAGCTAATTTGGCGACGGATTTTGCTACGAAAATTTTGCGACGAATTTTGTGACGGAATATATCCGTCGCAAATTAGTGACGAAAAATCCATTTTTCGTCACTAAATTTCGCGACGCCTATTTTGCAACGGAAATATTTCCGTGGCAAATTTCGTCGCAAACAGGTTTAGCGACGGATTTTATTAAATTTTCTGTCGCTAAATCTGTGGCGAAATGACAGTATTTTTGTAGTAAAGATTTGCACTGTCATTTTAGCCACCTCTTAGACTTATTATGTCGTGCAACTTCTGGTCGGTGAATATATGTCAAGGCACATGTACACGCTTGTGTGCCCGACGACGCAAAAGACCCGCGGATCGTCCGCACGAGCCTTGAATAATGTTTGGGAACCATCGAGTTCGAGCGGAGCCAACCCAAGTTTAGATTCCCATATTTTCTTTAACCAGACCTTCGAATGCTTGGCCAACGATTTCCCCGCCAAGCAGCTGACTGACCAGAATCCAGATCTCGACGGAGGCAGGAGCTGTCCCGTGAGATCGCGTGAGCCTGGATGTGAAAACTGGACCAGCAAAGCAACAGATCATGGGCTCGTCTGCTGACCCAAAAAACGTATGGCACTTTGCCCAGCTAACTATAGCTGCTTCTCTTTAACCCCTCCCTAACTTGCAAGTTTTAGCGACGATAACATTAGGCATCGTGTCGATAAGAAGATCGTATGATCTTCAATCAAATCGTTTCGACTGGGAAATGAGAACCCGTTTCCCTCTTGTACACGTTATTGACTCTTACAAATGCGCTACTTTTCGGCAACTTTCTGATTTTATGATATCTACATTTTCCTAAACTTAATAACATTCTTCATTTGTCCAGTCTGTTTAGTCACTTTGATGTTAGTTTGCTTCATTTATGCCCACTGCTCGGCCAATATGATATCTACATTTCCCTAGAGATAATGACACCCTTGGTTTTCCCTCAGTGTAAGGTTGCTTCATTTATGTTCTCTGCTCGGCCAAAAATGCACGAGAAAACAGAAGGGTGAGTGAGTTTACTTTTAACAGGTAATGATCGCTATAATTCACAGCTACAAAGGAGTCCGAATCATGTCAGATCTAGGGCAACATCTTCAATTCGTTTTTGCGAGAGGAGAAGACAGAAGAACCAATCTCGTAGGCGTTGACATGCGTTCCAGAGACCCTCGTGCCATCACTAGCTGGCATAGCAAAGAGACATTGTAAAAGGCAATAATGCGATTAACTCATGTCCTCCTTCCCCAGTAAAACAGCAATGGAATCTTCTTGGATGTTTCGGAATATTATTATTGCATGCTCTTGCGAGCTGTTCTCGCTTCGTACCGTGTCCGAGATTTATAGTGAGTTCACAGCGTGTTACATGCAAGAAAGTAACGTGTGAAATCAATGAAACTATCGGATGATTGAAAAGAGATTAAAAAAATCACGACAGTTGATGAGTAAGTCCATAGTTAATTGAACTCATTTTGATTTTTCAATGCAATAATTGCGGCTGGGATTAGTTCACTTTAATTCCACGCATTCGCAAGAATTGTCCGAATTCAGTCCCCCAAAAGTAACGCCCCCACGATGAAGCCAATACGAAGTATGATGTGGACGAAATCAATGTCGCCATGGGAAAATTACTTCTTTGTTTTTTTGGTAAATATGGGAAAATTACTTTGTCCCGGCCATTCTCCAAGAACAACATTCAGAAGTACGAACAATTAGTCAAACTAGTTTTTAAAAAAAAACAAAAGAGAGGAATTTTGCATATGCGATCTATTACATAAATGTACATACATAAAAGTAAGGAACACGTAAGTCTATTTATAGACTTTACATGTTGACTATCTATAGTAACAAATCAAAATGATACTAAAAAATATCATAAATATTTAGAATGTCATCAAAATATTCAGAATATCATAAATATCTATAACATCGTTAAGGATATCTAGAATATTCTAAAAATATATCTAACAAAACTCTCACTAAGATTTCATTTCGAGGATGATTCTGATTACTTAAATTTCTTCACAGCAGGCGGCTTTCATGCTTCATTTGGGTAGATGATGCCTAGCAAATTCGAAGACGCACGTAAAACGCCCTGGCATTATTACCTCCTTCTTGCCATCTTTTCCTGGCAGTTTGTGGGGTCAACCGGCCACTTAAAATGAAGTGAAAACAGCTTGATATTACAGGCTTGCGCCAGCCAAGACAGTTGCTGAGCCATCTCTTTCATTTTGATTCCTCGTAGAAAAGAAAGCTGATCCTGGTACTGAGGTAGGTCTTTTTACTTCAAGCCCTCTAACATCATGCGCACTGCATCTCAAATGACACGTTTAATGCAACCACCTAGGATGGAAAGGCAAAGCCCTACTTTGCATAGTGGTAAGAGTTTCCGAGGAACTTTGTGAATGCAATGACCGATAGTGACTGTTGATAACATTTTGATATTTATCACGGTTTTTCTATGATTCGATGGTTGATGTTGACATCGGGTTGATGTGATATGGGGCAAAGCAAGTTTTTCTTTTGCTTGGTGAGGGAGAGAGAGGCTCATGGGGGGCCAAAAGAAACGCCTTTTGAGTGTCTAACACCCTCCTTCCGGGTAGCATATCACTAGAGGCCAAAATACATTTCTCTGTTTATTGTTGGGCGTCCAGCTATAGAAAACGCGCAAATACCACACGGAGGGTGAGAGAGAGAGGGAGGACTACAATTATATATTCATGCAAAACACAAGAAAAGCTCCGAACTTGACTGAGGTCCAGCAACGACATCAGTCACCGTCTCAGTCTCTTGTCTCCTCGGGGTGTGTGTGTGTGTGTGTGTGTGAGAGAGAGAGAGAGAAAGAGAGAGAGAGAGAGACTTGGAGTAAGCATTCTCTCTTCTTCAACAATCTTGCTACTAAATCTCAAGAACGCGTGCATTATGTTCTTTGGGCGATGTTTCTGATTACCCCATTTGATGTCTATAATTGCAGCAGCAATGGAGAGTCTCAAGACCCCCTTCAAAGGGATCATCAAAGATGTCAGAGGAAGAGCCGCATGTTACAAGCAGGACTGGGCTTGTGGATTTTGTTCAGGCATGAGGTACCTTTTATTTTCCTCGTTGATTAAGCTACTCCAATGCAGCCTCAGAAATTAGATCTCCTCCTTATTAAAAGAGAACCTTTCTAGATCTTTTTGCTGATAGTGGCTTTCACCCTTTATGTTCAGGATTTTAGCACCAACAGCATATATCTTCTTTGCTTCTGCTCTACCTGTTATAGCCTTCGGGGAGCAGCTAAGTCGAGAAACCGGTAAGCTGCCGATTCTCACTCTCATTCTTGAAATCGCAGTTCGCTAAGGAGAGAGATTAAAATTCCTCTGTCGATTATACTTTTTCGCATTTGTTTTCCTTGACCATGTATGATTTATACGCTGATCACGCCCTTCCGTTATTCCTGAATGTTAGATGGCAGTTTAAGCACAGTTGAGACTTTGGCTTCCACTGCTATATGCGGGATTATCCACTCAATTTTCGGTGGCCAGCCTCTTCTGATCTTAGGTGTCGCAGAACCGACTGTTATCATGTACACTTATCTGTACAATTTTGCCAAGGGTAGGTCGGACCTTGGGAGAGAGTTGTATTTGGCTTGGGCTGGGTGGTAAGGAATTGAAGTTATGCTATTTCTTATGGTATTGTAGAGCTCACATTAGTGTCATGAATCAGAAAGTGTATGTGGTCAATTTACAGTAAGCTTTAACTGCAGGGTCTGTGTATGGACGGCATTGCTGCTATTTCTTCTTGCCATATTCAATGCCTGCTCGGTCATTACTAGATTCACCAGGATTGCAGGGGAACTCTTTGGCATGTTGATTACTGTTCTCTTCATTCAACAGGCCATCAAGGTACCATATAGCTTACATGCGGCTCAAAAACTGCTAAAGCTGGAGCAGAACTAAATGAATTGGTAATAATTAATCCTCACAAGTACATCTTCAACAGGGGTTAATCAGTGAATTCAATATCCCTAAAGCTGACAACCCAGCTCTGGAGAAGTATCAATTCCAGTGGCTCTATACAAATGGATTGCTTGCCATTATCTTTGCTATCGGCCTCCTCTATACTGCTCTCAAGAGCAGAAAGGCAAGGTCTTGGCTATATAGCACTGGTACACAAACTTGATTTGTTATTGGCTATTTTTTTTTTAATATATGTTTGCTTCTAAGGTTCTTTCTTTTTCCTTTTTTCTTTTGTTTTTTGGGCTTTTTACCCATTTTTCCCTGATTGTTTCCTTCTGTTGTTCATCAGGATGGTTCCGCGGATTTATAGCTGATTACGGCGTTCCTCTTATGGTCCTCGCTTGGACGGCATTGTCATTTGCGGTTCCGAAAAGAGTTCCTGATGGAGTTCCAAGAAGACTATTTTGTCCACTCCCCTGGGAACCTGCTTCTCTGCACCACTGGACAGTAATTAAGGTATTAGTTCTTGAATCTTGGTAGCACTGGACCTTAAGTATCAAGATATCTACATAGGCTGCTCTACATTTTCCCATAGGTCTTGAAGACTAGTAAGACTGGTACCTGCGTTCTTTTCCCCCTTTCTCATGCAAATTCAATACCTTTGTACGTCAATTTGCAGGATATGCGGACAGTTCCTCCGACATACATATTCGCTGCTTTTATACCAGCACTTATGATAGCAGGGCTCTATTTCTTTGACCACAGCGTGGCTTCACAAATGGCTCAACAGAAGGAGTTCAATCTCAAGAAACCGTCGGCTTACCACTACGACATCCTTTTGCTCGGACTATTGGTAAATATGCAACTGATCTTGCCAATTTCCTTTAAAATAGGATTTAAGGCTAACGTTTTGCTAGGCGCTATCTTATTGGATTTCAGACGTTGCTATGTGGATTACTTGGACTTCCTCCTTCCAATGGAGTACTACCACAGTCTCCTATGCACACTAAGAGTCTAGCTGTTCTCAATAAGCAGGTTCGGAAGTGATGTTAAGAAAGTTCTATCTTTAGTGGTAATGTAAGCATCTTTTTTTCCCCGTAACTGTGGTTACACGGAAGTTCTGTGCAGATGATTCGAAAGAGGATGGTTCAGAGTGCAAAGGAATCCATGAAGCAACGAGCAACCAATTCTGAGATTTATGGAAAGATGCAAGAAGTGTTCATTGAAATGGACAGGACTCCAACTGTAAGCTCCATTAGCACACATGGTTTTCTCCATTTGTGCAAATAGGCACAGCTAGTACTAGGCATTGAGTTTGGTGGATATTGTCTGCAGTTCACTTCCACAGTTAAGGAGTTGCAGGACCTTAAGGAGGCGGTTTTGAAAGCAGATGATGAAGGAGACGGAAACACTAAATTTGACCCTGAGAAGCACATCGATGCCCACTTGCCTGTGAGGGTCAATGAGCAAAGGATGAGCAACCTGCTGCAATCATGCCTTGTCGGAATATCAGTATGTGCGGTACCTGTCATTAAACTAATGCCTACATCAGTTCTTTGGGGTTACTTCGCCTACATGGCTATCGATAGTCTACCGGGGAATCAGTTCTGGGAAAGGATTTTGTTTCTCTTCATCACCCCTGGTCGACGTTACAAGTAAGCTGTGCACCTTACAAGTTTCCCATACTAAATAAACTGATTTGATGCGGTGACCAGGATGTTGCTTGCAAGTTAACTATGCTTTTGAGTAAAGGCAAGTTGTGATGTTCAAGAGTGGAAAATATGTAATATGCACTAAAAATTCAATCTATCGCCTTACAATACTCCAAATATCATGCTTTTACTGTTTACAATTTTTTAGGTATTTATTATGCTGTCCTGATCTTACCTTTTCTTTCTGTGAGCAGAGTTCTCGAAAGAGTTCATGCTTCATTTACCGAATCAGTACCGTTCAAATCCATCGCAGTGTTTACGCTCTTCCAGTTTGTGTATTTTCTCATCTGTTTTGGGGTGACGTGGGTGCCTATTGCTGGGATATTGTTCCCATTGCCGTTCTTCCTTCTTGTAAGTATAAGGCAGCACATTCTTCCCAAACTGTTTAAGCACGATCATCTTCAGATGTTAGATGCTGCTGAGTATGAGGAAATTGCTGCCACTCCATACCGCAGTCGAAGCCTCTCATTCAAGGTATACCTACCCATATGTCGTGAACAATTAACACAACTAAAATGCTGTGTGGAATCTGTCTTCCAAAATATTTTCCATCTTTGTCGGAGCTCCAAACATTTTCACTTTTGTTATGAATCAAACATTTGTTCAATGCATAAGCAGGACATAAGACCATCTGATTCTGGTGATGAGGAGAGGGATGAAGATTTCTATGATGCCGAGATATTGGATGAGATGACAACAAGTAGAGGCGAGTTGAAGCTCAGAACTGTGAGCTTCAAAGAAGAGATGCTCTTTCGTGTGAGGAGCCAAAACTTTCACTCTGATCGGATCATCAGTTTCTTCAGTTCTATTGCACTTACAATGGCTTTTGGTTCTGTAGGTTCACTCAGAAGACGCTTCTCGGGCATGATACTCAGATAAATTTCCTAATATCATCAAATAGCATAGTTCGAGTTCCTCTGTTTGGACTGTTGACAAGAGTATATACAGGTCAAAGGAAGAAGTGAAGAAAAAGCCAGAAATTGAAGCACTGATCGCTTGAAGCGGTGTTCCACATGATAACCACCTAACGGAAAAAAATTTCCTTACTCAAAATTTTTAAAATGTAGATTTGAAGGGGAACTAGAGATGGGGAAGGATGTAAGGGTTAAAAAGTGAAAGTATTGGTGAGATATGTAGACAGGAATTAGCTTGTGCAAGCATTATTGGTCTCAATAGAATGTCTGAGCTCTTTGATGCAAATGCTGGTGTTTGATGGTCAAAAAGCAGAAAGGCTTTAGGACAGTTCTGCAGACGCCAATGGAATAACCATAGTAAAACATCTGAGCTGCATTTGTGACTGTAATAATACTCCGTGGCAACGTATCCAAACAATTTGTTCGCAGTTCTATTTGAAGTGTCTGATCTTAGAACCTTCAACTTCATCCTAAGGAAGAATATGGATGTACAATAATTGATAAGCAAAAATGGAAGACGAAATGTTGGCAAGAACATCCTGTATCGTTGAATTCTATATCTGTATTAAGTTATAAATGACCGGGAAGAAGGTTCGCTAAGTTTATCCATAGTACAACCATCCAAACAAAAATTCAAACTTCACCCAGGGAGCTGATTCCAACACTCTTGCTCCACTCCATGGCATTTCATTCCAAAACTGTGAAGCAAGTAAGCCATATTTCTTCACTAAAATCTTTCATTTCCTTCCGTCCCCTCCATGTATGTGTACTCTCAACTAAATGAGGAGCGCATGGTAGAAATTCTGAAAGCAAGACAAAAACCTGAAAAACATTATATGTTCAAATCACACCATCAATTACTGCACCCCTAAGCTCAAGATCTCAATTAGGGAGGAAATCTGTATCCGTTGACTCTGTTTTTTCTTGGTAGTTATGAGTTATCATCTCCATCTTCAGCAGCCAGAATAAGAACATCGCCATCTCTAACAAGCTCTATCTCTTCGATTTCTGCTCCGTCTTTGCTCAGAACTTTTGTAAAATTTGATCCGAATTTTCTACCACCGATTTGGAGAAGTTCTTGAATAGACTCTGGCAGCACCACAAGCTTACTGGCGAGTTTCCCCTTCTCTCGGCAGCTGAGCGTTACACGAACTGGGGGATTGCCTAATTTCCAATTAACAAACTTGCCAGGAGATGAAATAATGTCTTTCTCGCCTGCATAGAATCCAAACTATGTAATAAAGACTAGTCTGTGAAATTTGGCGAGTACGTAGCCAACATTTTCTATCACTAGTTGCATAATGACATATGTATGCTGTCAGATTCATGCCTGAGCAATCAGAGACAATCTCCACGAATGATATGTCAATTCTAAGAACACAACTCAGAGACTTGTGCAGAATTCCAAATATAGCTTTATCTTTCTTAAGCTCGTGAAATCCAACGTCAAGTTCACTGCTTGAGCCTCTAATGTCCAACTAAACTATCAAAGGGAATTAACAATGCTGATAAGCTAATAAGATACTCCATATTTTTGCTTAATTTAACCTGTTTCACTTTTGGTCTGTCATAATTAAACTAATCATCATAGTGATTTCGAAGTCCTTGACTGAGGATATCGTATGCAAGTACCAAAATCACTCAAAAAGGCTGGAGCTATATGAAATTATAGGAGCAATTTTTCTATACCTGTGTTTGCAGCTGACATGATCCCAATAAGAGAATTCTGAAAATTGTTGGCTTTCCGGCGACGTTGATTATCTGACCAATTAGCCTCTGCGATGGTTGGCATGGACTCCTGTGCAAATGGAGGTATTGAGGATTCACTCGAGTGCTTACCGAAGGATGAAGGTATCAAGGGCTCGCTTGCATACTTGGCAAGATACGGCACCTCCTGTTTCTTGGGGATACTAACTGGATATCCAAACCCTTGTCCGTTTGAGGTGGTGGCAACTCCTATTTTTTGGAATAAAAGCTTTATATCTTCGTGGCCCTGGTGATCTGCCAAAGCCCTCGGGGTCCATCCGTATACATCAGGCTTATCGACATCAGCTCCTTGGTCTAACAGGAACCGAACTATCTCGATGTTCCCCTCGGATACAGCTCTGTGAAGAGGAGTAGCTCCATTGCTGGTGGGCAGTGTTACATCCCCGCCATACTTGACTACGTCTTTGAGAAGTTCTAGATTGTTTTGCTCAACGGCAGTGCAAGCGAAATGGCCCACTTCGCCTGATGAAATTGTTGCACCATTGTCTGAAAGTAGTTTAATTACGGATTCATGCTTCCCCACTATGGCATCCCAAAGAGCAACGCTTCCTTCAGAATCTGCATAGCAAATACTGTCACAACTACAGCCACATCTCTTCAAAATATCGATAAGATTGGTGAAAATTGTACAGCTACAACTAGGTGCAAGACAGAAATTGGACACAGTGCTGATCTCACTAATATTCCAATCAAAATTGGTCTTGAAATGCTCCAAGTAGTAAACAAATTGCAATATCGAAGCAAAAATGGTTTTGAAATGGCAATGAAGTAAGAGTACCTTTAATGTTAGGATCTCCTCCAAACTCTAGAAGAAGGGTCACGCAATGTTGACTTCCAATAGATGCTGCAATATGCTGTTGCATGCGGAATAACAAATGTAGAATTAGGAGACCATGGAAAGAAAATCTCCAAGTACAAAGTGACCTACCATTGCCGTCCTTCCATTTTTATCTACTTCGTTGGGATCTAAACCACGTCTTAAAAGCTGGTGCAATAGTAGATCGTCGCCTCTCATTGCTGCAAAACATAAGCTAAGAGGCAACTCCATATTCCCCCGAGCAAGTATGTGCTCCGTTTCATCCAGTATTTCTTCCATCACTGGGTCCCTCCGTTCTTTCAAATGCTGCAAGAAGCATAAAACAGATAATGCTACGAATTTTTCATCTTCTGCGCATAAAATTGGGCAGAGTTGGTTCTGTTTGAATAAATCGAGGATCAGAAGGCAACTTCAAGCAAAGCATCGATGTAGCCGGTTGTCCTTCATCCATAATTAATTATATTCGTTTCTATCGGTTTCAGGAAGACAAAAACTTTGAGACAATAAGTCAAACATCATAATTGGATTAGTGAAGTTGCAATGTAAGCCTACCTGAAGTAGATTGTTCATGATAACTGTTCCATCGCCAACATTGGCCTGAACAATATTCAGAAAGGATGTACGGTTTAAACGTAGAAGCTGGCTCAATCTTTTAGTCCTGACTGTAAAAAGTTGTGGCCGGTAACAGAGAACACCTACTTCGCCACAGACATCTCCTTTCTTCGCCTCACCAACTACCTGCAGTCAATTGTTACACTGGTAAACACCCAAGGGTTCATCGGAGTTGACTCAGAAATATATACACATGGGAAAAGAAATGGGTTGAGACATTATTAACTTAACCAACTTGCCTGTTCTATTCCATTTCTTTGCATAATAAGTTCCTGTCCGTAAACCAAAATGTCAGAGCAGCTGCTTAAGGTTCTCACAAGAATGACACATCAAGTTTTTGGATTAATGAAGTATCCAAAATTTCATGTCCAGAGAGAAAAGGAAAAGAAAACAAATGGTCCATGTAAAGCAAACAATATTCTCTACCATAAGATCTTTTGACCGCACCTCTTTTTTTTCGGGTCGACCATTCACCAGACTTTAAGTAGTCTGATTTCTGTACTTTTCAAACAGAAGGAACGATGAGTTACAAAGCTATTACTAATTGAAGAACCAGCTTGTCTTATGCACTTTTGCTTAACTCTCTCGATTAATAAAAGACCAAATGATTGCAAGTATTCCCAGTACGGCATAACAATTCAACTGGAAATGGGGAATGAGTACTAGCTTCTTACCACAGCACCAGTGACCAGTATATACAAGTCTGTGGGAGCTTCATTCTGCAGAATCACATCTTCTTTCGGAGGGAAATACTCGCCTTTCATCTCTGACACCTTCATAGAGCAGACTTCAACCATCAATAGGAATTCAACATAAGCAGCATCTGTTGGTGTTTTAACTCAACATGGGATTGAGTTTGACAGATCAAATCATGCCAACAAGACCATGATCATGCATTTAGAAGGATTCTGATGAAGAGAAGACATCTGATACTTCATACACAGCACCTGTAGAGATTACAAGATGATCTTAAAACTCATTACCAGCTGAAAAAGCAGGTCATTGGAAACCCCACGGAACAGGTACACCTGGTCAACAAGCGAATAGAACAAAAAGTGCGAGATACTTGATCTGATGGCTTTAGGAAGAGCCTCAAGAAATTCTTGCTGCTGAAGACCTTCTGAATCAGTTCTATATCGCAAAGATAGATGAGCCAGTATTTGGTCTTGTAGGCGAATGGGCAACTGGTTCCTTTGTGCGAAATTCGACGCTGATTGGATTGTGTCTCTCTGCAATTTCAACGAAAAGGACATCGGAATTTAGAGTATCAATATTGCGATGACTAGTCCAGATGCATGTGATGGGCCAGAGTACTAACGAATTTTCTGGTTCGGCTGGTGCCGTGGACGACCAGGTTGGTCATATTTCCAATCAAATAAGCAGTCAGTCCTAGGTTGAAGAACATGTAGAAGATGTCAAATATCATCTCTCTCGAATTCACAGGATGCAAATCACCGTAGCCAGTGGTAGTAAGAGTGGTTATCGACCAGTATATCGACGTAACATAACGAGTTCCAAGACTTCTATTATGGAAATCCCCCATTGTAAGCCCAATCCATGTGTTTCTTGGGTCTTTGTAGCGTGCAGCAAGAAGATAGTAGAAGCATGCAGCCATGTGCACTGCAAATAGAGTAACCTAGAGGGCAAGCCAATAGTATAGCGAACATTACTTGCAGGGAACAATCAATTTAAGAGTAACAATAAGAACAGAAAAACTGCATTGCAAAGTGAAGACACTCACAAAGGTCAGCTTCGCACACCGCACCCAAAAGTAGTTAAAGTTTTTATCTTTCTCCAATCTGAAAGCATTAAGAAGAGGACAATTGGAAGAGGAAGCAAAGAGCTGGAAACTAGGTCACCATAAAAATAAAAATAAAAGAAGTGCCGCATTCATTTTAATATTTTAGCACTATGTCACTTGAAAGAACAACAAGACAACGTAATGATCTTTACATTCACAAGAAGTTAAAAACATGTAACAAGTTCTGCACGTATCTGTTGAACTGATGACATACAAAAAAGAACAAGCTTGTCTAGGGAGTAATAGAAGTCAATGTTCTTATTTCTTACTGGTGAATCAATTCAAGCAAGATAAATGAAGACTCTAGTCCAAACAATTTCAGTTATCACGGAAAAGTAAATCTCCACCACATTTGGTAATTGAGAATAAGAAGTTGGTTAGGAGGTTAGACATATATGTCGGCTCTTGTTACCTGGCAAACATCGAACTGACTCTTCGAAGACGCCAAAGTCGAAGCATGTTAAAAATGCCATACTGCTCAAGAGGAGCTGGTAAAATACTTTTCACTACCTCAAATGGGATAGTTGAGATGATATCAAAGGCCAACCAAGTAGTTACGTATCTCAAAGCAATCTTCTTCCTATCATCAACTAGAAGATATGTAGTCTTATCCAAATAAGCTACAGAGAAGGTCAAGATGATGTCGATTGCAAAAAATCCATTGACGACATTGTCCGCTATCGCTAGAGGTCCCTGCGGTCTCTCGAGAAATCCAAACTCAAATGGTGACACCCATGCAGTGTAGAAGACGAGAAGCACCAGAAATGTCTGCCAGAGTCTGCACAATGTGTCCCAATTAAGAAGCATCCCAGATCAGAAAAAAATAAGAGGATGACATAGTGAGGACTGAAACCATGGTATGATAGAACTTCATATAAGGCAAAACTAGGTCGACCCATGGTATGAAGACAATAAGAACTGCTAAATGAAGAATGGTGTCGCCAGTAGTTCGAAGGGTTTGTTCAAAGAGAAGTTCAGCTCTATGTCTACAGGGAAATACATGTCTCTTTGTCAATTAATCAGTAAGATCTAATTGTTCACAAGTTAGAGGAGATTGAATTAAGGAATATTATCACAAAATAGCCATCGCCAGGCATTACGCAGAAAGTTCACTGTGTGACATCAGTTGACCAAGCCATAGGATGTGTATAATGCATGAGCATTGAAGGCATTATTGGACATCAACTTCTGGATCCTATTCCACCCAAAAAGGGGAAAAGATATCCCCGGTCAGTTGGACCAAGAACCTGCAATGGAGACGAAAGCACCATCCGGCAAAAGGGCAAAAAGATTTAACCTATATGACCAAGAAAACTGCCGACTTTATTCCGCTCGACCAATCCAATCGAATTTGGCGTATTCGATGAAGATGCACGATCGGCAATAGTACAGACCGGCCGTCCATCGATCAGGCGCAAAAATCATCCGCACGTCCAAAGCGCACCCGGGTTCCTACTCCCTGAGCTAACACGTGCGACATTCTAGCCGAATCGTGATTGACTATATCCATGAAAAGGAAGCAAAACATGGGGACCACGACGAGGAAGGACCTGTATCGGTAGTCGAAGGGGCAGATGATGAATGGACGCAGCTTGACCCTGCGGCTGGTCTTGCCGCCGAGGGAAGGGAGGATGCCCGTGCTCATGCTGTACTCGTCATCCCGCGACAGCTGCTCCAACGTCTCCGGCTCGTGCCGGGCCCTGGCCACGCTCTTGCCCCAGTCCCCATCTCTGCCGCCGCACATCGATGTCGGGTTTCTCAACATTGCCCCTCCACCCACCTTCCCACAAAATGAATGGAAAACAGAGCTCTCTCTCTCTCTCTCTCTCTCTCTCTCTCTCTCTCTCTCTCTCTCTCTCCCGGTGATCCTTTTTATACGTCAACTACAAAAAAAGACCGCAGTTCGATCTGCGTTGATGTTGTGAAATAAACCCAGAAGACAGCGAAGGAAGGAGGAGACCGTGAATCCCACCAACTCTCTCTGTCTCTGTGTTCTTTCTGTCCGTTTTCGTCCTCTTGGGGAGTGCTGCTGCAGGAGATGAAAGATTGGCGTTTACGCGATCTCCCGCGAACCCTGGAGCTGCTACCTGCGATCGCGTTTCCTGTGGTCTCCCTCCCTCTCGCCATGCATGGCATGTTCTTCGAGTTTTACTACTTTACCCCCCTCTTCTGTCCTCTCCACGTAAGGTTTCATTCGTTCTGGCCCTCCTGTAATTTGCCGGATTGTGCAATCCCGATATTGTCTCGTCCTCCTTTTTTTGCCAAGTCATGATGTCTCAATTTTTATTCTATTCAATACGATTCTTGATTTTTTTATACATATTCAATGTAATGATAAATTATTCAAAAATGGTCGATGTTAAATAAAAGTCCAAAGCTACATTCAATAAATTAGATATTACATTGTATATTTAGGTTAAAGTGTAAGGATCACATCGAATAAATCTAAAATTCAGAGGTCATACTACACATCGAGTTAAAATCTAAAGGTAATTTAGTCATTTTCCCTTATTTCTCTAACGCCGCGCATTATTCAATTGCTATTATCATTTGTAATTATAAATTACAAACGATAGACCTAATTTATAAATGGAATGTGTCGAAATATCTCATGTTGTTAGATTTTAGTAATCACGTGCTCTTTATATGCGTGCAATCTTCCTTTACTTATTGATCTAAAACTTTTTAAATTAGATTCTGTAATGAATCGAAAAAAATAAGATTTTGTGAATTGGATATATAGTTGAGAATTCTGTTATGAAAAAGTTAAATTTCAAACCCATCCAATATGGGGTTGCAGGGGAATCAACGAATCCTTTATCTTCTCATTGCCCTCTTTTTTTAATGTATTTTGTTTTTTTAATAGAGTGCATGAAAATTTTATCAGCTTTTTCATGCATTAATTAATGAAATACCCACGCACTTCCACCTCTTTTCTTTCTTTTGATTTTCTTCCTTTTTTCCCTAAAAAGATCCCATGATTAACCACGAAAATCTTTTAAAGAGGGACGAGAATAAGAGAGAGGAGATCAAACATGGCACGCTTTAGTAAGGTAAAACTTTAGTAAGATAAAACTGGGATAAGAGGCATAAATTTTAATTCAATATGTAATATCCATAAATTTAAATTAATAGAATATCTAACAAAAAATTAATAAAATGATAATATTGACCAAAGATTAAATAAAATATTTATAAAAATTTTGGGGATCATATTAAATAATCTAATTTTTTAGGACGATAATGTATGTTATAATAAACTTTAGAAAGCAAAGTAAATAGATTAAAAATTCAGTGATCACTACATTATGGTGTTAAAGTAAAATCGAGAGATCATTTGTATATCGTTATTCGTTTGATTGAAAGGGAGCAGTGAAAAGATAGGCACAGGCCAAACGACGTCGCTTAAGGAGCAATTCATCACTTTCCCTGAAACCTGCGCATCGATTCTTGTAAACTTAAGGGAGATACGAGGTGGTTGCAGAGGCGAAGCTCTCGTCGAGAAGGAGACCTGAAATGTCGTCGCTTTTGCAGTCGTTTCTGGATCCGAAGAAGAGCTGGCTCGCCGCTCAGCACATGAAGGCCCTCTCCACGCGCCTCCGCCATTACGGTTCTCTCCCGATCCCTTGGAAACCCTAATCCTCCTTTGAATTCGCGTGCTTTTTTGTTTTGGCTCGTCGGCCGCGCCGCGGAGTCCGGTGCTCCCCGCGTTGATTTGGTTGTCGCAGCTGGCCATGTGCTCCGCGAGCTTGGAAGATTCTTTCGATTTGGTTGTGTTCATTTGCTTGGGGTGGGTGGGTGAGCTAGTGAATGCTTTTGGCGTTTGGATGACCTTGTGATTGGATGGTGGATTGGGAATGCAGGGCTAAGGTATGACGATTTGTATGATGGGTATTATGACCTCGATGTGAAGGAGGCGCTTGGTCGGCTTCCGACGGAGATTGTGGACGCACGGAACCAGCGGATCAAGCGTGCCATGGACCTGTCCATGAAGCATGAGTACCTTCCTGAAAACCTTCAGGTATGAACACTTGTTGGGTGGCGTTGCGCTGGTCTTGTGTTGGCCTGAATAGGTTTGGATTGGCAATCTAGTCAGAGGCATGTGTTTGTAGTCTGCAACTCTTGTAATGAGTAACGGAATACTTGATTTCAGTCAATGAGCAAAATGTGCTTAAGCAAATTTTATGGTGGAATGTGGTTTGCTGTTAACTTTAGCTTTTGACTTTTGAAGTGAATTAGCTGGTTTAAATTGCTGAAGATGTAGTAGCAACAATGTGCATTGGCAGTCGGTGGATCGTTCAATATTATTTCAAACCAACCCACTATTGTTCCGTGTTATATGGCTTATCCTGTTCTTATCTGCCAGCTAGATGTTTTATCCAAGCAAATGCATTTTAGAACATATTATGCTCTAGTTACATGTGTGGTTTCACCCTCGGAATTCAGCGTTTCTACTAAGCGGTTGGCTCATCCACTTGACTTGCTAATTTTATGAAGATAAATGAGTTCACTTTGGACACGACTGCTGGGCTTATGATGGCACAAAAAGAATCCTGCATTGATGCATGACTGCTTATTATATAGGCCAGGTCCCCTATTGGCCAGGTTCTTGTGGCATAATAACTCTATGAACCATCATTCACTTTGGGGATGATGGTCCTTTTAACACCTCGGGTCAACACAATAATAGGTTTTACCAGTTTGAGTCCTCAGAATTAGAAAGGGAACACTGAACATATTTCATACAAGTTGCAGATCGTTTGTCCCTTCACTCTCCTTTTAAAAGTTTCTTGTTTTCTGAATTGTGAGATTACCTCCATTTTTGCTCAAATTCAAAGAACATTGGTAACATACAAGCAATCCCTAAATAATTCTTTCATGTATTGTTGTTACTCACTTGTTTGGGAGCACCTTAGTTTCACAGGTTAAGATTTCCTGATTGACACTTGGAAGAATGATTAGCTTTCTGTAGCTTGTACAAAATAGATAATTGGTTTTATTTACATGATATATATAAGCATAGGTGTAATATTAACTACAGATAACAATTAAAACTTGAGTTTTCTATTTAGTTAGACTTATGAGAGAGTAGTCCCCCAGAGACTTTTTCTTTTGTTAAGCTTCTATCAAGATGGTGCCTCTTCATTTAAGAAATAGTAATGGTAAACCAGTTCTCAATAAAGTAATACACATTGGCTGTCCTTGATTGTTTTGGTTTTTCTTAAATCTCATTACGTTGGATTTGATTTGTACCTCCTTGTAAAAGCTGAAAAATGACTACCTTTGTAGATTTTGGTAATTTAGTGTTGTGGAAAATCTTGTGCACAGAACCCTAAAAAGCTATTAAATTTAACTTGTGAGTTATGACATGACCTTGTAAAAGTAAAGGACAAAATTCTTCTGAAACCATGGTTATCTCTTATGTAAAGAAGATAGACAATATTCATTTCTTTCCCTCTGCATATTCTCAAAACATAATATACCACCAGACATGGCAGAATGCAGTATAGGTAGCTCTTTTGCAAACTCATACCTCATGCATCAATAGGTACAATATGGGATTTAGTCACAGCTTGCCCAAGTTATTATCGCCATTGTCTTCTTTTTGTCGCTGTCAATCGCAATATTTTTTTTTATAAATATGTTATGCATTCATTTATCCTAGCTTCTAAGAATAAAGTTCTGGTTCTATGTTTGTAGCTGACAAGCCAATGCTGAGCATGTGCCAGAAGATTAGTTTGTTGTCAATGTGTACACCATTAACCTATTAATTTATACACAAGTGCACTGAGAGATCTATGCTCCCAGCAGTTACATTACCTAGGTTCGCCTAATATTTTGATATATATCGTGACGATGGACAATCTATGTCAAATTACAAGTGAAACACAGTTCCTTGCATAGCATGGATGTCTATGCTATTTTTAACTTGTTTGGTAATAGCAGAGACTGTCTTAATGACTGAATTTCAGACTTTTGGGTTTCAGCTGTTTCTCCAGTGTACCCATAAACAATTTAAGCTGTTGCCCATTTTAAGCAAACAGGAATTGAAGTCTATAACATCGATTAATTGGATAGTAGTGTCTGTCATGTCAGTGTCAATCTTTTCATTTTTATGGACTGTTTTGATTGTTATTGAGAAAGAAATTACTGTGGATGGATTGATTGTGTGGTTGTCAGTATATTCTGATCTGTGCCATCTGGTCATGTAAATTATTTGTTCCTAGGTTATGCAAACTCCATTCAGAAGCTACCTTCAAGACATGCTGAGTCTGGTGAGTTCTCTTTTTAGTCCCACCATAATAAGCATTGCACCTGGCTTTTCTGATGGGCAGACATTATATTATGTTAAGCTTCTTGTGGCTGTCTTATTCTTAGCAATACTTTTGACATTGGTTCTTCTAAAAATCAGGCTTTCTTATTATGAGATAATTGATGGGTGAATTTACATGTCTGGCCTTTATGCATGATAATGGTAAAAACTAAAGGCATGCTATCGCTGATAAGCAAGGAAATAGACCATTGCAATGTGGTGTTAGATTATCTTAAAAATTAGAAGCACAGAAAACCAAAATTGAGCCTTTGTGTTACCTGAAGTATTTGCATATCTAAGATATTGCCGAGGGTTGGAGAAAGATTGGACCTATTACAGTAAAAATGGTGGCATTCTAGATGTTTATATGCCTCCTGGTCAACGCTCATGTTTTATGGGACACTTTGTCTGCGTGATGCTTTTACAACTCTACAAATTGGAATTCGGTTTTAAATATATGCAGTGAATAGTTAATTGCAATCTGTGACGTGCATTACCAGTTTGAAGCTTGATTTACACTGTACTGGAGTGAGTTTGTGCTAAATTTCCATGTTATATTGTAGGTCAAGAAAGAGAAAGCAGAACGTGAGGCTTTGGGAGCTTTGCCGCTTTATCAACGCACAATTCCTTGAGCAGTGCAATTTTCCTTCAGCTTTGTGCTATATACCAATTTCTGAAATTCCTGTTGAATTTTTGGCCTTGAAAGTTTCATTTTCAAGGTTTGATCATTTCATAAGCCAGATGGCTTTGCTAGTATTCGGTCCCTCCTTCCATATTATTTGATGAATTGTTTAAACATACTGTGCCTCTCGAAATAAAATCAATTCAGGGATATGTTTTCTTATTTATTTGTTGAAGAATTCAAATATCTCCCTGAAATTGGAACCTCGAATCAGTTGGACATTGTTGTAATTTCTGTCACTGGCTCGGATATGTTGAGGGAAAGCTGGTGGTTGATACAGCTCCTACTGTACAACCGATTTTAAGGGCAAAATATCACTGTCCTTTCTTCTCATTCTCGTTTTCCAGATATGATGATGCTCATATGTTGCATCTGAACCTAGCAGCTGTGAAATCTTTTCAATCGAGAATGGTTTCAGGTGATACCTCTCTAACTTGGCAATCATTCAGTTATCAAGCTGGTCACATTTCGAGGACTGTTTCAGAGCCATTATTGTTTCACATTGTTGGTCGTGACTTAAATAATGAGCCTCACTAATTAAGTTTCGCATTTCTTGAACATGATGATAGTATCTTAAAGGTCATCTGTATTTTCCGTTGTGGATATTGGGATCTCTCCGAGCTCTCAATCAATTTCATCTGGCCATGGCCGTGCTTCTGTGCAGCCGGGTAATTAGCAGGACAGGAGCTCATTTCAAGGTAATTGTCTTCGGTAGACTTTAAGGTCAACTTGCTCTGTTTGTAGTTTTAGCTACAAATGGCATCAGAAGGGTAAACCGAACATCTATAAACACTAGAATCAAACTTGGCCTATGAAATTACGAGCCTTCATACTTTATGACGGGCCATACTTTGGCTCATCTAGGCAAAAGAAAGGATGCAACGGGAGGTTCCCATTGTGCAGAAGGCACACCTTCCGTCTGCTCTCCGCAATAACCAACATTTTTAATAACAGCACAGACACATGAAGACATGCTGTAGCTTACTTGGTAACTGGTGAAAGGCCTGAGTTTTTCGTGGTGATGTCAAAAACATTTCAAGGTTTGAAATTCACTGTAGGCCCTGAAGCCTGTACATAATCAACGGAACACAACCAATCGATCTGTGTCAGCTGACGTGACTCCTGTACTGCTTGGACGGTTTTTTTAGCACCGACAGGATATCGAAATCTTTAAGGGAAGAGAATTTCGATTATGGGAGCATTTCCATGTGCGTGCATGAGGCCATTCTGCAATGGTGGGTCTGCATATCGTGTACCAGCTACCTAATGAGAGACCCAGGTTTGTCTCTTGGCCTCCGCCTCATCTTCATTTCAATCTATCCGGACGACCTTGGATTGTCTTATAAGCAACTTAGCTCTCCCTACCTGCTAAATATTACTGAAGTTATATTCTATTATGCTAATCAAGTTAAGAAGCGGTACGATATGTTCTCATGATTCTTCGGATATTGCCCGAATATATCATAAGATCCAATAAGGGAACTAGCAACTTCATGATACTCTCGGTCAAAATCCTTGCTAGTTAGTGGAATGTATAGTCTATTTTCATGACGTGGGTAATCCAAAATCTATGCTTGTTGCTCAATGTCTGCTCTTCCTGTTTTTTTCTTTCCCATGTTGAGGTTCAGTCTTTAGGACAGTTTTAGTCTCTATCCCATCCGCCAGGAGACAAGTTCATTAAAGAGGGCAGATGAATTATCTCATTGGGTCGATGCGATGCAGATCAGAAGCGGTTCCGAATGTCCTTTTCCCAGCCGCATTGAGGCGGATCGAAACAGTAGAAGAAAGCCTCTCATGTCATGTTAAACTCAAAAACATTCGACCTATTAGACGACTCTTCAGCTTTCCAAAACATGGCCAACACACGAAAGGATAAAAAGACTTCATCTCACCCGCTTCTCAGTGCCGTGAGCCGACGAGCCTTTCGCTTTGCCGAGGTCGAGAACACGATCCTGGCAATAGACCACGTCGAAATCGGTGTCGGATCCGACGTAGAGTCGAATAACTTGACATAAATTAACGGCAGACTTTTATTTTCTCGGGTACATTAAGGGTGATTCGATAGTGGAAGTGCTGCTCTCTCGGTCTATAAGCTTACCCGATGCTTGATACATGACCCCTCTTTTTTCTTGATTGGAAAAGCACGGCGTGAGTTCCATGTCATGACGCCGATTCCGCCTCCAGTTTAAGAGTGCTCAAAATGCCCTACGGTCCAGTCCGCACTTCTTCGTCGTTTTCGCGATTTACGTTTATTTCCTCGTAACGCAAGAACGTGAGAATTATTGCAGCGGCATAAGTCTTATGCTACCTCTATTTCACCGAATATAAACGATTTGATTTTTTTTAAATTAATAATCACTCGTATCGTTTAAGATAATCAGCCAATGAAAATATTCTCGTTATCTACAATGATCTATATCTAAAAATTTTCAAAATATTTCTCGTTCATTTATTTTTATAAGCGATACAAGAGATTGGTTTAGGAATTTTTTTTTAAATCATTTGTTTTTTTTACGGGATAAACGGTATATTAGACGAAGATGGGGTGGGATTTTGCGACGGCCCACTTTAATAAAAAAAAACAAAAGAAATTGGTTATACGACGTCGTCGAACCTTGTGGGCCCACGTGGTAGAAAGCCCACGAAAGAGTGTGGGCCCCACCGCTCGGCCCCCGGGCCCTACACGTGGGCCCCCACCTCCCCTCGTGGCACGTTTCTCCCGAGGCTTTGGCCCTGCCCTCCGATGGCAACGTTGGCAGAATTTCAAATTTGAAAATCGCAATCATTCGTCTTTTCTCGGACGTCGATTTTCTCGCATTTGCTTGGGTTCTCCTCCTTTTTGAGCCATCTGCTAAACTTAAACCCTTTGATGCGATTTCCATGCAGAAGAGTTGCCTGCCATGTCACTTTATCACCTTACCAACTTATATATTCATTGACCAAACTCCCAATTTCTTTCAAACCCAATTCAATTCGTGTTCACATAGATCGAGGACCGGGCCTTTATTCGACAATTTCTTCTGACGTCCTCAATTCGCAAAACTACATACATGTATTTTCGAGGGTGTGAATGGTGTGTTATAGAGTTAAGCATGTTGTAGGCGCCGTCTGAAAATTGATTTGCCATCTCAAAACAAATAGGAATATTATCAGAAAAAGTTCTTTAGAGAGTTTTGAGACGATATGATTGTATTTTTAAAGATTGTATTTCTAAAGACTGGTAGCCCTAAGTAATATCCACAAGCAATTTGAATTTTGAATTTCCGGGCTTTTCCCTCGCTATCAAAACGTCGCTAGCGAGAGGACTCCCAGATCTAGCAAGCGCCAAGCAAAACTCGCGCAGTGACCGTACATTGGGATCGAGTGACATTGGTACGACGATTGAGGTTGCTTTTCCTTGGCCGACGTTGCCCTCTACGAAATGGAGTGGTGTTCATAAGCCAAAAGTTGTTTCCCAACGTTGTTTTTGAAACACCAATTTACCAAACACGATTAGAAATGACCGAAGAGCCCTCGGGAGACGTCTGAATCCATGGCAGAGAGGGAAGAAGGGAAGGGCCATGTGAGATTAGACAGACCGCCTCCACCGATGAAGCTTTTCCGAATTTCGGGTCATCATTTATTATTGAATCCGGATCCAAAGGGATAAATTTCAATTCCCCAGTAGTAAATTGCCCACGTGAATTCGCAGTCCTTTTTCCAGACCCCAAAGAAAAAAACGTCGCAGCCTTTTCAGTGGCAAATTCCGTAATTTCTGGGAAAAGCTAGGCGTCTTTTGCGCTCGTCCATGCATAATAAGCCCAAAACGCTTCGCGTTTTTCCCCCAAGGTGCCGTTCCCGTTCCTGTCCTACTACGGTTCTTTTCCTTCCTCTGGTGAAGCACAAGGACACTTCCTTTCTAATTTTAGCTGCCCCGGGTCTCATGACGAGAGCGGCCATCTCAGTGGCGGTGCTGCTGCTCCTTTGCGCCGCCGCCGCCGCCGCCCACCGCTCCTCCGCCTTCGTCGATGGTAACTTCTGCACCTCTGCTTATGCTCTGATTCATGTCCCCGAGTTGTTTGTTCTCAGCTTATGATATTATTCACCGTCCGCCCAAGTTCATCCATGGCTAATAACATCTAGCCCTCGAAATCAAGATTGTCCTGGACGGTTGCTGAAGTTAAATTATACTTGCCAAGTTCATGTTGCCTGGTGTACATGCCCTTGACGTTTGCATTTGTCGATCTGAAAACTCGTTTCTGCTCTCGGGGCTTGCAGGATTGGTGCCGAACGGCAACTTCGAGCTCGGGCCGAAGGCCTCGGACATGAGAGGCACGGTGGTGCTCGGCCGCCACGCGATCCCGAGATGGGAGATCTTGGGCTTCGTGGAGTACATAAAGTCGGGCCAAAAGCAAGGGGACATGCTCCTGGTGGTGCCCCAGGGCGCGTTCGCTGTCCGGCTCGGGAACGAGGCCTCGATCAAGCAGCGGATGAGGGTGGCCAGAGGGATGTACTACTCCATCACATTCAGCGCGGCGCGCACCTGCGCTCAGGAGGAGAAGCTCAACGTGTCCGTGGCCCCGGACTGGGGCGTCCTGCCGATGCAGACTCTGTACAGCAGCAGCGGCTGGGACTCGTACGCCTGGGCGTTCCGGGCAGAGCACGACGTCGCCGAGATTTTGTTCCACAATCCGGGGGTCGAGGAGGACCCGGCCTGCGGGCCGCTGATCGACTCGGTCGCGATCAGGGCTCTCTATCCTCCAAGAGCAACCAGTAGTAAGACCCGTCTCCCCGACGAATTCACCTATCAAAGTTCTTGATTATAACAGACGCTGTGGGTCTCCGGCTAATAGAGTTCACCTGGGTGTTATGTGTGGATATGCAGGGAACTTGTTGAAGAACGGGAACTTTGAGGAAGGTCCCTACGTTTTCCCGAACACGACGTGGGGCGTCCTGATCCCTCCGAACATCGAGGACGACCACTCCCCCTTGCCGGGTTGGATGGTCGAGTCGCTGAAGGCGGTCAAGTACATCGACTCGGATCATTTCTCGGTCCCCAAAGGCAAGAGGGCCGTGGAGCTCGTGGCCGGAAAGGAGAGCGCTATCGCACAAGTGGCTCGGACGATCCCCGGAAAGACGTACGTGCTCTCGTTCGCCATCGGAGACGCGAGCAATTCCTGCGAGGGCTCCATGATCGTGGAGGCGTTCGCGGGCAAGGACACGATCAAGGTCCCGTACCAATCCAAGGGCAAGGGAGGGTTCAAGCGTGCCGTTCTGCGATTCAAGGCCGCGTCCGTTAGGACTCGGATCATGTTCTACAGCACGTTTTACACCATGAGGAGCGACGACTTCTCTTCTCTCTGCGGTCCTGTTCTGGACGATGTGAAGCTCTTGAGCGTTCGGAAACCGTGATCGGCAGAGTAGTATCAGCTCCAACATGTTCTTACGGGGAGAGGGTTGTCGATTTCTACGGTTGTTTTGGAGGGAGAAAGGAGAGATTTCATTGCTTGTGTTGTGGCTTTCTTTTAGCTAATATCCAAGAAATAAGAGTTGTAGAAGATAGGAATGTCAGGATACTGCTTGGCAGTGTTTTTGCTTGAAGAGGGAGAATGTATCTGGAGAAAGAATAGAGAAAAATGGTCAATTTTGTTGCCACCATTTGTATTCTCTTGAGCAAAAAGCTCGCTTCTTGTAGGGAGAAATTGCCAGTTCGACATGGGGCGTAGGTACTGAAACTACAAGAGCTCTGCTTTTTCTCGTGTGACCAAAATTTTCTGTAAATTGGAACTTCCATCATACAGAAGTTCCAAGAAAGACATAAAACAGAACTCAAAAGGAGATTGGCAAGAGAACTGAGGAATGATAAGCAATCTGAACCATTCAATGTGAATTATGGGTGTTGCTTGATGGTCATGACAGAGGAGCTCTTTGCAAGAAACATGCTTGAAAGTAATGGAATAAAAAACAACAGCACTAAAAAACAATGAAACTCTTTCCATGAACTATTCTGTTTCTCACAAGCCGGAGGTGGTATGCAGTACCACCCCCATCGACTTTTGAATCTCAAACTAGGAATTTGAATTTGATCATCCAAGTTCTGCCGGACCACCGGAGCTCCAATTCCCAGCTTTTGGCTTTTTATGCCTTGTTGTCAAATGAGGAAACGAACCGAGATGGGATACTTTGGAATTAAACATGTCGTGAACTTATCTTGTATGGCTTGGGACCTTCATCTGGGTTCGTCGGGGCATAGATTCATCTTCCGGACAATGCATGAAACCTGTTTGATTAAATGCGCCTGTGAGGTAGATATGAAACCATGCTCGCTTTTCTTGAAATTGAAGACACGCTTTGATAAGATTTGTGTGGCATGATTCGATAAAGTTCAGATTGGGATCGTTTGGGTCAGCATGTGAGTTCCACAGCGAGAGCAATCTTTTGAACCCACTTCCGTTAGGTAAAAAAAAGTTGAAAAATCAAAAAATTAGAAAAGTGATCGAAAAGATCACAAGCCCAAGAGGGAAGAATGAAGAAGATGACTGTGAGTGGTACAAGTGACAACGAAGTCCGAAGTGGGTATTTTCAGTTAGAAAATGAGTCAAAACTTCGTTGTCACTTGCGCTATGCCAACAAAACCCTGTCTTTTATATTTTCAAAAGGAACCTCTTTGAATTCCCTTTCGATGAAACATAGATGTTGGTACCTGAATTTCCAATACCATATTGAGTGGTTAGGATTAAGCACAATAGACTGCCCAACTTGAGAACCTACATGACTAGACCGAACAAGCCAAGTTGGTTCGATTCTTTAGAGTTTTAGTCTAGTCCACAGTTCCTTGAAATTGGAACTTGTTCCCAAGCAGTTGGATTACCAATTACTAAAATGGGTGAGATGGGATTGGATTACTTGGATCGAAATTAAAACCAGCCCACTTTCCACTTCCCATTTTTCTGAGTTTTCTCCATTATAATATTTCTCTCGTTTCCTCCCTTGGACCTCACTCTTTAGTCAATTGAGAATTGAGACTTTGCGGCTTGAAGTAAGTCTACATTGGTACGCCCTCTCCCTCTCGCCGCCCATTGGGCTGTCCAAGAACTCTAATCAAGCATAACCTGGAATTCATTACATCCATCCAATTCCAAACGAACACAACTTGCTTGGTAAAGAACCTAACCAAAGCCCATAGGATAAAGAACCTATCCCAAGCCTTTTTTTATAGGTCCATTGCTTAATATCCGGACCATGGCCCAAACCATCTTTCCCGGGCCCTTTATTAAAAGCCTGCCTGGGCGCAAAGGATGGACCCCATCAATGGGAGTCGTGGTGCTCAACTTGAGCATTTCTATATTAAACCGCACCTTTGGGTTTCCGTAGTTCAATTAGAGCCCTATATATCCGAACCATGGCCCACTGGTGATGCCCCAAATCGACTTCGTTATCCAAGGCCCACATACCCCGTCTATGAAGGCCCGCGGAGTCTAGGCCCAACTTGTCGGACCCACTGTCCTTCGACCCATGTCTATTTTGGGATTTCTGGGCCCAAAACCTTGGACAGTCGACGTCAAATGGGTGTCTGACCTGGCCCAAGCCCACTTTCGTTTTTCTCGGTCCGGTTGGGCAAAATAGAATGATGGGCCCGTGATTAAGGTCCCAAGGAAATTGGCATGGGGCCCAAAGGTGTTACCAGCCATGGCCCCAAAGCGGCCCAGCATTTGATTGGATCATAACTAGCCTGACCGTGGGCCAACTATGGGCCTCAATGGCACAGTGAAGGCCCAAAAGAGATGGGTACGATTTGACCAATATGGTAAACTGCGCCCAATTTAGGGCTCACTCGAGACCAAAATATCAAGTCAATATACGGGCTGAGCCCATTCAATCATCGGGCCATACGACATGCCATAATTCCATGGGAAAGGAGTCTACCCATTAAAGATGAATGGGGCTCGATGCCTAAGGGAACGACCCCAATAATTTACTCCACAAGAAAGAAGAACGGGGCGAATTAGCAAAACGTCAATTGTATATGCAGGAAAACAAAACAAACCTAATTACACCTAAAGAAAAGTCCATATGCATCCAGAATAAGGGGGACATATAGCTGTACATATGAACAACTTTTGCAATCATCATTAGTAAACTAAAAAATAATAATAATAATAATACTCTTAATTACTACCGTTTTACGCTTCTTCTGGGGAGCAGAACATACAACAAATTTAGAGGCGAAACCGATGATAGTGAACAAAGGAGCAGTGTCCCAACCTGGCAGTTAGTTAAGGGGAAAGGAGAGAGGAGAGCAGATCCTACGAAAAACTCAGCAGCACTCAGTAGTGTCTTCTTCCCATAGGAACAGTTCAAAGGCGTTGCCACTCCACGTACCTATTTCCAACAACGAATATGTCATCAGCGTCCAATTAGCAATTACTGCACTGCAGGGGGAAGACACAAGATGTTGGAGGTATCTTGGGTCCAAACCTCCTTGATGCTCAGTTTGACACATGTATCTCACCCGAGAAGGCACAAATTGCAACCACATTGGGCAAATCTAGCTGTGAGATCAAATTAAGAATAAAGAGATGCATCAAGGATGCAGTTCATTGCTCAATGCCCAAACACCAACCCCAACAAAGAAAATAAAATGGAAAATTGGAGAAACTACTCACCTTAACTCCTTATCTCCGGTCTGTTTTATCATTTGGGGTACTATCATCTTGATTATCACGACTCTCGCAACTACTTTTAGAACCAATACAAGGGGTGAGAGGAGGGAACGCTGGAACTGCCTTCAGTATAAACTTGCGGCCACTCTTCAAGGCCACCGAAGAACTTGTATTGAGTCCATGCAGATGACTGTGAGGAGGAGAAACACGCTTGCGACTGGGGGAGCTGACTTTCACTGATTTTGTGGTGGTTGGATCATCCTTCAATACTTCAGGCGTATCATCTCCCAGAATGGCAGAAAGTCCAACACCCGACAAAGGATCTTCGCAAGGTTTGGCACCAACTAATTGAGTCGCAGGAGTAACAGGAGAACAATGCCAACGAAGGAGGTCGCCTGCAAGGTGATTATTTCCAGTAAACGCCGGGATGATTGAAGTACAGATGTTATCCTTTGCTTTAGATGACTCTGAAGATGGGGCAGCCTTTATGGGGGGGCTTGATATAGGAGTAAGGCGGCACAAATTCAGCAATGAATCACGTCTAGGGGAGAATTCATCCACCATCTCATTTTCTGCATCATTGTTATCTGCAACCTGATTAAAAGAACCTGATTCCAGAGTATCTTCTTGTCTTTCCTGTGGTATGTCTCTATTATCTACACTTCCTGAAGGTCTTCCAGATTTTGCAGATGATGATAAGATCTTCTGGCCTGAATTAGGCGACAGGGTGTTTCTTGTAGAAAGACGAGATCGCAGAGGACCCTTTCCATGGCTGGAAATATAAAAATGAAAAATGTGACTAATCAGCTCAAGAAAACTCGATTCAATCCTTCAGTTCTTCACAGAATGAAGCCAGACTACAAGCTAGGGCAAGTCTTACTCTGAAAACTGCAATGATGGTGTTTGTGGAATCAGCTGGACAGGCTCATATGTATGGATATGCAAGTGCTCTTTCTCAGATGCCACTGTTTGCAGCTTCTCATCGTTTATGCCTTCCAAGCTTCTCTCACTGACTCTGCTGCCTGTTACTTCTCTAGTTACACAATAATCTGACAAGAACCATAGTTTAGACTTTAAAAGAAGAAACTATGGAAAAAGGGTGATCCTAGTACGGCATGTCTTGCCCTCTCTTTCCTTATTCTGATGAAAGGAAACTTTGATATCATAAATTACCATGCCAATCATTACAAAAAATTAAAAAAAAATGTTCAAAATAAAGTCTTACCCTCCTTTGTTCCATAAACATTTTTGCATCCTTCACATCGGCAATTATCTGAGCATCCGACATTGGCCTATTAAAAAGGCAGACATACAAGTTAATTACAAGGATAACAAGCAACCATGAGTGTCGATATAGCAAGATATAAAACCTGATAGCATTCACAATACTTCTTTAGACACATTGACTTTTTGCAATTGCATCCTCTTTTGTGCCGTGCTGATGCTGGTGTTGACCAAACACCATCTTCCTGTGGATAGTGAAGAAAATTATTAGTAGCAACAACATAAGTAGGACTAAATTTAAAATTCAGTGTACCCTATTATTTTCTGAAAACTCCGCGCTACTTTCTATAATCTTTGGAGCGAATGCCAGCGGATTGCGAGATTCAATTTGTTGGCGTGTCTCGAGAACTGTTTGTTCATATTGAGGTCTATTAAGGCATCCATGGCATGAACAAGGTTCAACACAATACATTCCAGCGGCAAAACAGTCACAGTAACTGTTAAAGAGGCAAAAACATCAGTTGCACCACTGCAGGACATGGGAGGGCAAACACAAAGTATGAGTTAATTAGCTTACAGTTTCAAGCATTTACTCTTCTTGCAATTGCAACGTTTGCAACCATCGCTGCTGAAGGTGCCCGTTGTCTTGCTCCTAGCGAACCACAGTGAGAGTTAGCAGAGCACTTAAAACCCCCTATAGAACGGAGTAGCAAATCAATATCTAAGAAAAAGAAAGTAAACTAGCCTTTTCTTTTTAGGACTCAGTTGGATAAACTCCTCTGATCCATCAACAACTGCTAAATCAAGCTTCCTCTTTTCACGTGGAGAATCATAATGTTCATGTGGTTTCAACAAATTCTGGCCATCAATCTCAGGAAGAGAATCAGAAGCTGCAGATGTCGCAGTTTCTGAAACCTTCCTCTTGTTCCTTTCATCTAAAGCCCCTGATGGAACTACCTTGAGTGTGTCTGATGAAACTGAACATTTGCTTGGTTTACCCCGCATAAGGCAGATTTCAGTGGAGGCCAACTTTATATCCTCTACATCCTGGTGGTCTTCTTCTGGTTTAATGTCTTCGGCTGCTCTGCAACTTACCGTTCTGGTACCAACAATGCTATTTAAATGCAAGCCAATACCGGATGGCTTGGATGCTGTAACAGTAGAGCTTCCACACTGGCGATTGGCCAGGATGCTTGTGACAGTTTTGTACGGCTTGCGGACTGATCTTTTGCTGGAAATTATATTGGAATTAGACCTAGTTAATTCCAGATCTTCCATTTCAGAAGCAATAGCTGGTGATCTTGAAGTGTCCAAGTTACGTGCTGGTAAACTTAAGGATCTCGAAAAACTATTTGGGCGTGCATCATCAAATTGAAGACAGCGTCTAAGCAAGCCTCGCTGATGTTGAATAATCTGCATGGAACAGATTGGATATTGACATGGCATAATAATAATAATAATAATAATAACAACAAAAAACAAGCAGCAGAGGAGAAGACAAAGAACCCTATTTATTTTTTTGCTTGCTCTAGACCCCTGACTACACTGTGTCACAATAAATAAACTTGGCATCTCCCTATCAAACAAATTTCCATATTAGAAACTGACCATGCCATTATAGCGAGACCACAACTTCATGACACCACAACCAGCAATATGCTCAACATAGACATTAACAGTAAAGGAGAAGTCTTGCAGATTACATGCTGCTGAAACGTTGAGCAGACTATGTAGAATAACAATCGACTCCATTATTATGATTAAATGAGATCCTCCTTAAACCTCCCTGTCGAAGCCTATAGCTTTCCTTGTCAAAGTTCCTAGTCGACTTTGTGCATTTTACTCCTGATGGTTCAGAATTTAAATGGCATGGGAAACTTCGAGTTTTCGACTACTCATGAGTAGCTGATGACTAAAAATAAAATGGACAGAGGCTGACTTGATTTACAACAAAGCCTAATCATCAGTTACAGCTAAACCCGATCATAGGCCTGTCTTGGTTTTTGATACAGGCCAGTGGGGCTGAGACAGGCCCCAAGGAGGATACAAGTTGCATTTGAGGGCTTCAGCAAGCAGCTTCCTTATGGGACTTGCTTGACCAGGCCCACATTACCTTTCCACCCCAAACTTTTCAGATTTGTTTCTGCTACGACTTTTCTATGATTGGAGGCCCTGTGACAGGATAATATCAGGATGTTATGAAGATAGATACATAGGCCTGATATTGGACCTGATCCAAGCACAAGGATGAGAGAGTTTGCAATGTGTAATTTTGCTCAATGGTGACCTCCATGTACAACTAAAACAGAAGCTTGTGACTTTTTCATCTCCAAATCGGCTTCTTTTTCAATTCATGAAATGACTACTATAAGATTAAGTAGAGAGATAACATGGAGAAGAGATCTCATCATAGCTTCAACAAAATATAAAAACATGATCACTTGAGTAGATGTGTTTAGAACATCATTTTGTTAAAGACCAGTTTGATAAATCTGCAAACACAAGCTAATTCTTTCTCCCACAGACAACAAAACTTTAGGAGAGACCCGACCATCATGCCAAAGGAATAGCAGTCAACTCCAAAGAAGACAAACAAGCATCTAAAAGAACACATATATTATAAGTAAACATGCTAATTTTGTTTTTTAAGCTCAGTACAAGGAAGTTGACCAAAAAAAAAAACTCAATAAAAGGAAATCAAGCCAAAGATAACTAAACCGCTGTCATAATTGCTCTGGGTAAAACAAGAACAAAGCAGCCACCAAAACTGGGACTTTACTTCAGCAGAATTTTCTACTCCAAACCATCACCTAAACTCAATAATCCTCACACAAGACATCACCACATAAAATCTTAAGCCAGAACTACTTCTCAGTGTGGTTTCCAGAAATGTTGGGAAATGACAAGGACCACAGAGGCCAATCACAGCCAAAACCCTGACACTTCATGCCTGCAGGCTGCACTCTGCAGCTATTTATCAAGGAGGAAGAGCACTAGTCTGATTTACGCTAATAAAGATGTAGAAAACTGTCAACATTTCATCCTTGGTCATTCATCTCAAGCTGAGGACTGCCTGCAATAAGATAAAACGATTTCCAGCAGGCATTCAGAAAGCTCCACTCCCATTTTAAGAACTTCTCCCACTCTTGCCTCCACTGCCTCACAGGAAGGTTGGTAAAGTATGGAGAGGCCATAATCTTCGTATGGTTAATCATATCAAGGACAGTGAAAATTGCCTGAAACCATAATGATTGAGGACCCTTTCCCATTAAAATTTCAGTTACTTTACTATAAGTGGTGCCTTCTGAATGTGTCTAAAATCTATCTTCCACAATTTAAAGCATCTCAAATTCGTGGCTCTGGATTCACCTGTCAGAACATCTTCTGAACACCTTTAGCAACCCTCACAGTAATTGCACCATCCTAGGCTCAAACATTAACCAAATAACCAACTAGCTTAACACAGGTATCAATTCTTTGCCATCCAAAAGAATCTCATTACAGGCACTTTACTTGGAATAATTAATACTTAATTAAGATGATAATACAATGAACAAATCTATGATAAACAAAGGAGAAATGTCTTTTGCCTAGTGGAGTAGTGAAGCATAACTATAATGGCACAGAAAATAAGATAAATTGCACTATTATATAGAAAGGACCAAGCCTCCCCAAATAAAGATATTAAACTCTAAAGAATAGCTGCAGAGAGATGTGTACTTGGACAAATCTCGGGATATGTAGAACTTGGCCCTTTAAAATTTCGAATCATAAAGAAAAGATTACAGCACAGAAAGCCTTTGACACAAACCTCAGGATGATGTGAATCAGCATGTTCATTGAAGGTTGCTTGTGAATCCACTCCATCTTCACATGCATCAACCATCGGACAGGAATCAGGGAGCAAGTGCAGGCCTTGAGATCCACAATGATGGCTACATCCTGCCAGCTGCATAGTATGGTTTGTAAACTAGAGGGAAGAGGTAGCCTAAAACTCATGCTAGTCAAAACTAATAACTTATCTAATGGGAAGAACTCTCTAACCACCTGAGCTACTGAATCTGCAGACTGTTGCTTCTTAGACATATTTTCAACGGACAAGTCAAGCACAGTTTTTATGCATTCAATATTTGATTTGTCTCCCCCGTTATGCTCATCTTCCAGTTCAGTTGGTAGTTGATTGCAGGTTACCCTTACCTGAAGCTCCTCCTGTCTTTCATCAGCGAAATCATGAGGCAAATTCACTTCTGCCCCGTATTCGTTGTCAATGTAAGTTTCTTGGTCAAGCATCGAGAGATTGTCCACTGAGTAAGTGACATTGCTCAACAAACTATTTTTCATTTCTTTCCCAGAGTGGTCCACTAAATGAGCAGAGTTGGCACAATCAACCTCAACAGGATCAGCCAAGTATTCATCTACACACCCAGAAGAACTACATGGCTGAGCTTGTGAAGAGTCTCTGGAACTAAAGTTGCCTTTATTATGAGTAACAGCTTCATCTCTTGCCTCGGCGACAAGTTCATTGGGCTCCTTGGAAGCCTCTTCAGTTTTGTCCTTACATCGATTTTGAGGACGAGATAACTCCTCAATGGTCGGCTGGCCTGGTTGAATCCTGTAACTACCAAGCAATTGCAATCAACTAATTGCTAACTAAGCAACCGAGGCAATTCAGAAGTCTCACCTGTTCAAGAAATTGGCCTCACGCTGTAAGTTAACACGAGGTGAAGTAAATACAAGAGGAGAAGAATTAAGCCCAGGGAAAACTTGCAGCACAGGCCCAGCCTTGACTGGATTTATTGGAGAGAGGCTCTTGACGAAATTAGAGAAAGGGGACTCCTACAAGTGAGAGAAGAAGCTAAGTTGCACATAGCATCAATTAGAAAACATCACGACTAAACCCAAAGAACTATACATGTTACGCATACATTGTTTCCCCAAATAAGTAGAATGATATACACATATGCAGGTGATCATAAACTAGATATTTGGTACAAAGTAATAACAAATTTACATTGCTTAGGAGCGGCACCAACATCATAAGCCTAGCTGACACTTGTTTTGCCTTTTGATCATAACTGAAGAGATTAAATGTTAGGGAAAGGGGCGCTATGATTATGCATACACAGTTCTACAGTGCCTATTTTCCAAGAGTTCAAGTGCACTAATAAAATCTAAGACAAAGCAAGACACCCCAAGAGTTGTATGCCTTAATGTATTAATCTGATATCATCTTCCTGTGTAAGCTTAAAATTTCATCTGCCTTCCCAGAGAAACTACAAAGTCGAAGGGCGTTTTTTTCACCTTGTCAAATACAGCTTATACAAAATCAGGCATCAATGTTACTGTTCATCCCAAACTATAACACAAGCACTTACGAATAGATTTCCCAATACATGGCAGCGCTTAATTAAAATAAAAAAAAAAGGCTTTGAGGACATCAACAGAGAAACCATTGAATCAACAGAATGATAATACTTCGTTCCACCAATGATTGACAGTTCGACACACATTCACAGATCCACCACTTCCAAATAGACACTATTCCATCAAGAAACGCGAAGCGAATGCAACCACCAAATGAACACGCAGGAGAAAGAACACTGGAAGGACCCGCGCATCCTACTCCAGACCATTATCCAGCGACACGGCTCGAGTTCACTTCGACACTGAACTCAGCTCTCGGCAGGCAGAGCGACAACAAGCAACAACACTCGATCGAACCAAATGCACGAACACGGAGCGCAAAAACAAAAACGCCGAGACGCGCGTCGGGAACCGAGAATGAGATCCGGGAACTCGTCGGAAGCAACCATCCAACAAACCGATTCCCCCCGGCCCCCGACAACCCCCACAAAAATAATCAAAAACAAGGACAACAAAGCAATCGAGGAGCAGCCGCGAATTACCTGAACCGGAGGAGAATCCGACGGAGCGGGAGGAGCACGACCGACCCCGGCCGCGGCTCCGTCGGTCTTCGCGACGCCCTCGGGAGATTCCATGGCGGAAAAGCCCTAAACCCTTGGGATCCTAACCTGAAATACGAAACGAAACACCTAAACGAAGACGAAGAAGGAGAAGGAGAAGCTGCACTGGCTCCGCCATTAACGTTGCTCGAGCTCTTCTTATCTTCAAAATACAGCTTAGCTGTAGAGAGGAGGCGCTCCCGAAATGAGGCTCGCGCTTTCAATTTTCTTTTCTCTTTTTCTCTCGACAGCATTTCTGGATTTTTTGAGGGTTTCCATTTATTATTTTAGTGTTGAGTTTTTTGGGCACTCGATGAACTGGGGAGGGCTGAAAAAGCGGGCGTTTGAAAACCGGGCGGGAACACTAGCTGTTACCAGTTTTTCCCCCACGTTACGCTTTGTCGGGATAAATGGGCCTCTATTGGGCCTCGGAGAATATGGGCCTTATGTTGGGCTTTCAGCCCTTAAGGGGGGAGAAACGAGCTGGGGGCCCGATGATGCGATTTTGGGGGTAACGGGCCTCCTCTTGCTCAATTCTTCGGCTCGTCCTTTTGGGGCGAATGACACCATCAGACCCAAAGACTTTATTGACAAGCTACGACGCACTGAGACTTACTTCAGTTTTAGTAGCAGAGGCACACATGCATCCACATGGCTTGTGATGGCATCAACGGGCCAACTCGAGGAGCATAACATGGCGGATGCCGACGGCAGTATTTCGTTTTCATCAGTGGGCCGTCAGCTGTTGCGGGGATTCACAAGAAAGGGCGGGGGGAATTCTGGCACATGATGGATTTCGATTCCATCTTTGTGCAAGGAGGGCGATGACTTCTCCCTGGTCGATGGCACAATCCTGAATTCAGCACTTGTAACTAATAATGCACGCGGGATATAGAGAGTGTGAGGGCCTGCGTCAGGTTGATTGATCGTTCTTGCATGGCAATCGCGCTCCATCAAGATGATCAAGCCGCATGCCGACTTTATTACAGGAACAAGAAGGACTTGTTGCGGTCCAGAGACAGAGGAAGCGGGACATTCTACGCACAAGGCGACACTTCTGCTGAGAATGATGAACAGCCTTAAAACAGAATATGGATGTTCGAACTAGTAACTACTTGTAGTTTCAATTCTATAATCAAGACTGTCGTCTTTGTGCATAACCCCACTTCCTATTCGGTGGTTCCCTCTACCGGGGCATCTGACATCCTGGAGGATTGCTTCATTCGGCCCAATAATCCTGCTAAATGAGATAATCAATTGGTGGGTTATTGAAAGGTAGCAGACCAAAAGAATCGCAGTCAAGTACGATACCAAGTCACACATCTACGGCTAACAATGCGTCTGCTGTTCAGTTCATCGAGTATGTGCATGCTGGTTTTGGATTTTCAGGAGGTAAAAGGAAGAAATTGCGGTTGATTGTCGCTGGAGCTCTGGCTTCTTGATCGGTACTCATCCTGGTTCTCGTTTCTTATGGATTAGGCACAAGAAGAAAGGTGAGCTCTCTTTCTCACACGCACTGACAAGCCGGGTCCGTGCTTTCTCAATCTCATGGAATGTTTGATTCTGCGCACATTTTTATGGTAGGAAGTAAAGTTAGGAATGGAGATGAGATGGGTGAGAGCCTGGAGTCAACATTTCTTCGGATAGGTGTTGGAGCAGCTACTAGAGATCTCGCAAGCGCAAAGAAGGCGGAGATAAATCAGCAGAAAGACTGAGAATTGGCTCTGTTTGCTTTTTCCAGCATAGAAGTCGCGACAGACTAGTTTTCGCCAAGAAATAAGCTTGGCGAAGGCGGTTTTGGCTCTGTTTACAAGGCAAGCAGAGCATACGATCTCCCTACAATATATCAGCGATAATTTTAGATCTACCGGCAAAAAAAATCGATGGTAAAAAAAATGCAGATGATGGTTCCAGGGTCAACTTCCGGAGGGACTGGAAATTGCGGTGAAGAAACTGTCGAAGATGTCTCGGCAAGGGTTGGAGGAGTTCAAGAACAAGGTCACTCTAATTTCTAAGCTGCAACAGAGGAACCTCGTGAGGCTTCTGGGATGGAGGCTTCTATGATGCTGCGTCAAAGGAGAAGAGTGTATTCTGATTAACGAGAACATGCCCAAAGAAGCTTGGATTCGTTCGTTTCGGTTCTTTTTACCTTTCTGTGATCTGCTCCTTGCTTGATTTGGTAAATTGAATGCCTCATTTTGGCATTCGTGCTGTGTGTCAACTATGTGATTCTACCAAAATGAAGATCCTGCTAAGAGAGAGCTTTTGGAAGGAAACGCGAGGCGTTGGTCAAGGGATCTTGCATCTCCACAAGTACTCTAGGCTCCGAATCATCATCCACCGCGACTTGAAGACCAGCAGCATATTGCTGGACGGTGACATGAACCCCAAGATATTCGATTTTGGCACGGCGAGAATCTTCGGAGAGAGCGAAACTTGGGCAAAAACGATGAGAGTTGTCGGGACATGGTAAGCAGACCAGATGTGAAATCCCTAGCCACTTTCAAAAGTTGCATTTTCCTATTCGTTTACTCAATCATCCTTGTGACTGCTTGAATTCTGTATTAGTTAGTGGATACATGTCCCCGGAATATGCAAAGGATGGTCTATTCTCGGAGATGTCGGACTTGTTCGCATTCGGGGCCATTTCGCCTGAGATAGTGAGCAGCCAGAAGAATTTTGCCTTCTTCAGGTATGATCACTATTTGAACTTGCCGGGAAAAGTAAGTAAACTACTCCATGACAGACTACTGTTCAATAATTCCATCACTATCTGAGCTGGACAATTTCGCTCGATATAGGCTTGGAATATATGGCAAAGAAGGGAAGTGTAGAGACTTCCTGGACCCGACGCTAGCCCCTTCTTGCTCGGAAAATTCGGTGGAACGTCTCGTGCAGTTGGGCCTACGATGCGTGCAAGAAAGGCCGACCTATCGACCGACGATGTCGGATGTAGTCTCTATGCTCAACAGTGAGACAGTTCCTCCGCCTCTTCGGAGAGAACCGGCATTCTTGACCCACAAGACGGAATCGGCATCGAGCTCAAGAAGGCACATACATTTTTCTGCAAGGGAGATCACAGTTTCAGAGTTATGCGTCAGGCGAAAGGCAAAAAGGCAAAGGACTGGCCATCATGACCCAATAGCATCTTATGCCATTGAGGCCAATATGTTTAGGTTTCGAGCAAGAGTTGCAAAGCCAACCGGAGTTGTATCTGTTGCTTCATGTATGAATTTACTCCTAATGTGCACAGAAGGAAGAAAGTAGCAGGCTTCATATGGATGCACATGATCGCATAAACGTTCAATTTACGTTAATCAATCGGGGGATTTTTCTAATGTGACACATTCTCGGAAGAGCCTCCAAACATGTTCTTGCCTTGCCGGGAGCGACGCAAGTCGGCCCAAGATCGGACCAGTTTCGACCCGTCTGCCTACTCGGTCCACAGAACCAGTTCAACCCGTTTCGGTCGAACCAAGCAAAATAGACAGGCTTCGAACGACGAGCGCGAGGAGCATTAATCAATTGTTGATGTGCTAATTGCACAAAACATGCTGTGCTTTTCTTCTTGTTTTGGTGGGAATGAAAGAAAGAAAGAAAGAAAGGAAAAAAAAAGTTACTGCCATCTGCTTGCTTAGCCGGAATTCGATGCGCACTTGTATTTTGGGGACTCTCGAGGGATAATAAAAAGATATTGGAGGACTCAAAAGCAAAAGAAAAGCTGTGAGCTTTATCATTTGTCATAGACCTCAAACTTATCTCTCTCCCACAAATTCACGTGCATGCATGCAACCCAATAACCCTCACGTAAGGAATTTTTCTTACCTCGATTCTCGCGAAATCAAAAGGAACACCACTGAGATTATGCCGCCTTATAATGTGTAAAAAGGTGTAGAGGTTTGCTTTATACGTACGTATGTGTCTGTGACGGAATATTAGAAGTGTATGCATACCAAGAAGAATTTTATGTGTATATGGAGAGAATTATTCAAGAAGTCATAAGTCTTATAATATAATGATCAATTCAGTCATAAACTTTCGATTTTATTAATTTAATCATAAATATTTTGATAATTTTTTGATGTAATCCTTCTAATCAATATTGGTCGACAATTGCAAATATGGAAGCCGGCCGTCTTACGTGATATGGATGACTGAGGTTAACGTGGACAACTTTTGCAACTTCCTTTTAACGTGGACGATTTTTGCAACTTCCTTTTAAATTTTCTGAATCTTTCTCCTTTTATTTTATTTCTTTTTTTTTCCATTTTCGCCGCTGGCCGATCTCAACACTAGTTGTACCACGTAAACGGCCAGCGCAAATGAGATCAGCACATAGATAATTTGGTAGAAGATCATTAACGTGGGCATCGGTCATCCTATACTGCACTGTGGGCCATGTAAATTTATAATTCTCTGAAGAAAATTTCTGAATCGTTTTCTTTTAATTAAAATTGCAAGAATTATCCATATTAGTGTCGGTTGTACTATGTAGGACGGCCAGCATCTACATCAACAATTTCATATTAAAATTAACTGGAAGGACTACATTGGCAAATCTTCAAAAGGATTAAGATTAAATTTGTCAAATTAAAAAGTTTATAATTGAATTAGCATCCGTACAATTAATATATAACTTTTTTGATAAATTTTTATAGGTAATAAATGTAACAATGTTTGCTCAACATTGGGGATAATAATCAAATCAGTCCTAGACCTATTTTACGGATACCGACTTAATCATAAAATTTTCAGTTTTGCCGATGGAATACTAAACCTTTGTCAATTGCAATCAAAAATTGATGATGTGGCATGCACTCATTACCAACTATCCTACATGATATGCTCACGTTGATAACCTTACTCAAAGCAGTATATTTACAATGACAATTGGGTGGAAGGGATATATTGGAATATTGTGTAAATGTTTAGAACTATATTGACAAAATTAAAAAGTTTGGGCCTGAATTGACATCCATACAACAAGGTAATAACTAAAATGAAAATTCTTCCATCAACACCGTGTTCCTCTTAGCCTAATTACCAAGCAAACCGTTTTGGACAACTTCTCCTTCTTATTTATTATTCTTCCTCTAAACTTGTTTTGAGAAGAAATTAATCAAGCTTTGAGATGATAAACATATATAATCCTGTGTGTCAATGTTTGTATATTTAGAAAGCTTTAAAGTGTTTTTTTTTAACCGAGGACTCCACCACGGCCCCCCATGCCCAGATGGCACCAAAAGGTCGGGCCCTTATATCTTAAGGGAGACTAGCACATGACCCTAATACCATGACCCCCAACTTAAGACGCTAACAATTGCGGGTTTCGAACCATTAACCTCGGCAATAAGAGATAAGTTATTAACCAACACAACTACTCAATGTTTGGTAGATTTAAGTGTTTCGCATCTCATAAAAGTCAAATAACTAAAGATCCAAGATTTGAAAGATTAAAAATGAAAGTTAGTTCAGATAGACAATGCACAGGGTAAGTAATAGTAAATAGTAAACAAGACTCTAATTATAACCAACACAACTTTTTTTTTCAACCATATAATTTGAAAGAGAAAATTTTAAACCGAGGAAAGAAAGATGAAGAAAATGACAATGGAGGAGTCAGTGCATCGAAGAAGATAAAGGAGAAGACGGGTCTTTCTTCTTTTCTTTTTTTTTTCTTTCTCTTCTTTGTTTAAAAATTATTTTGTCTGCTTGTGTTCATAAAGGATGGTCAAATATTCTTGAATCTCACCAAGACTTGTCTTCCATCGTCAGCTTCAAACTGTCTTTATCGAAATCTACCATTTTCCTTTCCGTAGTTTCCAGACACCATTCCATGCGGAATTTGTCCCTTTTCGAGTTTGAACATGGTCATCAAACGGGGCGCATTGCCCCTTTCTTTTGGAGCAAAACATCCGCTGTCTCCATCGTTTTCCCACTAAATGTTACGTTTATCGTCATCGTGAAAAATGCCTTTGTTTCCATATAGTGAGAGCACATTGCAATGCGTAAACCTAGCTAGAATCCACGAATTCATCCAATAATCCATTAAGAGACCAAAAATATCCACGGCATTGCGATTTTCCTGCATAAATATGCTTGGAAACTCGATGCGACCGTCGCGCAATTAGCATGAAGCCCTGTGCTTCATGTCTCATTGAACACTCCAAACTCATTTTTATGCTTCCCACAATAGATGTATGTCCCCTGCGCACACACGCACACATTCATTATAGTGAACATTGATTTTTGGTGGTCTTTGGCAGCTGCATGGTTCAAAATTGCTTGGTCAAAAAAACAGGATTGAATAAAAATTGAAAAAGAACAGCAATAAAGGGAAAGGAGAATTAGTTTGCCACGGAACATAGACAACTTTTGACTCGTGTCTTCCAAAATTTAAGCTTCAAGTACAGAGACAGAATATTCAAAGGGGAAAATTACGGGGGGATAAAGGGAAGGGACGAGGGGATGATCGCTTTTCCAACGTAGCATGACCGTTAAGAAATGAGGAAACCCTAGCATTTCATGAAATAACTAAGGTTATTGCTCCTGCGATACTTATTTGTTCGATGCAGATAAAGGCAAAGCTTCAGGAATTGGGAACCTTCTCAAAGATATTTTGAAGTAAGCGACATTTTTTTTTTGGGTTGTCAATTACTAGACATTTCGCGCGGTAAGAGACTGGGTCGAGTGTGTCTATCACTAACGGCGGATTTCAATAGAGTTCGATGTGGATCCCATGTGATTTGTTGCATATGACTAGTTTGATTTGTCCCGACGAAAGGAGATCAAGATATATCGTAGACTTTGCAAGTTGCTCACCAAGATCACGATGGAACAAAAGCTAACGTGGTGATGTCCACATATCATTCGACATGGACACAAGCTTTTGCATACCAATGAACGTTATGCAATTCTAGCATTGCTCTTGCATAAGAAATGATGCATCTATTAGCCGCCTCAAAAGGGCCCAAAGAAGCTGTAGACTGAGCTCTCCTTTGAACTCCTTTTTCATTTTTGAATCCTTGGAATAATATTTTCCTATTATCATCTTCTTTTTTTTCCTTCTTTCTTTTTTTTCCTTTCCTTTTGTCCAAATTGAGGTCACTGAGATTCCTTGTGGTTCAAGGAGGCAAAGTTAAGGATATTGAAAAAGAAATCTCCCTCTCTCTCAGTGTGCTTGGGGGGTTTTATCGAGGTGACCCAACAAGCATATAAACCACCCCAAACTCTCATATCTATCACCAATGATAAGTTGTGCTCAGTACAAATCTGCCTTCACTTGACTCCCTTCTTTCCCAAGGTGAGTTTTGAAGCTACAATGTCATGTGTGTCATCGTTAATTCACTTGAACATATCATATGATCTTGCTTTCCCGAGTCATTAGCTCCAGCTTTAATTAGTCAAGCAGTAGAAGAAATGTTCTTTCGTGCAAAACCGTCATTAAGCTTTGGTATTCAGGTGTGATTAAGATGAGCAGACCAGGAGATTGGAACTGCAGGTCGTGCCAATACCTGAACTTCCAGAGGAGAGAGTCATGTCAAAGGTGTGGAGAGCCGAGAGCAGGTGAGAGAGGCGGTGATTCTTATGGGGGCTTTGGCGGGAGGAGTGGCTCGCCTTTCAGGTTCACAGGCCCGGACGTCAGGCCCGGTGACTGGTACTGCAGTGTCGACAACTGCGGGAATCACAACTTCGCCAGCCGCTCAACCTGCTTCAGGTGCGGTGCTCCGAGGGATGAGTCAGATGGCAGCAGCCGCCATTCTGAGAGTGAAATGGCTCGGCCCCGAGGCTTTGGAGTCGGTGGTGGCAGTGGAGGTGGCAGTGGAGGTGGCAGTGGAGGTGGCAGCAGTCGCTGGGGATGGCGAGCTGGTGACTGGATTTGCACCAGGTAGGGTTTGACTACTTCCTGTCAAGCATACAAAATGGCGGTTCATGTATTTATCATTGGATTCATGATTATCGCATGCTCATGTGCATGAAATATCACACTAACAATCTCACATACTCGAAGTCGACTATGTTCGATTATGCTAGCTAGCTGTTAGAACCTTGACTCACTTTATGCACGCGTTGCTCCCTTTCTATTTCTTCTCGCCTCGCCCTTGGCTATCTCATACAGACTCGACCAGATCGTTCTCACAGACAGCATAAATACTGTTAAAAATAGAAACTGCAGAAGTGTCGAGCATCAGCATAGACCCCAGGCAACTGCAGACGTGAATACACATGTAAACACAAGCACATGTACTACCAAAAACTTCATAATGAATTTCTTTTCAATTTGTGCACTGTGAAATGCTCAGGTCAGGTTGCAATGAGCACAATTTTGCTAGCAGATCAAACTGCTTCAGGTGCAACGCACCACGAGAATATTAATCAGGTGGCCGGTCTGAGTATTTTCTTGAAATGTTCCATCATCTGGTAAGCAACTACTAGCTTTCAGTCAGTATACTGCAGATAGTGTTCTTTGAGAGTGGCATTGAGCCGGTTCGGCAAGTTACGATCAGATGCCTTCCGTTTCTTTGATCTTCAGGAAGAGCCTGGAAGAGAATCAAGCAAGAAAATGCAGCCACTGTCTGTTGTCTCTTTTTCTGCCAGGGAACATTTTCCATTGGAGTTATTTGGTGGGCTTAAATGGCAGATCAAAAGAACATAAAGAGAGTCTTCTCCTTCTAATCCTACTCCTTCATTTTTCTTGCTTTTCTCCTGTTCTATGGTGTTTTTATGGTCTAGTTTGTTCTAGCGTAGCATTGTAGTCTGCGGGTTAGTAGTTCCTATATCACATGTTTGAGAGGGTTTTCCTATGGATATTGCAGTGCCATCTGAGATTTTCTTTTTATATTTCCTCTTGAATTTTAGTTTAACAGCATTTACATTTTTGCCCTATTGAGGAAAGTAATGGTACTTGGAAAAAACATTGCCGATCTCGAGGGAAACATGCTTGTATGGAATCGGACAGATAAGCCCACTCCATCTCCACCATCAAATAGTACAAGCCTCACATGATCTAACAACTTAAATAAAGCGAATCACACGCACTGAGTGCATGCAAGATTATTGAGCGGTTTCTTGTTTCCTCTTCTTTTAGTTACAATCCCTCCTATCATTTGTTTGACGATATTCTTTCGTTTAAAGCGGTGAAAATGAAAAAAAAAAAAACATGAATTACAACTGCAAATTCATCAAGTCATGGATCTTTTGGAAACTGCATAAAAAATATTATACATGCCTTTGGGGAAAGAAACTGAGATGAGTGGACCCTGTCCTCTTCATATCTGCAAAAGCTGGGGCATTAGTCAAAGAAGATAAAGATCATATGCATTTTCAAAATGGCATAAAAAGGAAACTACACAGCGTAATCCAGTAATGATTAACAACACTAAGTTTTATTCGATTACTCTATTCATTTTGTCTCTTAGCTGATCTTAGGCCAGTGACTCCTGGCGTACAATTTACTAGCCAAGTTTGGCAATCTGATGCAATGTGCTCTTGGTCACGTCTGGACCACTTGACAAATTATCAAACATGAGATGAGTGTTATACAGACCATTTTTTTCAAAAAAAAATTAAATCGTTAGGAAACGAGTCGACAGCTTACGTATATGTATCCTATTACCGATCACTCTCCTTGCGAGTAAAGAGAGGCGCGTGAAAGACAAAGTTTGGACGTCACCACCTCAAACAGACAATTAAAGACTTAAAACAGGCAGAATAAGTAGTGAAGCAGACAGAATGCATACAAGAGAGGATTCGAACTCATGATCTATACTCTAACACCTTATTAGACGAACCATTTCCTAAAATCTTCAGTAATTAGAAAATGAACCAACAATGACTCACGCGTGGTATATCTATATATATCTATATATATAGCATATTACTCAAGATTGAGTCATGCGTGATATATCTACCGTAGTATGCATGCCTTCGCATGATTTAATTTTAGGAGGAATTCAGCTCAAGAACTGCTCTAGTTTTCACCAGTTGAAAACTCCCAGACAAACAGCGCAACAGTTAAAATATGATAAAGCATATCAAGATAGATCTCATTGCAGATTCAACTATCGGAATTGCTTCCCAGTTCGCCTTATTGCCGTAGGAAAAATAATCGAATAATAGATAGAATGACTTCCCACATTCATCTCCCAACATCCTATGTTTTCCCCATCTTCCGTCATCCTATGTTTTCTATTAGAAATAAGTTACTAGCTGTCAAAAGTAGGCTAAAACTACAGAATACCTCTTACCATGATTTCTCAAAATTCTTGTCAAGGCACATATTAATATGCCGACATGTCAAAGTTCTGCTTAACCTAGGTTTTAATATTCATTAATGTAAAGAGCGCGCTAAAACAAGAAGATGGATCTGCTTTTAAAGAATAAATTCACATAGGATTCCAGAGCTTTTAAGGGAACAGCTTTTAAAGGTCCCCTCATTGACCTGATGGGTATTTAACTGCAAGATTTACTGGTCAAAAAAGAAGCCCAACATCACCTTCAATCAGTGCCCCTGCTACTACACTCCATTATTTAGCTTTTTGCAAGATTCTTTGTCCTGCTTTAAGCATTTCCTTTATGTTACTTCACTTGCTTTGCTGGTGTTGGTGAAGTACCTCCCCACTGATGAATCAGCCAAAGAAAATTAGGATTTATATGACTCATAAAAAAAAAATTACATGTCCAAGTTGAAGCAGCTTTCATTCAAGGGGTGCCTATTCTTTCTTCCTTCCTTTCTTTGAAGCCATCAAGTGCCCCTCTCTCTAGTAGACAGCCGGAAAGAGAAAAGAGACTCAGTAGTGTTTAAATGAGGAAAATACAGCAAGATCATAACAATCATAATATCTTCCCTGCATTTCATTGATCACGTGGTTTGAATACAATATAATGGATTAACGAAATCTTTTCAGACAAAGAAATCTGGATATGTGTGATGACACATATCTAGATCAATAATAAAGGGCTTGTAAAATGCAAAAGAAATGCAACATCCATGATAATTAATTATATAAGTTATTATAGCATTCACATTTAAACCATTTCTCTCTTTGTTTAGTAAGATATGGGAAAATCCTAAAACAGTCTTTAAAGAAACGCACTCATTGTGTTCCCAACGCATTCTAATCTGAAAAAAAGACAGGATATGTAATAAAGCTCATGCTCAAGAAAGAGCATCCTCCTCCTCTTAAATCATAGAATCTGGACCCAACATCCATCTTATCAGACAATTGCAGTGTTTCAAGTACAAGAGTTGAAAATGTTAATCAATACTGTGATGGTCAAACCGTAGCAAAAACAAGATAGCTTTTATCCACTTCAAAGCTTGATAAATTGACTTTATTAACTTTTTAAAGTTCTCCCCTTTCGTATTTATTCATAAATTTAGCATAACGCACACTCTCTAAAGTTCTTTACTTTTGCCCCTTTATAAAAAGGAGCCTTTGATGTCTCACATATTTCAACTACAGTTGTCATGCTGCATTATTTTTCATGGGGTAATGCACCACTTGTTTAGATAAAGCAAAGTTAAGAAGCCGTACCAATACTCCGCAACTACATGTCATAATAACTTCTTCTTTTTTGCCTTACAAAATTAAGTTTGCACTTCTTTTATTACCGGCAGTCAGCTGCTAGTGGACAGCAGCAAAATACAAAAGAAGTCCTTGCTGCATCTAAGAGGCTATTTCTGTTTGCGTTCCCAACATTAAGATGATTTTCTGAAAGAGATTATCAAAAAACTAAGTAAGCTTAGTTTATTCAAGGGTCTTCTATATGTTCTTTAGTCTGAGATTGCTATTCAATCACTGTTTTATGACCTGAAACAGACCATCGGCGGTTCACAAAGTTGAGATGTAAGTGCTAATCTTTCGGATCATTTGGGCTCTCTAGCACACTAGATATGATGATCTGATTTGGTTGTTACTTAATCCAAATCAGTGGAAGCTCATAACTTGAAGCCTACGGTTCAGAATCCTGAGTAAGAATCAACACATTGATAGAATACGAAAGAGATGGACTTGTCCCATAGGTCTGAAGCTCTGCTAAGCAGGATTTTATCCGGAAAAAGAAAAAAGAGAACAGCAGCTTCCCTTCAGAAAGAGCATGTCAACAAGCTCGTTTCTCTCGTGTGCCCCCACTTTGCCTTTTTTTCAGAGGCTGCATTCTTGCTTTCTTTGTTTCTTTTTCTTCAAATGTAGAATAAACTGGGAATTGCAACTGGTGAGCGGGCTCTTGATGGTTCACCTACTAAGCTTGTAAGTTTTTTTTTTTTTTACTATTGTAAGTCTTCAAGAAATGACATTGAGTTAATAATGCTGCTACTGGCAGATTTTTAGAACCAAAGTAGACTAATGCTGGAAGAAAACTGGGCATCCAGATTAAAATAGTTAGAGCAGGACCATCGCCAAATTCAATTGGGATAATAGTGTACATAACCGAACCTTTACGAGGGCACAAGCATCAAGGACAGACAATTAAGTTCGCAAAAAATCCTTATACCAATTGTCCTCTTTCTTCGGCAACAGTAGCTTGGTACGTAGAATTCATGTAAGTTATTCAGCAGCAGAACAGGCGCTAGCGAATTGTAGAAGTTCTGCAGCTTCGCATCACCAGTAACCCCTACAGGACATGCAAGGATCATTTAGGTCTGAAAGTCTTACTGTGCATATGTGGCTGCCAATTTATTTATAGCTTGCCCGAAACAGAAAATAAGCAAGTAGGAAAGAAGAGGAGCCTTGACGTGCATATCGGTGCCAACTTTGCCCAGAAGCTCACAATTCCAACATTTGACCATCGAGGTTGAGGAGGAAGCAGAAAACTATTAATGACTTTTAAAGAAAATGGATTGCAGCTAAAATTGGGTATGAGCAGTAGATGTGAGTTTCCGAAGATGTATTTGACAGACGAGGATTACAGTTAAAAGTCAACTCCCCCATATAAAGACAGTTTTGTCTCTACTCTTTATTCTCTGAACCTCAACAAGCATTTATTTTTGTTTCCTTGGTCTGCTAACTTGTGTTTCAGCAAAAAACCAACTCACTTCTGAGAAGAAAAAGTGGAAGAATCAGAAATGAGATTGACGAGAGGCTGCTCGGTCATAACAAGCATACATACAAGACAAGCCATACAAAACTTACAATCCAATTGGTTTCAGAAGTTGATTGAAGATCCATATGTTGATGTCAGACTGTCCAAAATGTTGACAACAGGAAGCCTAACAAAAATGAGCGACATTCTCAACATAAGTGTTGCTTACGATTCATCTCATTTCAGCTTAGATTTTGATGAGCTCTGCAGTGGCCTTGCAATAGTTTTAGCCGGGGCAGGTCTCATGGCTTTCTTCACATCATATTTAATGGATGATAAGGCACAGATCAATGCAATCAACATTGTCGGATAAACATAGACTGCCTTTGCAGGATCCACATTCACAGGCTTTCCCAAGATCCCCTCCTTGACAAGACCCCAAATTATCAGCAGTGTCCCGAACATGCTCATCCTCCCTGGTTTTAGCAGACCCACGAGTGCTCCTGCCACAGAGAAGTAGCTTCCAGCAAGAACCTGGAAGAATCAGCGGGTGGTGAGACAAACTATGTCAGCAACTCCAAATCAACAATAAGAGCATGCAAGATTTTTGTTTATGCGACAACAACTCAGGCACTCTAGAAGAAAAGTGACAATTCCAGCATTCTATCAGGGATTGAATTGGACACTTGTGAGGAGACAACTATAGTATTCATATCAAGCGAAAGAACATGCCTGAGATAAACTACCAACACAGAAACTGTTTGCATAAAAAAATTAGAAGCTGAAGTTTTTCCTCAATTGTATCAGATTAAAAAAGAAGCCGAAAGAAGAAATTGTTATCTAAAGAGCCTAGATCTTTTACTTCATAATCTTGCACTTGCACTGCAGTGTGACAAACGTATCAGTGTTTGTCAATGTTGAACTAAAAAATGGGAATATGCAACAGGAAGATGAGACGGGGCAAAATGAAAAGAAAAAGAACCTCCAAGCGCTGTAGATCAACTACTGCTGAGGCTTCTTTCACAGTAGTCAGATTATAAATATCTAGCACATCATTCCAGCTTGGAACTGTCATGTTCTTTACAAGGCCATTGACAACAGCTCCAGGGTAGAGAAGGGCCTTCACCACAGGAACAGGGATTATCTCACTAGCAATAAGCTGAGATGATGTGACATGTATCGGGGTCGAGCACATACCAGACCTACATGTGATCCTGCACAAGTAGTCCCAGACGAGATTAGCTGACTCAGATAAATGCTTCAAAAAGGATCCTACACTTTCTTCTGTGCTAGTAATAACATAACAAACTTTGTACATGAATTTGAAAGGAAAGAAAGATACCAGCTAGAGCTTCCAACTATAAATTAGATCTCAAACTACAACTGTCTCTTAGTAGAAAGTCTAAACTTCACAGAGCAGTTATGACACTCGGAAATCTATATTATAAGAGCAAAGCAGGCGTGGTGGAGAAAAGAACAAGCTGGTGCTGTATAACAGGGTAATTACTTTGCGCAGGAAAGAATAAACAGGGTGTTATTTGCCAGAATACGGTCTACAGGAGCACTAGCCAAGTAGTGACCAATAGTTTCAAAAGGGAAGACTGCCAGCTCCCAGAAAGTAATCAAGAAACGAGGTCTTATTAGGAAGATATTCTCAATTTGCCAAATATCAGATGAAGCATGCTCGACCCATTTCAGTTTTTCGTTATCCCACTTAACATTTACCGGAATACTAAGATCTTTTGCTCCGTCGCTATGCGGTAGAATTGCAAAATGGACAGAGTTATTTCCTTTTCGTTTCCTCCACACTGGAAAGACGTCCCAACTCTAAAGCAGTGACATCCTAGATCCACTCACTCTATGCTCGACAGAACCTCCATGATTCTCTTTTCTTAGCTCAGAAATGGCACTTCAACTCCACTATACTTGAAGAGCCAAAGACCATTGGCAGGGACGGCTCCGTCGACTGCAGCGCACAAGGACAGGCTTTCTTCACACACACGAGACTGACAAAAACGAAGCCCCACCCGCGAACCACTCCCTTCAAGTCCATTCATTTTTTTTTTCCTCCTAACCCATCCAACCAAACAAATAGAGAGAGAAAGAGAGAGAATTCCATCATCTCCCGATCTCTTCACGTAATAAATCATCTCCACGCCACTTCCGTTCGAACGAATTGCACGGATAAACAGAAACACTCGGGCTTCTTTACCAAAAAAAAAAAAAAACAGAAACACTCGGGCTAAATCCCACCCGGAGAAGAACGAGGACGAGGGAAGACACCGCATTTCATCCGTCAGCGACGAAACTCGAGCTCGGGAAACTGCCGCTACAGGCGACGAAGAGAGCATGATCCGATTAAACAATCAAAATTCAGCGAAGGGAGAGAGAGAGAGAAGGGGGTTTGGAAAGGTTGGATCGGATTACCTGAAGAGAGGGATCTGGAGGAGGATGAGGAAGAAGTAGACGCGAGAAGCTATCGGCGGGACTTTGCTCATCCAACCCCTCGACGCCATTGATGACGACCTCGGTGATGATCAGCGTCGTCTGCTTTCAGAAGGCGAGAATTTCAGACAAACGAAGGAGAAGAGGATCGAGGTTGAGCGAGAAGGGAGAGGGAGACCCGGGCCGTATGACTACGGACCTCCCGCCGTATTATTATTAAGGACATTATTATAATTTTAGGGCACCTCATTTGATATTTCTTTTGTTTTTTCTTCTTCTTTTTTGGCTGGGTATATATTACTTTCATTTGAAAACTCTATAATATTTACGTGATGAGAAGGAGGAGGAGGAGGAATCGATGATTGGATATAATTCATGCAAAAAGTATGTCTTAAAACTAAACTAAACGGAGTCGAAATTCGAAACAGAGAACATATTTGAATAGGAGAAAATAATTGATGTTGATTCATTTTAACTTTGCTTGAAGTAATAATAATTATAAAATTCTTTACACTAATCACAAAATTGACATGATAACAGTGTCGTGATTTTTCTTTTGTCTTTATACTGAGAGAGAGAGAGAGAGAGAGAGAGAGAGAGAGGTGTTTAATTTCATAAGTTATCAACAAAAGAAAGTGGTGACTCACGAGGGATCAAATGATTGAAGGTTGGATCAAATGATTGAAGGTCGGACGGTGCAAACTCCAGAACGCACATGTTGTTTGCGGGACTTGGCACATGCAGTGTGGAAAGACTTCCATGTATTTTTTTTCTTCTTCTTTTCCGGTTAAGATAATGAGGTGCTACTTCATTATGTTAAAAGGCAAATATCATGTAAAAAAATTCAAATTATATCAACTATGATATAAATATACTAAATTTTTTTATGTCATCAAAAACCTCATGACAAATACAATATCGAAAAAAAAAATTCTATATCATGAGAAAAGCATAAACTCGTACATCCTCTATTGTAATTCTATTGGGGATATACTTATCATACCGACATAATTTTTAGGTTTTTTTTATGAGGCAAATGAATTTGAGATATTTGCGTCACGATGAGTAAATTGAGGATCTTTTAGTGGCATCAAAGAAAACAAATTTAAGGTAGTATAATTTGGAGCTTCTTGTGCTACTCAACCCTTATGCTAAATGACCATGGACTGCATACCGCAAACACCGGTGAGATTCTTGTATCTTGGCCAGACGAGCACAAAGAACATCAAGTCCACTTATGTGGAAACTCTTAACTTCCAAAGAGCAAAACCATGCTCGAGATAACATTAGCAGTTCTTGCTGAGAGAGGGGGAGACCCTTCATGTCTCGACCGACTGACCGAAGTGGCAGCCGCCTCCTGGCCGTGTTCGCCGGCTCGTCGGCAACCTTGTCGACCCTTCCTAGAAAACGGCAGTTGATCTCATGCACATCCACAAAAACCAGTCATGAAGCATCCTACAAATCCAATTCTGATGAATGGGAAGAATAATTGTTTTACCTATCTTGACTTGCAAACAAGCCCTTCTCTAAGAGCTCGGACTCCAGACAACCACCAAATCCATTCATCTATAATGAGGTTTTTTTTTTTTACTGTTGGGTAAAAGAAATTGAAAAAGAAATAGCCTCATCGATGCGTTGCTAAATAGATTAAACATTTGTCTCAAGTTCTAAAATCATATTAAAGAAATTAAAACTGCAATGAGTGATATTACATACTGGACAAAATTTCGTGGGTCATTTGTATGATTATTTCAAGTAAAAAACATGATGAAAACTCCAAACGAAGTTGTTAACAAGGTGGGCATGAGGATTCATGGGCCGCGGTCTGAAAACAAGGTTTGGGCCCCCAAGACTTTCAGTCCAGTCCAGCGTTCCCATTTCTTCAACAATGGCGTCATCTCCTCTCACTCTCTCTCTCTCTCTCTAAAACCCCCTGAACAGTGGGGAAAAACCCGGAGATACCCCTCCCATGGCTTTCGCTCCATCCATTAACGCTTCATTCTCTGCTCAACTCCACTCCTCGGTGCCCAAAAAGCACCTCTTTTTCCGCACTAACAATGGACCCGCGAACCTGAAGTTTTCTCTTCCCGGGACCTGTCCGTCTCGAGCCTCCTCCGCGCTTGCTCACGGTCGCCGTCGCAAGAACGACGCTCCCGTTGCGAAGAAGAAGGGCAGGAACAAGGTAAACTCTACCTCTTCCTTCTTAGTGTATTAAGGAAAATGTTTGGAGCCGAGCTGAAATGACAAAGGCATCGAATTTGAGCTCGTTGTTTCTCTGAAGCGGTTCGATATATCTCGTGCTGTGCTGGGTTGTGTTGCTTCCTTGGAGCTTGGTTGCTGTTTTGATTGAACCCCGATAGCGAGCTTCAAAGAGCGTTGCTTGATTAAGCTTGGTGGGGGTTATTGTAGGCTTGTAGCGTTTGGTTTGGACTGTTGTCTTGAAATTGCGGTTTGAGTAAAGTTCTTTAATGCCGAGGAGTGCTGTGATGTGCTGCGATAAGAATCAGATACGAGGGTTTTGTGTGAAATGGAGAACCTATGACGATCTTGGCTTCGTGAATTCTTTCCACATGGAAAGTTGATTTCTTTCTTCCAGCTTGAATATGGATTTTCTGGATTCATTTTTCACGAACAAGAAACGATGTGGGCAGGGAAATGATCGATATCTCTGTAAACTATCGGTCTAGGAGAAGTTATCACCTTTTTTATTCTTTGCAGCAGATTTTGCCTAAAAGTAATAATGAGGCAGAGGAGGATGTGGATGAGGATGCGATGGAAGCGCTATTTAATCAGCTTGAAGAAGATCTAAAAAATGATGGACTGACATTGGACGATGACGATGACGATGACGATGACGACATAAGTGAAGAAGACCTTGCTAGGCTCGAGCGTGAGTTGGAGGAGGCACTAGGTGGTGATGACCTGGAGACATTTGCTGGCCATGCGGAAAACTCAGAAGTTGATGATTATACTGAAGCAGAAGACGGTGGTGACGACGATGATGACGAGGAGACCCCAGTTGAACTAAAAAGATGGCAACTTAGAAGACTGGCTGTGGCTCTGAAAGCTGGTCGCCGGAAAACTAGTGTAAGCATTTTCTTTAACTCATTGTCTTCACCTATTTGATTAACTACATATGTCGGCCTATGTTATATGAGTACAATTGTGGTATTATGTTATTAATCGCACATATAAGAAGAGGATAGAAAAGGATGTTGATAGTTGTGTTCTGACTTGGCCTTTGACCTTCCTTTTACATGATTGTTTGTGATGTAATTTCATCCTTCATATGATTTTCCTCTTACAGATTAAAAGTCTTGCTGCTGAACTGTGTCTTGATCGATCTGTTGTTCTTGAACTGCTGCGAGATCCCCCTCCGAATCTTGTATTGATGAGTGCTACATTGCCTGATGAACCTGCACAAGTGGGAAGGGTCCTTGAAGCTGAAAACGCACCAATTGACGTTGCTCCTCCTGAGACAACAGCAGAAGCTGCGGAGCCTGAACCCAAACCAACTGAGAAGGCGCCTCTCCATGTGATGCAACAAAGGTGGTCAGCGCAGAAGAGATTGAAGAAAGTGCAGGTTCTAACTTTGGAAAAAGTTTACAGAAGAACAAAGCGCCCAACTGTAAGACAAAGTTACACCTAACAATTCGCAGATTTTATTTAGTGGCAACTCCATATTACTTTTTCTCTTGCCTTTCATTTGTTTTTTGTATGGGTGAGATGAGTTGGGGTATAGCGGGATGTTGAACCCAAAATCTATCAGATATTGGAAAGGGTAGACCACCAGTGGGTCAATTTGTTAGGTGTATCATTGTCGATTAGTGCACTACACAGTTAAAACAAAAGATTTTTTACATTGGTGTTTAGATTCAGGGTTGGAGTGGGGTTCTCATTTCTTTATCTATGTTTGGTCCCCTTTGTGGAGTAATAACAGCTAGTCATTCCCAAAGGAGAGGAATGCCCATTCCTTTTCTCTGTTTTTCAAACAACAAAAAATTTTATGTGCAAGGGTACCCCTTCTTTTTTGTCTTTCCCTTGCTTCTTTTCAAGGACATTTTTTATATTCCACATTAAGCCTTTTGGATTATCACATTGTTTTAATGGCAAAATCAAATAAAAATGTTGTAATGCTTATTCTATTGCATTCCCTTTTCAATTGCATTCAAATCCTTCTTCAATTCTGTTTTTACGTAATTCGCTTTCTCTGTATCAAGAGCCATTAAATCCAAATTTATTTCGTTAAGAGTTGTGATTATTGTGAAAGGTGCTGGAGGATTTCATGAAGGAAAATTTTCTTAGTTTTGTTGGGAGTCTTGATGCTGTTGAGAGCAACTTTGTTGCTTCAGTTAAGCATATTTGCGCAAGAGATGCAGAGTCGCTGCTTCTTTGCTTTATACCCTCAGGAGTGAATTAAAAGCAGTAGACAGTTTACTAACTTTTATTGATCACCCCATATGAGGGATCTTAGTTGTTAATGATCAAGAATTTTTAAGGTCGATGGATGTTGTTCTCCTCATTTGAAGTTAATCAATATGATGCAGCAACTTTAGTCAATTTTAATGTAGAAACTTTTTGACATGATACTAAACAAAGGTGAAAAATGGATGCAGAATGCAATGATCAGCAGCATTGTGCAAGTGACCAGCCTACCCCGGAAGAGAATCGTGAAATGGTTTGAAGACAGACGTACTGAGGATGGAGTTCCCAAACAACGGCTTCCTTACCAAAGACCCGTGCCTGAAACTGTTACTTGAAAACAGCTGTGTAAAGCTGTATCAATTGTTTTTTCGTTCTGTGAATTGGTGAAGCCGTATGTGCAGCGCTGTTGTTGATGTCATAATGATATAATGACATTTGATGCAGTAAATCTCAAGCTTCATGATGTTTCTCTGTCTGCAATATGCTGTCTTTCGTTTTGTTTGTGTAGTTTGTTCGTGTTTTCATTCAGCCAGATTGCCAAGCTAATTTATAGCAGCTAAATCAAAGCTAGGCCGACGTTTGATGTCAAGGTTTCAGAACGCTGCTTGATCTATGAATGGATAATAGCATTTCACCATCACAACGGAGCTGATGGATACGGATTTTAATAATGATCTTGATTGGAAAAATCACTATGATCTTGATAGGGAGATCGCTTTCAGGGACAATTGTCAAGATTATCACTACATCTATCTCAAAGTTCTTGGCAGGGACTTTCACGGCGTGAACAGGATCGCTGAAGTTGATATCTTGGGCATTCTGATGCAATTCATTCCTTATTGGCGCTTGGAATGACCTTTTGTTGGCATGAAGGATCTTCAGCTCTTTTGATCCCTGTTTGTGGAACGAGGGAAGATCTCGAACCCGCCCTACTTTCCTGGACAGTATTGATAAGAGATGGTTCAGAGAAGAAACATAATCGCGGATGATGCTGTCTAAGAAAACTACAAAAGTTGAGCATTTTGACATGGATGTCTTATGTGTTGGTGTTCGGACAATAGGGACAAAAAACGAGATGCATGCCGGGCCAAACAGATGCCATCTCATGACCTATTCCGGAGATTCCGCCTCCCAATTTCTCCAAGCTCTCTCGTCTATTTATATATGCTTGCGTTAGGAACCGAAATCACGAAAACTCGCCTGTCATTTCAACCGAGCGCAAACGCAGAAGCTCGGGTCATGGCCACTTTGCAGAGGTCAGCCAAGTCGTTCAGGAGGCAGGGCTCATCGGGGCTGGTCTGGGACGACAGCCTCTTGTTGGATCAGCCTTACAAGAATGATAAGAGCGACCTCAAAGAGCTCAGGCCGTGCCAAAGCACCAAAGTCATGTTCACGGGCATGGACTTCAGCTCCGGACCAGACAACGCCGCACCTCCAGCTACGTGTCCGCGGAGTCTGTCTTCTTCGGGCATGAACCCTTCTCGGAGGGCCTACACCCGCAGCCTCTCGGGCATCTTCGGCAAACAGCAACTCGTCAAAACGCCGAAGATGGGAAAGACAACTGATTACTAAAACGTCAAGACAAAGAGTGAATGTTAAGGTCATGTCGCAGGGTCCTCTTGTCAATGCCTCTTATTTCATGAATGTTTCTTCGCCTAAGTAAGCACACTTGTCTAATAATAGGGTGAGCAGTCAGTCGTCGTCGTCGTCGTCGCAGAATTCAGTGAGAATCTTCTATGGAATGTTTACTGCATTGGAGTTGCGGTCATTTGGCAGAGACCAGTTGTCTGGTTGTGAGTACACGCTTTTCTGTGAACAAGAAGAAAGAACATTCCCATCTTTATCTTTGGATTAAGAAAAAGCACATTGGCCAGGTATGCCAACCGCTGTCCATGCGCCAAAGTCTCTAGGACAGGCTTTCAAAAAACTTTGGTTCGGTATCAAGCTCGTATCGAACTTAAATTCGAGGTCAGACCTAAGCATCATCTTTGTTCAGTTTGTATCGAGCTCAAGTCAATAAGAAAACCCGTTTTGCCTAAAGTGGACTCCGACAAAATTCCTTTCTACAAACCTTGCATCTTCGGTTTTATCAATGAAGAGACAGGTTCTGTGGTGATTCGGTCATGAAGCAATAGGAAAGTAACTACGAACGATGAATAAATCGAACTGGAAATGTAAATTATGACTAATAAAGTAAATTGCGAGTAAAATTAATAAAGGGCTGTCGATTAAATTAGGAATCTTTTATAATGTCGTGGCTCTTGCTTTTTATAGGTTTACAAAGGCATTTAGTTGTTCTTACTTATTGGCCTCCATTCCCTAGGCCTTATCTTATATTCAAGCAGTCATAGGCTTCGATGTAGAACTTGGTTTCTCTCCGATGGAGGCCTGTCCTTGTTGCTCTCGCCAAACTTCAATCGCTTTCGGCAGGCTCGTCTCATTGGGTAGCTTACTCATGCATTCGTGCCATACCGACTCTATGCTTGCCTCTATTGTCAACTACTTCATCATACCTAAGTCGTGCATTTGGATGTCTAAGGCTGTGTTTGATTCAACTTTGAAAATGAATTTTGGAGAAATATTGAAAACTAATAGAATTTGTCTTCAGATTTCAGTATTTTCGAGACCAGATTTCCACCTCAAAACTTTTTCAGAATGATAACTAAACATCTTATATTTTTCCTAAGGGATTTTATAAGCTCAAAACCCCTTAGGAAAGCTGAGCCAAACGCACCATGACTTGGGTTAATCTTGGGTGTCAATAAAATCATGTCGGGCTGAGCTCAAGCTGAGCATCTAGCCTATCGTGTGTTCAATCGGATCGAGTTTCAACAGTACGGTTATTCTACTTTATCTGTAACTCGATTTTAAAATTTGGTACGATGGGACATGAATTAAAGATGGGAGTATGGTGGGGATAAAGATGCCCATGCCTTTGAGATATTAAGGTAATTGTCCTCTTCCTCTTTTTTCTTTATCCTTTGTTTTTATACCTAGGACTATAAATAGAAGAAAGGGACCATTCGGATCTAGAGAGACAAAAAAGGGAAGTTTGGGACATAACATTGGCTGGTAAACCCATGACTCTTGTGGACCACCCTAGCAGGTGAATTTTCTTTTGATTTTTTTTAATTGTGTAAAATATTTTATTTTTTTTCATTAAAAGAATATTGATTTTATCACACTTTATTTGCTGACAAAAATTTGGCTGGTCAGCGAGTTCAAGCTATCATTTGAGACCAACTTGATCACTATAGGCTCTTATTCAATACAAGATCCATCTCGAGTCATTTTTTGGGAAAACGGCTCAATTTTAAGTATTTCTTTAAAGAAATAATGTCACGAAAAATCTCAAACTTTATCCCATAATTTGTGTCATCAAAATCCTAAACTTGTGCTCATGTAACACATTTCACCCAAAATATCTTTTTATGACTTAAAAAGTTATGAATTTGTATGTTCATGACACATTTATCATAGTTTTTTTTTTCTTTTGGCCAACGAGCTCTTGCAATCCTCGTTGGTGCCAGCTACAACTCACCTATCAAAGTGGGTGAAAAAAGAAAATAAAAAACATAGGGTAAATGCATCACAATAATATAAGTTTGAGGTTTTGGGTGTTAGAAAAAAAGTTTAAAGTAAATGTGTTATATGAGCAAAAGATCAATTTTTAGTGATAGAAAAATAAATTTCACATAAATTTGTCGCAAATAATATAGTTTAAATTTTTGATGATATTTTTTCTTATTTAAAATTCTTCCTACAATTGTCGGCAAGATATAAATAAATGTTTGAGGCGGCATATACTAAATGTAGCCTCGGTTACACGACTAGTCCTAAAATTTGAAATACGGGGACTCATTGGAGTTAAGAGCCTATATGGTGATGTTTCTATTTCTTCCGATTTCTGTTATTTTGTTCCTCAGAACAAAAAAAAGATAAGAAATCTGTTTAGTACCGTCGATTTATTTTTCTATTTCTCGGAATAGAGAAGTAGTTAGGGAATAGATTTGGAACATAAATAAAAAATTAAAAAAGTAACTTCTTGTTTTTGAGAATAACTTCTAAAAATAAGCTCCTTTTTTAGTTTTCTTTTGTTCCTCTCTCTTGTTGTGGCCTCCTTCAGCTGCCTAGAGCCACCGCCTGTCACCGACCGACTCCCCCACACCAGCAATCGCTGCCGGCCACCCCTTTCCTACGACCACCGCTGGCCACTGCCATCCTCCGACTGCCTGACACAGCCGACTACTGACATTTAGAAGAAAAAAACGAAAAAAATATAAAAATTTGTGAATCGTACCAAACGCATTCATATTCTTTTTTTATTCCAAGAACAAAAATTTGGCGTAGTTATCCAACGCCTTATTATACTAAAAAATTGTTCCGAGGAGTTGAACTAGAAAAAAACTACTTTTTGATTTAATTCTTTAATGCTATAATTTTCGTGAATTTTCCAAGTCCGTCGTGTATGAGGCAAGAATAGACAAATCCAATACGCGTCTTATTTAAGAATAATACTTTTTTTGTGGGGGCTTGATAATTCAAATAATTTTTTTACTAATTGCCATAACGAGAATTATCAATATTCGAGAGAATTTTACCACCCACAAAATATTATACATTTCTAAATTCATTAAAATGATCATATGCGTCGTGCTCGTCTTTCAAAATAAGATCAAGTAAAACACGAAATTATTGCAAAAATTTAGAGTACACGTGTCGCCGATCGAGAAAATCAAACTTATTCGATATTGTAAAGTTGATAGAGAGAGGAGCCGATGCCCCCCACGAAATGTTGAGGCTAATATTAATTGATAAGCCAACTTGCCATGCCAATGCCAAGTTGGTACTCAGCATGTTTTCCCATTCCATCAAAACCCTTTCCGTCCTAGCCGCCTTTTTAGTATAGTGACGTTTTTTTTGCATCTTATTTTTATCATTATGATTTTTTTTCCAGGACATCATAGACTACAAAAAGAATAAAAAAAAGAAAGAAATAGGAGGTGATTTTTCTAAAAACAATATAGTAAACCACGTTTCACGGCTCAATCAATTCTTTTCGAATTCGAATCAGGTCTTGCTAGTCACAATCGATCCGTTGCTTCATACATAAGAATGATCGAAGGCGTAGCTTGAATTTCTTGATATATTTTTACAATTCAAGTTTGATTCCGATTAAAATCGCTCTTTCGATAATCAAATTAAGTCCGAGTCCAATCTCAAATGCTTTCTTATGTAGATCGAGTCGAGTAAAGTCTGGCCGGAGCATCAAATCCTCCCTCAGTCTCCATCTTCTACCCTATCGCGCAATAAGTGCGAATCCATCACCCAAGCATGTGAATTCTGAAGCCTCGATTTCCGGAAGTCGGGTCCGAGTCCAATTTCTCCTCCTCTCTGGCCTCATCCTCTCCGTCCGATCCGCCTCCCGATCGAGGGTCTGCGTTCGCCCACGATTCCCCCCTCCCGTCCTTTGATTCCACCGCCCCCTCATGGCCAGTATCAGTCCACGACGCCCGCTCCATGACCGCTCGATCGAGACCGTGATCCGACGGCCCTCGTGGATCCTGCAATTTAATACTCCGGCTTTACTTGCTGTAACATTAATACCCTCGCTCGTCATCCATTTGAGTAATCATCAAAAGGAAAAGAGAAAAGATCTCTCTCTCTCTGTGACAATTCGCAGTGGATAGAAGAAGAAGAAGAAGAAGAAGAAGAAGATGCAAGAGCAGACGACGAGCTCCTTAGCTGCGAGCTCCATTCCTTCGAGCAGCGAGAGATCTTCGAGCTCGGCTCTCCAAATCGAAGTCAAAGAAGGTCTGGTTCGGAAACCCGCCATTCCAAAACCTCATTCGCTGCGAATGTAGAACCCGCGCTGAACGCCGCGAACCGCCGTAAAATAATCACGCATTCGAGAGGCGGGAGCGCTTTGATCTTACCCGTAGTTTCTTCTACTTTCCCTGTCTCTCCCCCGAGCCCCCCGCGTGGTGAAAATGCGGTTTCGCTTCGCCTGTTGGGAATCCCGCTGTTTCATCGACGCGAGCGTGGGGGCTGGGCATTTCGTGATTTGTTTCGAGCGTGATGTGATTTGCGTAAACGTAGGGGTCGCCGGTGAGGTTTCGTTTTGGAATTTTGTTTAATCGACGTTTTTGTTCCTTCGTTGCTGATTAGGCATGGAGAGCGACGAAGAGATCAGAAGGGTGCCGGAGATGGGAGGGGAGCCGGCGGCGACGTCCGCGGCCGGTCGAGAATCCGGTTCGGTGGCCGGTCCAAACGGGGCGCAGCCCGCGGGTCAAAGCCAAAGGAAGAGGGGGAGGAGTCCAGCTGACAAAGAGAACAAGCGGCTCAAAAGGTAAATCACCGTCGGCCTCCATGGCATTTTGCTGATGATGCGCTGATTGACGGGGGGGTCAAATGTTGAATATACATTTCCCAGGTTGTTGAGGAACAGAGTGTCGGCGCAGCAAGCGAGGGAGAGGAAGAAGGCGTACCTGACTGACTTGGAGCTGAGAGTGAAGGACCTGGAGAAGAAGAACTCAGAGCTGGAGGAGAAGCTGTCCACGTTGCAAAACGAGAATCAGATGCTTAGACATGTGAGTTCGAAATGTCGATTCCCACGCATACACATCGCCCGTCACGGTTCGGTTCGATTCGATTGGCGTCGTTTTCATTTTAGAGCGATCGCCATGATGCTTCCTTCATCTGTTCAAGTGCTCTGGCCACGTGAAGCGTGCATTGGAAGAGGAAAAAAGAAGTGATTTTTAAGAGCGACTGTCACTATAATCTAATTATTATAATAATGTTGGAGGGTCTTGTTTGATTCCTAAATCTAGTCAGGGAATCAATATGCTGGGGGGAAATGGAGAATGCTTGAACAGAGGAGAGGTGGGTCAGTCTTGTAGATATACTTAGTTGATTTCCTTTCTTAAAAGCCATTTAGTTTATGTTTTTATGCTAAAGTCCAATTCATTCGTAGTAGTGAATCAAGGTAGCTAAGGTGGGGGAAAGAGGGTGGGAGCCATCACGATAAGAACGAATCGGTCATTATCTACTAGTTTGCGGGCACGCAAGTGAAATCTGAGTTATCAGGTATGAAGAAACAAGGCAACAGATTCATATAAAGTGTGGTTGATTACTCAACAGAAATGTTTGGTAGTTGATGGAGTGATTAGGAGGAGCGGTCAAGTCAAATTACAACCATGGTATTATCTATTAGTCTTCATCTCGTTTTTCTGTTATTTTTCTTCACGCCAGAGGTTCGTTTTGCCGATTTCGGTGATTTCTCGCGATCCGATCTTAGGGTGGGTTTGAGTTCTCATCAGTTGATATGGTGGAGATGGGTGGCTGGAAAAAACCGCGTCCATCATGCAATAATGAAGTATGATTGATTTTGGGGGCATCGCCCCCATCAAGATAATTGGAGATGGTACATATCAGTTCTGGTATAGATTGAATAGGCTGCCATTTTGGTCACTAGTGGGGTATGGGATGCTCTTGATGGGCGTGGGGTAGGGACCCCATTCCTGGCTGCTGATATTTTGTTTGACGCTTGTTTTGGCTTGCCTTGAAAGGTCGAACATTGGCATATGCAAGTCATGTCAACTGTTACTTAGCTAGGACACGGCAGTTCGTGGAAAATTGAGTCCACATGTCAATGCCAGGGCCTAGTGTGTTGCATTTAATCCTCCTGAAGGGTCGTTTCTTAGTCCTCCTTTCGGCACTGTCCTTCGATTTTAGGACCAGAGACTCATTTTTCTTTTGGGTTAGTAGAATCTCATATCAGAAGTGGCATGTCCGTGTGCAAAATCAAGGTTGTTTTTGTGGGTGGAAGCAGTTGCTACGACACATGATGTGTGATGCATACCCAGAAACTTGAGTGATTTTGTTGTAAGTCCCGTGACATCTGAATCATGAATGTGCAGATACTGAAGAACACCACAGCGGGGAGGAGAGGAGGAAGCAGCGGCGCTAATGCAGACGGGTCCTAATGAGAAGAATAACGCCAGCAATAGCCATTATATATGGTCGATACAGAGGAAGAAGAAGAGGTTGTAGATCCGTGCTCTCTTTGGTTCCTTTTTTTCCCCATTTTAGATTAGGCCTTCCAATCACTTAGGGGATTAGAAAAGTTTGGGAACGTCCAGTCTGCGATGCTTCCTGTTCTCTCTTGAGGATTCAACGGAAGGGAGAGGGAGGAAAGCGTTGATGAGCTTGCTTGTTTTCACTTTCCAGTGGTAAGGCATGATGGGCCTTTGCTCAAAGCTTGGTCGATGTGAAAATAGCTTGTGATGTGGGATTTGTGGTCAGACAAGAAGTGTTTGCTACGAATTTCATAGCTCCAACACTGATCGTTCACCGGATCGACAGCATCACCGTTCTGCAACTGAATATACTTCAAAACACAAATTTCTCTTACGGAATGGTCCAGTGCTACATCTAGACAATGAATTTAGCGAAAACAGTATCGTAAAAAGGAACTGATTGAGCCAGAATTGCCTAACCTCGAGTTAGAACTAACACTTGACTTGACGAAATGTGGAATTCGCGTTTAGGATTTGTGTGTTTCGAAGAAAATTATTGTTTCTGAAATCATTTTTCTAGAAATAATCTCTTCTAATGTTTATAAAAATGAACTCATGAAATATTTTTACTTACAAAAGAATTTAAACATCAATTGTCATCAATGATGAAATATTTCCATTAGTCAATTATATCATGGAATATGGGCAATTGTATTTAGGAAGATATTTGTTTTCTGTGAAATAAACGGAGAGCTGATTTATGTTGCATTTCACATTAAGCGATTTGAGAGTTGAACATATAAAGGGAAGACGTCATCGGATCTCTCTTTTTCATAGAGTTTGCGTATGACATTGAGACTGAATGAGTGATTTTGTGTCTTTGTACTAGAAATTAGTAATTTTGCACATGTGAATTATGGATAGCTACGTGTTGGATAAAATTACCAAAAGAGCCCTGAGTTTATTGTACTTATTTAATTTAGTCCCAAATCTTTTAATTATACCAAAGTAATCTTAAATCTCTTAACAATTTGCCAAATTAGTCATGAAACTTTTTACAATTTGCCAAAATAGTCATAAACATTTTAACATGTTGCTAATTTCATGGTGGTCTAGTTAGTACCTTCTCTCCTATATGCACGATAAATGTAGACATGAAAGAAAATTTTAATTTTCTAAGTACTTTTCTCATTTATTTATTTATTTTATTTTATCTTCCCCTCCTTTTACATGGGGCCGCTGGCCCTGGATGAGCGTTGGCAACCCCTGTCGATTGTTGTTGGCGATGCTATGGCTTCGTAGCCTTCACTTAGGGGCCTGTGGGGTTGCCTAGAGGGCTGAGCATCATGAATTGCCCAACCTAGGAACCGCCTGGATCGGCCAAGTTGGTCCGGTTTTTTGAAGTTTTGGTATGATCCACAGATTCTAAAAATGAAACCGATTCCTGATAGGGCGGGACTGGACCGGACCACTCGAACCAACCCTTTTTTGCTTTCATCGTTATTTGTTTGTTGTTTGTCTGCAACACCAAAAGAACTGTTCAGGAAAATCATGTCGAAGTACTGAAGAGATCAGTGGATTTGGATTCTACTCCCTCACCTCAAATGTTTTTCCCATTTGATATCGCAAGCCAACACAACTTGTTTTTAGTTTCTCAAATGGTGAGACCTGTCTGCAATTGACGATTCTGTGTTACTCATTATTATCCCCTATGATAGTACTTTGCTTCAGTTTGGAATCATATTATATAATTCATTGGAAAATAATGACTTTCGTTGTGAATTATTTTGTTTTTATATGCTTCAACTTGCAAAGTGAGAAACACCATTTGCTTGCTCTATACTAATATTGTTTTGTCGCATGTCTATACTACTTATTAAACTTGTAGTTTGATTACATATTGCGGTAAAGGCATCACCTGCTTTCACTTTAAGCAAATATTCAGACGGTTTTCTGTTGTTCCCCTCCAATTTGAGGATCAAAACTAGTAATTGTTGTGAACATCAAGCCTTAACAACCTATACAGAGTTTTACTTAGTCCCCCTCCTTCCCTCCTTTATGTGTGCTGCCTATTTGATCAATGTTTTGCGAAAAGTTTATCAAACAAAGGAAGTTCTCTAGACTTTTCTTTAAATTTTTTCCAGTCCCATTGGACTGCCCAGGAAACGAACCGGACTTAGGATTAGTCGGTTCGGTCCTCGGTCATAAAAATCGAGGACCAGTCCTATCGGTCTGGTTCCCGATTTCGGGGCGGAGCCGGACCGCCCTAAATTATGCAAACTCTTAGTTGTTTTCCCTATAAAAAGAGGGCAAACATTAAAAAAAAGTTATTACAATTTTTTTTATTTTTTTAAACATAAAAATATTATCCATATTAACATCAATATACCGTGTAGGATGGTTGGCTCTGACTACATCACTATGTTAGCGACAATTGGCAAAAATCAGAATGATCACATTAGCAATTCGTGAAAGGGCTTAGGATTGAATTGGTGAAATTGAATTATTTATGATTGAATTGACAAGAAATGTATCCTAAACCTTTTATTATATGGATTGAATTCAACTCTAAATTGTTTAATTTGGTCAATTCGATCTTAAACATTTAGATGAATTGCCAATTTAATCCTAAAAATTTCTATTATGCTAATTTAAACATAAAAGTTTTGAAAATTTATAATTTATTTTTAAAACCTTCAATAATTTGTCACTTGGACAATTTTTTTTCAAAATCTTTTGGATTTATTATTATTATTTTCCTATGCTTTTCTTTTTTCTTTATTTTTTCTCAAACCTTGGGCCAACTAATCTTGCTTGGTCTAGGCGAGGGTTGCGATCCTTGGCCGTTGGTGGGAAATTTAAAAAATTATGCACTTTAGCTTTAATTTTTTTTACTGTAATAACTAAATTGACAAGTCGTCGAGAGTTTTATTTCTAAATTAGCACAATTAGAAGTTTATGACTAAATTGGTAAGTCGTCAAAGGATTTAAATTCAATTGATAAATTTGACATTAAATTGACATAAATATTTTTTTTCTTTCTAAAATTTTTCTTATATTTTGAGTGCCTTGCGTTGATCTACGTAAATTCACGAGAAAAAAATCTGTTGGAGGTCACCGAAGATACCTTGGCACATTATTGGTGCATTTGGTTCAGTATTTGAAATCAATTTTGGGGCTTTGAAGCTCCTTGGAAAAATGCAAGTGATGTTTGATTCATTTTTTGGAGTATTTTGGGAAAATGCAATTGCATGTTTAAAGTTCTCTATAGGCCTTTAGGAGAATGCAATCTTTGAGGTATTTTGAGAAGTAGCATTTTCGGAATATTACTTCCCTACCTCCGACTCCTCCCTCCGCTGCTTCCCCCCCGCCTCTAGTGACTCCGCCCTTCGCTGCCTCCTAACGACTTCGACTCCACCCCCCTAACCACCACCTCCCCCTAGCCTCCAGCGACTCCCTTTCCACCGCCTCTCGACAACTCCGACTCCCCCCTGCCCTCGACCCCCCCCCCCCCCCCCCCCCCACTCTCCAATGACTCCCTCCTCCGTTGCCTCTCGATGACTTTCACTTTTCACTTACTTTGTATCCACTTTTTCTTTTTCCTTTTTAAGATTCGAACATAATCTTTCTCAAGATAAGTAAGAAAAAGATCAAATTTGCCATCTCTAAGGAATATAAGTTTTTCCCATATATGTCATCGTCCGATTTTTGATTTTAAATTAAATGAGAATTTAGGTCAATATAAAATATGATCCATTAACTTTTAATAATATTTACTCAATGTATAATGATCTCTGAATATTAGCTTAATATTTAATATGGTTCATAAACTAGTCTAATGTGTAATATGATTTCAAAATTTTAATATGAAATTCAATGTGATTTATGAACTTTTACTTAACTTAACTTGGTCTTTGAACTTTAATATTTGTTCAACTTAATTTCTAATTTATTTAACATGATATTTGATATATGTTTAACTTAATCTCTAATTTATATATAAATGTTTAATATCTATATTGTTTAGATATCGTATGAAATAAAGTTAAAGGTTTAGAGATGATATGGCGTGATCCAAATTTCTTTGTTACTTCTACCGAGACTCGTACTTCTTTACAACGTTTCCAGATAAGCGAAGGCAGGTAGATTTCTTTTTTCGTCGGTGAGTTCCCCGAATTGCGAATCATAAGCACGATCTAGAATGGAGTCCACCGACAGCAACGAAACCGGCTAACGGAAGCTTACCGACAACAGCCGGTGGCTCTCGGGGGGAGGCGACAGGCTGTGAACAGCAAATGATGAAAGCGGGTGATTTCCCGAAATACATAAATAAATCGTCCTCGTTCCGTCGCTGGATGGGCACTGCCGAACAGCCGAGGTCGGCACGTGTCATCCCCTGATTCGCTGCTTATAAATGAGGCCAAAGGGAGCGAGGAAGCTGACTTCATCTCGACCCAATGGGAAAGCGACGCGTGGGAGAGGTCACGGAGTTCGGTCGCGTCGGTTCGTTGGGGCCGCGACAGTGATGTCCGAACGACTCGGGTTTTCGGCTCGCTGTCGTGTCGTGGAGAGTGAGCCGAGGACAACCTGGCTTCGCCAACTGTGGAGCAAATCCAAGGCCTGTCGCTTTCGAGCTCAGCCGTGGCTGTGTAATTCATGCTAAAACCAGAATATCGCAAACAATATATAAAGAGAAGTTAATACTTTTTTGTGTCATAAAATTGATGCATTTGTATTACATTTACCCTAAACTAAAAAATATAGATTAGTATATGTATGATAAATTTACACAAAAAAAACATGCACTCACACCATATTCACCCCAATAAATTAATTTGACCATGATTTAGGTTAAACATGGCATAAATTTATTAATTTGGATAAATGTGGCATGTTTGCACTAATTTGACGCAATCCAGGTCATGTTAAATGATTAAATAGATATCTAAGTTGTTTGTTTATTTTATGTTTGGAGTGTTCCTAAGGCCATATTTGGTATTTTACGTTTGGAGTGTTCCTAAGGCCATATTTGGGATCTCTAGGGGAAGATAAAATTGGACGAAAATGTCAATTTTTTTCCTCACTATGGTCTCGCAAAAAATTTAACATCTTTTCAACATTCCACTCAACTTTTCATTTTGTCTCCTTACTTTTCCAAATGTCGCCTAAAGATCAAATGACATAAGAAGGTTCTTAGAATTTGATCTAATGTGCAATGGACTTATAATAGCATAACATATAATGTCGTCCATAAATTTTTAATTTATTTAATTTGATCTATGAAATTTTCACACATGTTAAATTTAGTGTAGTTCTTGGACTAAATTGAACATAAACTAAGAGTTAGGACCCAACCGTAAGTAGCTGTATTGGTTAAAGTTAATTCCTCATCGCCGAGGTCAGATATTCGAAACCTGCAATTGCTAGGGTTTTAAGTGACTTGCCATGAAGTTGGAGTCTTGTGCTAGTATCCTTCAAGATATAGGGGCTCGGCCCTTGGGAGCCGTTCGGGCATGTGATACGTGGTGGAGTCCTCATTTACACAAAAAAAAACTAAGAGCTCAGAGATCAAATTGAAAAAATGAAAAAATTCAGGGATCACAATCTACATCGGTTAAAGTTCAAAGATGACATTAAGTGAAGTAAAAATTTAGAGTTCATATCAAAAATCATTTGCGTTGTTTTTCCTGGTTTAAAAGTGAGATCACAAATGAGACTTATTTTCCCACGTTAAAAAAAGACAAGAATTATATGTTTCTAATTGAAGAAATTCACAAATCCCCCCCCTCCCCAATTGAGCTGTCGGATCGGCTAACTCCGCTTCCCTCACTAGCCGAGCCACGCAGGCCGAGAGCGCGCGAGCCGAGCTACCAACTACTCGCTCATCCGGTGAAGGCACTCCCCCAACGTCCCGAAACAATGATTAAAAAAAGAAAATAAAACAGGATCTCAATTATGGAAAACGACGGCCCAAGCGATAAAACGACAGCCATTGACGGATATAGCTGGACTGGAAGAAACTATTGGAGATCGAGGAAGGCATGGCGTGCTGAGGAGGCGAACAACTACAGTCAAGCCCTTCTTTCTCTTCGCGAGATCTCTCGGTCCATCACAGAGAGAGAGAGAGAATTCGATTGGTGGGTCTGAGCGAGGATGGAGGCTAATGGCGGTATGGTCGCCGGGTCGTACAAGAGGAACGAGCTGGTTCGGATCCGGCACGACTCCGACGGTGGTGTGAGTGCTCTGCTCCACTCGTCTCCCTCGTCTTTTGCCCTCCCTTTCTTCCTTTTTTTTTTTTTGTCTCTTGGGTTGATGATGGATGTCCTGGCGAAAGAAATCGAGTTGGGTTCCTCTTGTCTTCGGAGGTGTCGGTAGCATTTCGGGCGAGTGTTGATCTGAGCATTGCTTGCCCAAGGCTGGCTTGTGTGAGCTTGAACTCTGCTCTCGGCGGCCGTTGGCTTCCTGATTCCGGCTAGCATTGTGTGGATCGGAGTGTCGGTAGTTTTTGTCGGTCGGTCGTGTGTTGCGTTCACTTTCTCACTTTCTCACTTTCTGGTGCCGCGTGAGTGTTTTTGGTTCGAAGTTCGGTCGACTATGGGTCTGGTAGCAATTCTGGCAATCTAATTCTTCTGTCTGCGCTTCGATGCTTAGTTTTTGTAACGGTTGCCGTGGCACAGTCATGCTTGAACAATCTTAGTCAACGATGCGAGTAGTCTTCCTTTTCTCTTTGTTCTAGCTCTCCCTTGGGGTTGCCCAGATCTTAGTCCTTTCATTCGCTTACGCTTCTTCTAATAACGTTTATTTTCTTCTGTGGAAAGAGTACTGTGGCACTTGTTCGATCCGATAATTCGGGCAAGAAGCTGAGATCTAGATAATTCATCTCTTTTGTGACTGTTACTGCTTCGGGGGTGGGATAGTTCGGTCTCTTCGATGTGGACATTGCTGTGAAAATCCAACTGAAAGCGATTGTTTCACGTATCTTTTCTCTTTCAAATTTAAGAGATTTTGGCTTACCCTCATGCATCACTGTAATTGTTTTAACTCACTAGAAGATTTAACATCAAAGTCTGAGTAAAGTCCTTGTTCTTGCTTGATGATTGAAAGTGCAATGACATTACTTCACTGCTCTCGTTCTCGCTACAGCTCTCATACTGTCATCAATTCCAACAATATTTTAATGCAATTTGTGCCCAATTTCCTCATCGTACGAAGTCAGTGTACGGGGGTGGCAAAGACCTAAAGCATAATTAACTAGTGTCTACCTATGATGGAGTCTGATGATTGGTGATCATATTTATGATGCAGCCCAAACCCCTGAAAAATCTGAATGGTCAGATTTGTCAGATATGTGGTGATACCGTTGGACTTACTGCCAAGGGAGATGTTTTTGTTGCTTGCAATGAGTGTGCATTCCCCGTGTGTCGTCCCTGTTATGAGTATGAGAGGAAAGATGGTAATCAATCATGTCCTCAGTGCAAGTCTCGATATAAGAGGCACAAAGGTCAGCTTATCCAGTGAGGGTTCTGTCATTGTCCTAATTCATTGTGTGGTCTACATAGTAAGTGATGAAGTCAATGTGGTCTTCATGTCACAGGTAGTCCTCGAGTTGAAGGAGATGAGGATGAGGATGAGGTCGATGACCTGGAGAATGAGTTCAATTATGCCCAGGGAAACAGCGCTGCTAGGCGACAGTGGCAGGGAGAAGATCCAGATCTTTCTTCTTCTTCTAGACATGAATCTCAACATCCAATCCCTCTCCTGACCAATGGGCTGCCGGTATGCGACTAATCGCAATCTGATGAGTTCTCAACCCTGTGTACATTACGTACAATTCACATGATAAATTTCTTGGATGTTATATCAGCTATAGTTTTTACGTTACTGGATTTTATTGTTCTCTAGAGATGTACAATCTTTTCATAGTAAGTATGTTCTCATGGCCTCTAGTTTGTTTAAGGTGTGCTAATGAGATTATTGAATAAAAACACTGTCGGTATTACATGGTAGCCTTACATCGGGTGTGGAAATAGTACAATTATCTCTATTGGCTTTTGTTATTTACCGCATGAAATATTTGTTCACTTTTGTGTGATTCGATACTCTTTGTTATATATTTTGTTGGACAGGCAAGATAAAAAAAGGTACATTGTTGTCTTCTTTCTGCATTAAAATTGACAGGTGTCTGGTGAAATCCCCTGTGCTACACCTGACAACCAATCTGTAAGGACTACATCTGGACCTCTGGGCCCTTCTGATAAACATGTGCACTCCCTTCCCTATGTCGATCCTAGACAGCCAGGTTTTACAGTAACTTCTGTACTTTGCGCTCTTATATTGGAAGGGATCAGTGTTGCTTAGGTTGGTTGCCTGTTTCTTTGGCATAACAGTCCCTGTGCGAATTGTGGATCCATCGAAGGATTTGAATACTTATGGCCTCGGAAATGTTGACTGGAAGGAAAGGGTTGAAGGATGGAAACTTAAACAAGAGAAAAATATGACGCAGTTGCCAAACAAATATCATGAAGGAAAGGGAGACATAGAAGGCACTGGCTCTAATGGAGAAGAACTTCAAATGTAAGTGTGTTTTGAAATGATAACTATCGATAAATTGTGCCTTTGGCAATATTATCTATCAATTTTTGTTTATTTAGTTTCATTATTCTTTGAACTTGCTTGTTCTGTTCGCTTATTTAATTTGACGAAATTAAATTTAGCGTAACCTCTAGTTTCAGCGGTCACCTTTTTGGTTGGATAAAAATGCAGATACATGTTTTGGCGATGACTGTTATAGTGTTTAAGATCCATGCAAGCGATTGCTAAACTTTTTTCTCTTGAAACAGAATTTGCAAATCTTTGGGAGGGGCTTTTGATTTTGGTCAGATTTCTGAGATTGATGAGTTTCTGCTTCCTTAATAATAAACTACAAATGCTATGGAATTTACACTTGAACCTACTAGCCTCCATCCTGCTCATAGTCCATCTAACAGACAGATCTGCAAATATAATGACGCTTTCTCAAACTGTGAATCTGACATGTGATCTGTACGAATGTCTTGTTTAGGTGGTTGATATTCATATCTCTGCTTTGCATTGAGTCCAATAGAGAGAACGAACTCTTTCTTTTTCTGTATATGTGCATGGCTGATGATGCTTGTCAACCTCTTCCTGTGGTGCCTATAACATAGTTATTGATGTATATTATCTTGCAGGGCTGATGATGCTCGTCAACCTCTGAGTCGTGTGGTGCCTATATCGTCGTCTCACCTCACTCCTTACCGCGTTGTAATCATCCTCCGGTTGATTATTTTGGGGTTTTTCCTACAGTATCGTACGACACACCCAGTGAAGGGTGCTTATCCATTGTGGCTTACATCTGTTATTTGTGAGATTTGGTTTGCATTATCCTGGCTTTTGGATCAGTTCCCAAAGTGGTCGCCCATTAATCGGGAAACATACCTTGACAGGCTTGCTTTGAGGTAGCATTTCTCATCGAGTTTATATTGCGTGTGCTGAACTGCTGCTTGAGTTAAGCTTTAGAATGAGGCTAATTTTTCCGGGTACATCATCACCATAATGATATTATCTTTTTTTTTTTTTTATAGATATGATCGAGAAGGGGAACCTTCACAGTTGGCTCCTGTTGATGTCTTTGTGAGTACTGTGGATCCTTTGAAAGAACCTCCTCTCATAACAGCGAACACTGTCTTGTCCATACTTTCAGTGGATTACCCTGTCGACAAAGTGTCGTGTTATGTCTCTGATGATGGGTCTGCGATGTTGACCTTTGAAGCCCTCTCTGAAACTGCTGAGTTTGCAAGGAAGTGGGTGCCCTTCTGCAAAAAGCACAGCATTGAGCCACGAGCTCCTGAATTCTACTTTGCCCAGAAAATAGATTACTTGAAGGACAAGATAAAGCCTTCTTTTGTAAAAGAGCGCAGGGCAATGAAGGTGAGTGATGGCAAGTATTGGGTACTTGGTGCTTGCATTTTGTCATGGGAACCTACACATAGTCACTGACTGTTTTACTGTCTGTAACCGTATCATACTTGCCATACCTGATATTCACACATAGTGTCAAGACATGTAATGGACTCGGATGGTTTTGTGCATACGTTGCCAATTCTCTTGCTCCTCTCCTCAGATACCTTTTAGTCCCTGTTCTTTTCTCTTTGCCTTTGTGGTCCTTGTCTAGAAAAGCACTATTTGTAAGTCCTTGTAAAACTGAAATGAAGGCCACTTGGGAGGTCCATGTGTTGCCTATTTTACCTCTGTGACTCAGTTTCTTGGGAAAGGAAAATTTGATTTAGTGGTTTGCCTGTTGACAATGTAGCATTTAGTCAGATGCATAATCTATTACAAATATATTGGTATATATAATGTAGACTTGTTTGATTATGTGGTTGATAGAGAGAATATGAGGAGTTCAAGGTGCGAATCAATGCTTTGGTTGCAAAGGCACAAAAGACGCCAGAAGAAGGGTGGACAATGCAGGATGGCACTGCCTGGCCTGGAAATAACCCTAGGGATCATCCTGGAATGATCCAGGTGTATACTCTTATCCAGTACTTAGAAGCATTTAAGTCAACCCTATCCACTTTTATGTGTCTGGTTAATGTTTTCTTTTTGTTGTCGAAAATAATAGGTTTTCTTGGGCCACAGTGGGGGACTGGATACAGATGGAAATGAGTTACCTCGACTTGTTTATGTTTCTCGTGAAAAGCGGCCTGGTTTCCAACATCACAAGAAAGCTGGAGCCATGAATGCTTTGGTTTGTCATCTCTATACATCTTATGTAGCTTTTGTTGTCATGTGTCTCTAGTGACAGGCTGACAGCTGTAATTGCAAACCCATGAATGGATGCTGGTGTTGTTGTGATTTAGCTTTTCAGTTTAGATCCTTTATTTAGGTTCCTCATCGCTTGCTTCCATTGAAATTTGCATCTGTATGCTTTAGGGTCCTGATTAATGGATCTCTTAGTGCGAGAAATTGTATTCCAAGTTTACCCTGCCTTACTGAAGCCTATTCTTTTGTTTCTTCAGTTCCAATGTAAAGTGGAACTTTTTTTTTCAAGGATCAGTTAGAATATTTTGTCTTGTGTGGGATCGTAATGTTGATAGTGCTGTCTCTAGCTTATAGTAATAATGCTATTTCTCGTCATATTGAGAAACAAATATTTCAGTTTAATTTTGATGCATTGCTGCTTGTCAGAATGTTGTTTTTATCTGCTGGAGATACTGGTTAGATCTGCTTGTTATAATTTGGCATTTCTGAATGTATAACTTTCTGTTTTATGTCGTGCAGATCCGTGTTTCGGCCGTCCTTACCAATGGAGCGTATCTTTTGAATGTTGACTGCGATCACTACTTTAATAACAGTAAAGCACTGAAAGAAGCGATGTGTTTCATGATGGATCCTGCTTATGGAAAGAAGACATGCTATGTGCAGTTCCCACAACGTTTTGATGGAATTGACTTGCATGATCGATATGCTAACCGCAACATTGTCTTCTTTGATGTAGGTGTCTCTTCATCTTTTTCCTACTTCCAAAGTGCTAGTCATTTATGTTCATTGGTTGCTTTTTTTCTGTGCTAGATATTCATATTCATGATCTTAATGCAGATTAACTTGAAAGGGCTTGACGGCATCCAAGGCCCTGTCTATGTTGGAACTGGATGTTGTTTCAACAGGCAAGCCCTTTATGGATATGACCCTGTATTGACTGAGGAAGACCTGGAACCAAATATTATTGTAAAGAGCTGTTGTGGTTCGAGAAAGAAGGGGAAGGGTGGCAATAAGAAGTACATTGACAAGAAGAGAGCAATGAAAAGAACTGAATCCACTGTTCCAATTTTCAATATGGAAGATGTTGAGGAGGGGGTTGAAGGTAGGTCTTGATGTAATTATGAGTTTCCTTCCATAGCTTTGGACGTAAGAGAACAGCCTTGTACTGCTCCAAATGCTTGGAATTACTTCATGGTTACTGTTGAAACTAGCCCAAATAGATGTTAGATTGGGCTATTTTCCATTGCCCTTCAAGGACCACCTTAAACTTTAGAATAAATCAAATAATGTTGCTTTCTTTCGTTGTCACTTAGTTGTTAAACTAACTTAACATTACCTTAGCTAAGTGTGATGTCATGTTAACGGCACCGATTTGTTTTGTAGGATATGAGGATGAGAGGTCACTCCTGATGTCTCAGAAAAGTCTGGAGAAAAGATTCGGTCAGTCTCCAGTTTTCATTGCGGCTACTTTCATGGAACAGGGTGGCCTACCACCATCTACCAATCCAGCAACACTTTTGAAAGAAGCCATCCATGTTATTAGCTGTGGCTATGAGGACAAGACTGAATGGGGCAAAGAGGTATGATATACGATTTATATTCTAGCCGTAAAATTTCATGTCATATTATAGGAGTTGACTTGATGTACTTTCTACAAACAGATTGGATGGATATATGGTTCCGTTACAGAAGATATTTTGACTGGATTTAAGATGCATGCTCGTGGCTGGATTTCAATCTATTGTATGCCTCCTCGCCCAGCATTCAAGGGGTCTGCTCCCATCAATCTTTCTGATCGTTTAAACCAGGTTCTCAGGTGGGCCTTGGGGTCAATTGAGATTTTGCTAAGCAGGCATTGTCCTATATGGTATGGATATAGTGGGAGATTGAAGCTCTTGGAGAGATTGGCGTACATCAATACAATTGTGTATCCCCTCACCTCAATACCGCTGATTGCGTATTGTATGCTTCCTGCATTTTGTCTTCTCACTAATAAATTTATTATACCTGAGGTAAGTGATACGTCTCTCTTCAATGTAGAGTATTTAATCTTATGTGCTGCTTTGGTTTGTTGTATGTTAATCCACGTTGGTTCTACTTAAGTGAGATGAACAAAAGAAGGGTCTTGTTTACTTCTGTCATCTGATGCGAGCTTACTCCACCTCTTCGGTATGGAGTTATTGTTCTCTTAATATTCAGTTTTCGACTTGCTCGGCATTGTTTTTTAATAAAGCTTGAGATGGATGAGAAACCATTAGGAAACATTGGTCAAAGAAGCTGCTTTAACATTATCCCAATTGCTATGGTGGTTGAATTAAATACAGCTGCTAGCCAGTAAACATAGGCCTTATTGATATAGTTAAGGAGAAAGCCTCAAGTCAAACCATATTCTAGGATCCTTTACTCTGTGGTCACCAAAATCCTCCTCTTTACAGATGGACGTTGTAGTCTTTGGAGTATGATCTTGATCCTTAATGTCATTTATCTGCATTTTTTTTTACCTTCAAAGCAATGGAAAAGGTATTCCTGGTTCTTCTGCATCGTTTATCTGTTTAAAGTAATCTACATGGACAAAAGAGTGCTCAATTACCATGCCAGTTTCCATTTTCAGTAGATGTTCTCTTTATTATGCTATACTACCGATTTCATAAGCAAAATAAAGCTGAGTCTATGCCAGATTATCTTAAGCTGCATGTTGGTAATTTCAGCGTTATTAAAGATTGTTTTCTCTTTTCTTTCATCTGATGACTGATCCGATATTATTAAAAATTGCAGATAAGCAACTTTGCTAGCATGTGGTTCATTCTCCTCTTCGTCTCAATTTTTGCGACTGGTATTCTTGAACTCCGTTGGAGTGGTGTCAGCATTGAGGATTGGTGGAGAAATGAGCAGTTCTGGGTCATTGGTGGTACATCCGCTCACCTTTTCGCTGTGTTCCAAGGGCTTCTTAAAGTGCTTGCTGGCATTGATACCAACTTCACAGTCACATCGAAAGCAGCTGATGAAGATGGAGACTTTGCTGAGCTTTACGTGTTCAAATGGACATCGCTTCTCATTCCTCCAACCACAGTTCTTATTATAAACTTGGTTGGCATTGTAGCAGGTGTGTCTTATGCGATTAACAGCGGGTACCAGTCATGGGGTCCATTGTTCGGCAAGCTGTTCTTTGCTATATGGGTTATTGCTCACCTTTACCCATTCCTGAAGGGTTTGCTGGGTCGGCAGAATCGTACTCCGACGATTGTTATTGTGTGGTCTATCCTTCTTGCTTCCATATTCTCATTGCTCTGGGTACGGATTGACCCTTTCACCTCGGACTCCACGAAATCTGCTGCAAATGGTCAATGCGGCGTCAACTGCTAATTGTACCATGCTCGCCTGTGGCGATAGCCATCTTCACATGCTTATTGTTCTTTCATGTATATAACAAGATTCTCGGTGCCATTGGAAGTCACTTGCAGCTTCGAGGCAGTACTTTCATCCGGGAAGAAGCTGGGTGGAAAACAGAAAAAACAGAGGATGTCATTTTTTGTCGTGTCCTTCTCACAGGTGTCCGTGTTGGATCAAAATAGGCATCTTGGACCTTTGATTCATCTGTTGTTATTTATTGAGCATTATATTGTGGTTTGATCACAAAGATGTAGCACTTACGAACTTAATCCAGCACTTAAAGGTCGAATATAGAACAAGTTAATTGGTCAAGTTAGAGCCAATGCCTTTATTGCCGTTGCCGCCACTCTCTTTCATGTTGTCAACAGGTCTCGTCAACGCAAGGTTCTAGGGAAAGCATTTCCTGTACGTCAATTAATTCTCTTTCGCACACTACTGATGGGCGAAATGCAATGCCATTGAGCTCTCTGCATATGTTCAAATTCAGACTCTGGGGTTGAATCATTGCCACTTTTCGATTTCTTGCTAAGAAGCAGTCTCTCAGAGCCGCGCAGGCTTGCCAAGTTTTGGTATGGCAACAAGAGCTTGTCTCGCGGTGCAACCAGCCAAAGTTTGCAAAAAAAATAAAATCAATATTCAATGAGATCATTTAATACCAGGCTTTTGTTCCGTAGAAGAAAGCTTAAGGTACTCATACCTGTAACTGAAACATCATACTCCAAACATGGTATTATTATTGATTTAAACCGACAATATGATCAGCCAAAAAGCTCCTCATGTGAGGTACTTCAAGAGATTTATGCACACTCAAAGCAGCACCTGTGAAGAACATTGCATCTCAATCAGCATGTTCTCAGACAAACTGGCCATCTTTCTTGGTTCAACTCTTACCAATTCATCTTCTCATGAATGGCAGTGCTCGCATTCTCAAACATGCCAGTGCCTTCTTCCGAAAAACGTAAAGAACTCTGAAAGAAAAGTCAACCCCTTTAATTTTTGCAAGTGTATGTAAGTACCGACCTCGGTAACAAGAACTTCCTTGAAGTATCTTCTGAAAAAATCCTATGAGAAAAAGAGAAAATAAATAAATAAACAAAACGATTCAACCGCAGTATATGAAGTAGTCATCTTCCTCTGTAGATGATCCAAAGCAAAAGACCTCGCATTTTTTCTTGTCAAATATGTTATTACGCCTCTTCATCATCCTCGACCAGTATCCTCTTGCATGCTTCATAACACATGAAAGATATCCCGGCAGCAGGCACCAACTTCATGCAACTAGGGCCTAAACCTCTGTATAGACCTCCAACCCCTTCTTGCTCAAGTATACTCGCAAGAGCATGAATCACATTTTTGTACACCTGCCTTCCACTGAGTGCTCCCACTTGCATATGCTTCCGAGCTACCTCCAACGGGAAAGTCGCGCTACTTGAAATAGCGCCAGCTAATGATCCGATGAGAAGGGTCTCAATGTTCCCAATCTTCTCTTGTTTAAAAAACTTCCGATACGCTTTTCTCAACGTGTCGTAAGCAAAGTAATTGGTGGCAGCATATGGTATCACCCCAATAAGACTAGGGGCGAGGCCTCTATATAATTCTGCAGGTCCTTCATCCCTCACTATTTTCACAAATGCATCAAACATACCATCGTAAACTCCCCTCTGCAGCAGAGAAGGCAACCATATCATGTTAGCAATGACAAGATTCAATCATATCATGTGAGTAATGACGTAGCACTATACCTGGATGGTGAGTCGAGTTTTGACCAACTCAAGAGGATATGTGCATATTGTTGAGCTCACACCAGCACAGGCACCAGCAACTAAGGAGGCAGGAAGCGGAAGCTTCGGCTGTTCCCCAGGTTTATGTGACAACTGTTTGTTGACTGTATCATAAGCAAATAGCTGCAATACACAGGACCAAAAGTTTCAAGGATTGTAAAAGCTGGAGAGACTAAATCTGGGAGCAACAATACAAGGAGCGAAGAAAAATCTCGGGCAGTAGTTAATGTCAAGTTGCTAACACTATATCTCTTCAAACTACATACCTACCCATAACACATCATGAATAAATCTGCAATGATAACAAAGCTCCAAAGAGATGAAAGAAAGAAAATTCATATGATAAGATTGCTTACAGGTGACTAAATGAAAGAGAGCATTACTGCAGAAAAAGATGCATTTTCCAGATAGAAAAAAGAGAGAAGCTGTCATACTGGAAAATCAATCTACAAAGCTTGTAGAGAAGACTAAAAACAAGAATGACATGAATACCATCTCAATTATATATCGATATGCTGAATAACTATCTATACATAATCAAATGCAGGAATAAGAAAGACTCGCATGAGCTGTTGCTAGAATAAGAAACCATGCAGCTCAGAAGTGCAGCTGAAGGAAGACTAGAAAGCATGGTCTAAGAAGGTACGGAAGATTTTTGCCACTCATTTGCCAGAGAAATCACATTTGAGATGAGCATCACCTTTTCCCTCAACAACCCAGAAAAGCCAAGAGAAACTGAATGAAGTCATGCAATGCATAAGGCTTATGAGGAATAAATGAAGATCTCATGACCATATCACACAATCTTTATTTGATTAATTTACAAAAAGCCCAACTAAGCAAAACTTACTCCCACAACAAGCAGTGCCCAACTTATACAAGTCGTATAAATATTCACAGCATTAGATAACAGACTGAAAGCAATAGTCCAGCATTCATGCAAAAACCTTAATGACATTTGACAGGAATATCGGGTAGGGGAAAAACCATTGTAGATACCAACAATTAGGGATGCTGCATAGATTTTCCATATGTAACCTAGGAACAAATGCATGTGATCTCCCGAATGATCAAGTCATGAGAATATTCGTAACTACCAAAATGATAACAAGTTCAACAACTAAACCCTCCAAAGCAGCATTCAAGCAAATAACATCTCAATGGTCACAACACGGCTAAAACACTAAAACTAAACAAACAAAAACAAAGAGAAACTCCCCCTTACCTCAATCGCCTTGCTAGGAGCAACCCGAATCACATTCACCAAATTACCTCTAAACAAGCCCTTCCAACCATCATGCTTCATAATATCACGAAAGACCTCAGTAGTGGAATGGCCACTACTCCCCACCATCAAATGCGTTCTAATTGTCTCCAGAGGGGCCACCGCAGTTCGTGAAACTGCCCCAGCAATCGCCCCACTAATCAACCTCCTCAAGGAAGGATTTTTAACCTTTATTTTCAGTTTAAGCCCAATATGTTTCTTCTTTACTGTTCCTTCGTCCTCAGGAACACCAAGTATCCCAACTCCCTTGGGCAAGGGCACATACTTCACCAATAATTCAGCGTAGGGCATCTTTATGCCGCCGCCGCTCCCACCACCTGTGTCCGCCGGGTTGGGGGGATTCGGCGGAACGCCCAAATTCCTTCCCATTTGACCAACACTGGCAAACAATCCACCTCCAGGATAGAATTCATCGTCCTGGAGACACCATCGCGACCCCAAACCACTAATAGACAAAACCCCATCCTTGTTATCGTCAAACAAATGAGCTGCTTTCTTGCCCATTTACTAAAATCTCGTCAACAAACTAAGAATCCACTGCTTCTCACGAATTAGAAGAGACAAAAATCCAAACTTATGCAACTCAAACCTGGGATTCTTCCTCTACCCACCAAGCAAAACCGCAGAAAAACGCTTCCCAATGGGATTCGATGAACACTCGGAGCAATGTTTCATGGTTGCACAGCCATTGGAAGTAAAGAAGAAGGGAAAGATCGGATTTTTAACGAACAGGTAAAGGCAAAGAATGAGTACTAGATTCGAAAGTGGTGGATGGAGTAAAGCAAAGAGAACAATAGGGAATAAGGGAAATGCTCGTTGGAAGATCCGGTTCTTGGTTATTTGGCGTGAAGAATTCGAGAGAAGAGACGGTGACAACAATATTAAAAAGAAAAACAACAGAGGTTTTGGTTGAAAACTTGAAAGGGGTAGGTGAATCCCCCCGCTTTCTTTCTGCGTAGTGTTGCGTCACTGTTCAAGCGTGTTTTATATTTGTGTGTCTTGGGCTACATCGCCTCTCCGAAGGACGGAGGAGTAGAGCCAGGCACTCTCTCTCTCTCTCTCTCCGTGACTTCGTGCTGCCCAGAGGATGCTGTGATTGTACGCTGGATAATTTCTATCTAAAGATTATTCATAAAAGGTCACATATTTATAAAGATTTCATAGTCTCTTGTTGGCTTTTATTTCCATTCTGGATCTCACTGGGTAAGAGAAAGTGCTTAAATTGGGGAGGAAAGGGAGATGTCTTGTCAACAAAAGGCCCAATTTAAGTGCTTACTATAGAATGAATACTCAGTACATTCACGAATTTCAATTCATGGCTTGTTTTGTATTTTTGAAAAAACACTCTCCATCGAATCTAATAACGAGCATAAAAATCTGTAGTTAATCTTTCATATTCTCTTTAGTCAGAGTGAATTGAAGTCGCCGATTTCAATTCATTAACATACACATACCGTTATCATATCAGGCGACATTACGTCATAATATGATAATACTTCATCAAAATGTAACATATTTAATTCCCTTTGGTGAATATCAAGATGAGTCGCCTGGACTATCTACCACCATCGCTAAACGATCAAGGCGTCCTCTGGGGCTGCCGCCGCATCAGTAGAGTCAGTGTTGCTTTTTGTCAAATCCTAAATAAAGCTAAGTAGGGAGGCGACTGGCCAAAGAAGCAAAGTGAAAGCTAGGTTAGGGACGGCCGAAATATTTAAAAGCAAAGAGAGAATCCGTGCAGCAGGTGGCGTAACATGTTAATTTCTTCCTGGGCCCAACGACGGAAATGGCCCAAATAAAATGGTGATTACTGATTAGTTCCCTAACAATAGAACATGCCTGGACAGTCGGACTTGGAAAAGTAGATGACCAGATAGTCCACACCAGAAAACTAGTGAGATTGATGGTTTAACTTACAGATGCACCCCAACTAAAACATATGTCAGTTGGCAGGTGCTGGTAATTACGATCCAAAGTTACCAACCTCGTGGATCAACACTCGCCGTTGATCTACAGTCTCATGCCTAATTAAAAAGAAGAAAAGGAAAAAGTGATGTTGTCAAAAGCTACATAAGGTATAGTTTAGAAGGGAAAAAGAACCCCTCGAGAGCCTCATCTCAATGAGATGATCTCCACACCAATGTGTTTTTTTTCTTAGCATGGCTCCATGTCCAATTCATTAGCAGGCCCAGATCAGTCAATATTCATAAACCATTCTAATGAATCGGTTTAGCTACTGAGATAAATGTTGGGGACTTAGGCTGCGCATGATAGGCATCTATTTCTCATCCAGAAAGAGTTCTGGAGCAAAAAAACTCATTTTGGATGAGAAATCTGTTTGGTAGGAAATTGTCGAAAAACTAATTCTGGAATAGATTTTTTATCCATAATTGATTTTAGGGCAAGAATGAGAAATGAAATTTTTTTCATTTATCATTCTCGGGTAGTATTTGAGAATCCATTCTCTTTTAGCAATCTTTCTTCATTTTTTGCCCTAATCAAATTGCTCTCGCCCTCCTCTCTTTCGAATGTGCCCCGACCCGGTTCGAAGTCCTTTTTCGAATTAAAAATAAAAAAATTAATAAACTAATAAAAAAACCTAAAAATACTAAAAAAAATCCAAATAATTCAGAAATTATAATTTTTTTTAAAAGTATTAAAAATTCAAAAAATAAAAAATATTTTCTATTAGTAAAAAATTGGAAAAAAAATTAAAGTTTTATTTGGAAATCCCAAATTTTCTTGGAAAATTAAATTTCTAATATTAGAAAAATACTGGTAAATATCATAAATTTCCCAATTTAACTCTGGCCAATATGGTCGTGGATTGGTCAGGTAAAAACCATAGGAAAAATGCCTTACCTCAATATTGGGTATTCTCCTCTCTCCTAATTATTTGGGAATTATTATATACTATGATTTATGCAACTAAAGTGAATTCGGAGTTCAATTACAATAGAAAATGTGAAAAAAATTTCAATTTTTTGGGCTAAATAATAATATTTTGATTTTTAATGGAATGGATATCTTGCAATCTAAAAAATTAAAAATTAATGAAACAGAAAAAGAATTTTTTTACCATATCAAACAGATTTCTCATTCTGGAATAGAAATTCTTTAACCGTATCAAACGCGTTTCTTTCTTCAGAAACTCATTGTAGAACAGAATTAGAAAAATCTAATTATATCCAGAATTAGATTTCTGGATAGAATTGCTGTCATGCGCACCCTTAGTGTCTCCTAGAGTATAAATGAGAAGTGGAAGTGGGGAATCCCATATTGGATAAGATAAGTGTATATATATGAGAACCTCACAAATGAGGTTGGGTCCCAAGGGTCAACCCACTTTTGTGGAGGAGAGAAGACTTACACTAAGCTGGTGACCATTACACGAGCGTGCGCCGCCCGCCCGTCGGGCCGGGCCGGGGTACAAATATTATTATTCCTCCATTCAAATCCCTCAACACAAAACCGTGGTGACTCTTCATTAATCATTGTCGATTCGGTCTTGGTAACGTTTTGCTCAACGGGCACCATTCATTCATATATGTTGGGGTTCGAGTGAAAACCGAACTATACTTTGTGAAACGGTGTCATTCATTCATGTATATTTGGGTCTAAGGGTCGTGTGCGGTATCATTCTGTCCATACAGTTGAGTTCGACGTTTTTCTCCTTGTTGTACCACGAGAGAGAAGAGAGAGACTCGTTCTATCCTGGAAGGCGATTGTCTAACGGCCTTGATACATGATAAGGGTGGGCAAATTCGTCTTTAGGACACGACGTGAATTCGTCGGGCTCAAGTACGCTGTGACTTACGGAGGATCAACGTTTCTAGAAGATTTTACTCTCTTCCCAATCAAAGCAAGTGTCTAGGTTTGCCTTGATTTCCTTTGCTGCGTTTGTTGTGTAGTACACTACATGGCTGTTACTTGTTTCTTCCAATGTGAACATTAAGTATGTAGATCTGACTTTGTTGTTGCGAACACTACTCGCCCATCCACTTTTTTTTTTTTTTTTTTGCATAAGTTTCCCTAACAATCTTAAGACGATTTTTGCCTGCTTAATTCAGTACCAAAGCAATTGGCAAGTTGTCTATCAAGATAAAACGATAAAACTAACATCGTCTCTCTCTCGCGGTACTTCAAGGAAAGGCCGACGAACTCAACCGTATCTCGTTGAATTGTATCGCACGACCACACTATACCCGAACTCGAATGAACTGACTCCTCTTACTATGATTCGATTTTTTTCGAACATGTATGATGAAGAATGACGTCCCTTGACGAACGGACACGACCGACCGACTTTGATGAATAGACACGAATGATTGAAGAATCACAACCGATCGAAAAAGAACGAAAAGTCATGATAGCTGAACTTCTCATTCATATGGAGAATTTTTGGGGACTTATTGTCCCTGGAGTATGAATGAGAAGTGGAAGTGGAGAATCCCACATTGGACAAGAGTGAGATAAGATAAGTGTATATATATGAGAACCTCACAAATGAGGTTGACCCTAAGGGGCAACCCACTTTTGTGGAGGAGAGAGGACTTACACTAAGCTGGTGATCACCACACGCGCGCGCCCGTTGGGCCGGGCCGGGGTACAAATATTATAATAATTTTTTTTTATTTCTCCTCCATTCAACTCCCTCGACACAGAATCGTGGTGACTCTTCATTGATCATTTTCGATTCAATCTTGGTGACGTTTTGCTCAATTGGCACCATTCATAACCATTCATTCATACATGTTCGGGTTCGGATGAAAACCGAACTATACTTTGTGAAATGGTGTCATTCATTCATGTATATTCGAGTCTAGGGGTTGTGTGTGGTATCATTCTGTCCATACAGTTGAGTTTGACGTTTTTCTCCTTGTTGTACCGAGAGAGAAAAGAGAGACTCATTCTATCATGGAAGGCGATTGTCTAACGGACTTGGTACGTGATAAAGGCGGACAAATTCGTCTTAAGGATAGAACGTGAATTCGTCAGGCTTGAGTACGCTGTGACTTACGGAGGATTAACATTTCTAGAAGTTTTACTATCTTCTCAATTGAAACAAGTGTCTAGGTTTGCCTTGATTTTCTTTGTTGTGTTTGTTGTTGTAGTACACTACATGGCTGTTACTTCTTTCTTCTAATTTGAATGTTAAGTTTGTAGATCTGACTTGGTTGTTTCGAACACTATTGGCTTATCCACTTCTTTTTTTTTTTTGCATAAGTTTCCCTAACAATAAATTCTGCGTAACTCGCAGCACATAATAGTTGCATGCTTGGTCATTTCATTTTACTATTTTTCCTTCCGTGTGCTCTTTGCCATGCCACAGTTAGGGATGAAACTTCAACATTTGTTGGGTTGTTGATCAACGACAATAGTGTTAGTGGTCTACTCTATGAACCAATTAATAATGATACTATAACATAATTGTAGTTTAGGTTGTGTCGGCAATATCGACATTCACTATACTTAAGTAGTCATAATGTCTTCCTAGAGACCACTTATAATTTGTGGGTTAAAAGAGTTTGAGCACGCTACTAATGTCTAGTGAATTTACAAGGTTACATACAATATATCGAATTGATTTTATATTATTCTGTGGGTAATAACCAAAAAACTTAAGTGGGTCCCGCCTTTTTGCTTGATAATATATATACTCCTTTTGCGGAAGAAACCCTAGAGGTTTTTCGTGAAAGTCACATGTCAAGGAGAAAACATACAGAATCGTTCTGTACTAGTAGATCCGCGAAACAGTCTCGAGGATTATGGGTGATCAAGCAAAAGAAACTTCATAATCTGCAAGCTAACACTTGGATTTTGGATATCTCAGTTCGTGTGTGTGGATACCGATAGAGGCATAATAATTGAGGCGCTGATCCAGATATAACCAATCGCGAATCTGTCTGCATGCAGGAAAATGTATATCTAGGAAACTACACTTCGATTTCAATATACACATGCATCCTATTTGGATTTCGTTTTTGTAGTATACTTCCGCTGCGTTTGAGAAATCAAGAAACCCAACAAATAGTACTTTAATTATGTACTCGAATCCCATCTTGATACATGGAAATATTGTCAAGGAAAGTATTGTCGCGACCTAAATTCCGCCCTTTAGAGGGAGAAAGATAGGTTTAGAGGTACTTGCTCTCGATTCCTCAATCTCGAGCTTGGATTCTCCCAAATCCATATCTCGCGTGACATTTAGGCGTTTTCAATAGTAAATCCCTTTAGTAGTCTAAAAAATAATTTTGTTTTAAAAGGAGTCGCCACTAGCCTATTAAGGTCGACTAGAAACCAATCAAGACGCGGGAGTATCATCTTGATTCTTACGTAACCAGAGATTATAAGTTCGAGGACTTGTTTACGATAACATTTCTCTTAACGCCCTTACGGTACCTAACTAGTTTGTTGTTTAATCTAAAGTGATCGTGCACTCTTGCTCATCTTTTAAATCCTAGAATGTCATCCATAGCCACTAAGTGTTCATGCGATTGTTTTTATAAGGCCATTTTCATGTAAGTCTAGACTAGAGCAAGATTAAGAAAATAAATTAACGTGCAATTTATTAAAAGACAGTGCGGGAACTAAACAATCAAAATATTAAAATGCGATACAATAAATAAATACTCAAATAATTGAATACAATTATTTAATGACGATAAAAAAAAGAACCCGCAACTTGTCGGGTAATTAGAAATACATGGCCTCGTTATAAGCCTCAAGACACAATTCCCCGGAAGCTGGTAAATAAAAAAAAAACAAAGCCTAAATCTAATCAAATGATCTAAGTGAAATTTAAGCTAAACTACTCCAATCATTTTTGAAAGAAGTAATGCTAAGTCTAAATAGATTTATTAGACAAAACATACACTAATTGACTCGAACATGCTTCAATTAGCATAATTCTAATTAACCAGAGATAAACCTTTACATAAATCAAGACTGGAATGGCCATCGGTCCGCACGTCAATTCTACGAGTTCCACATCTTTGGTCATCGTCACCATGTCACAACTTAACATTCACAGATTTTAGCATTCAAAAACTTATCCTAGCAATCAATGACATGCATATAATCAAGATGTGACACTGACGACATTCACTTCGATTCAAACGAATTATCCCAAGGACAACCTTAGACTTAAGCATACAATTATTGTTTATCATCAAGTTTAATTATGCATGTAAGCATTCATATACGAAGCTAAATAAGACATATGATCATGCCAAGAAGCATTGAGAATCAAAAACACCTAATTATCTATCAAGAACATCTCCGATTTTTCGAAGAATTAGTCTGAATTAATTAAACTTGGCCTATTCAAAAGTTGCGATTTGATCTTTAGGGCAAGACTGACTTTTTCAAACAAAACGTCATTTTTCTAATTTCGAAATTTATAATAAAAAAATTATTTTATTATTTTAAAAATATAACATCTGTCCACGCAGGAAATTATAAAAATAAGTTCCAGTTCATCACCCAGTACTCCTAGCCCACCAACCCAACATTATACTGCAAAGAAATTGTCAGTCCAACTCGAACACTTTACTCTATGCAACAAGTAACCAAAATTATACAACTCGGAAGAAGACATCAGTCCATCACATAAGGAATTAATTCCAATCCATCAAATAGAAGATCCCAAAATCGGCTTGTAAAGCAACTAAATAGAACAACCCATCGACCAATTAATAAATGGTCAAAGGAGACAAAACCCCAATATGTCGTTGACCATGGCAAAGTCCCAGGGAGACAATAAAAAAAGAAGAAATTAAGCTACTGTAACAATCCGGATGCTTCTGAAATTAGAAATAAAAATAATAATGATAATAATCGGTTCATCAACCATTAAAAATAGAAACAAAATAAGAACAACTAATAACGTGAATCGCGATATATATCCACATTGCGTCATTTCACCATAAGATGCTACAAGTATGCACTGAAGGCCAAAATCAAATCTGTCGGAAGTAAACTTTCACAGTCCCAATAACCAAAGAAATCCAAAAATTTTGACTTTTATATGCCATTAACATAGTCCAAACAATGCAAACAATCTCTCGCACCTAAAGAACACTTAATCACCTAAAAGTTTCTAACTCCGGCGGCACCAAACCTTTACGGTGACCACCTAAACCGACAGCACTGTGAAAATTACGTTGCACTAAGGAACTTGAGAGAGAGAACTTCAGCTTCAAAAGGAGAAGCTTTGAATGCAAGAAGTTAAAGAGCCTTCCTTCGTGCTTGCACCACCTAAAATGCGCAAACACGAAGAGCAACACCAGGTGAACAACCAGCAAGGAGACTCAAAAACATCCATGGCCTTTAGCATTAGAAGGAGCAATGGCGGGGTACAAAGGAGGATATTCATTTTTTAGAGAAACGGCAGCACTGAAGATAATCATTCCAACATGCCACTTTTGGCTAAGTAGGACATCCATAGGAGCATGGAGGAGCACACATCTGTCTTCACATATATGAAGAACACGATCCCCATATTAGTGATGTATAAAATGCCGAACAAAATCTGAGCCGAATAGACCTCACCGCCCGTGATGAACTGAATACCAAAGTAAACATAGAGGAAGTCAGCAGGATAGACCAGAGGACCCGTGTCGCCTTTCAAGTTACTGTAATCCCTTTCTCCTCCAAGAAATCCTCTCACGTGAGACATGTAAGCGTCCCAATCGATCTTGGTGTAGGGAACATAGGCGATGATGAGAGAAACTAGAACGGCATCCGCGAGGAGCAACGCCAATGCGAAGGCAACTCTGCGATTCCTAAGAAGCTTCTCGGACTGGCGCAAATCGAGCTCGGTCGTCGCGGAAGGAACAGCCATGGCTCCTCTACCTGTTCGTTGGATCCTCTCTCACTCTCGCCCACGGTTTATTTGTTGGCTACTCTCTCTTTTTTCGGTTCTTTTCCTTTCACTCTTCCTTCGTTCCGCTCTCCTGACCGCCTCTCCATTTTTTTTTTACCGAAACCCTCCCCAGCTCTTGTCCTTCCCCTCAAAAACCATATTTTTCTCCTTCATTCCCCTTGTTTTCTTCATTATCTTTGCTCCCTCATTCTCTTTTTGTCAATGGCGTGTGGCACCCCCTTTCTGCCGTTGCTTGTGTCAGTCTTCTATCCGTCCTCTCCCATCAATCGCTTTGGAGAGATTCATGAAGATCTCCTCCGTTGGGAGAACAACGCGCCAGAGGAAAAGGAGGGAGGAAGTGGGCCTGTGGGCTCGCGGGCTCGGCCCAAGGAGAGAAAAAGGAAGTCGCGCGGACCGGGCCGTTCGGGCCCGGTCTAATGCTTCCTCCATTTGTTTTGCTTCATCCTTTCTTTTTACTTTTTTTTTATCATCTAAAACAATGAAAAATTTAATCTATTTACTCTTTCAATATAAAATTTCACATGTGGTGAGCGTCTGGACATTTTTGAATCTTTTCATTCCATCTCTTTTCACATAAATTTTCTAATCTCTTTGACCAAACCAAAATCAGGTTAAAACGCACCGGATCGGCAAAAATTAGGTGTCAACAAATATTATGTACAAGCAAAATTCAAAGTTCTTTCTCTAGAAACCAAGCTTTCTCTTTTGTGATGTGGGTTTTCCAAGTGAATCCAAAAAGTCTGCAAAAATAACGGAATCAATCACATAGTACTTGTATACTTTCGAAGACCCAACAGACAAACAAGAACTTAAGTGGGGGTCGCCCACTGAACAAAGGAACCCCCTTAAGCAATGGGTCAACAGGATTTCAGATGAAGATTGTCACTGACGAGGATCTTTGTCGATCGCATGGAAGTGGAGGAAAATGATGTCCAGATAAGCAGAGACTAACACAGCCTCTAATCTAAGACTAACAAATCTTTAAGGATGTCTAAGATGTCGAGGTGACCCACGTTTCTACGTCTCAAGTTTCCACCAATGAGGCATTGTACTCGTGCACAGAAAAAGATGCTTGCCTTATCTATGGACCATTACATACTCATGAAAGTGGGTGTGGATGCACAGGATATTACGTGAGAAGGGTTTCATCAACCCATGTGAAGCACTTGCACTCCCACGGATCAGTTTTTGAATTCTTGCCTGCGGCCCACTTTTGGGATTTGGAACTCCGTAATCAGTGAACCTCGTAACAAAATGAAGCCATCTCTCGTAGTGTTCACGCAAAGGTGTCATCTGCGTCCGGACCAAGCTCCATGGTGGTCATGTTATGACGTCAGCGACGCGCCACCAAGTCTAGGTTTTCTGTTTACTCGAAGCAGCCACACTACCCATATTGGCTCCATTAGTTAAGTGATTGTTGTGACGACAAAGTCGACTGCAAAGGACACATGCTGTTCAGCTTCGATGCCTTCAATTCTCAACTCTTTACTTTTATTTTTTAGAAGGTGACACCACCACCAAAGTGCAGTAGTTATATGATCAACAAATTGAAATCTCATTGTCAATGTAAGCCTAAAGCCATCACGCACCACCACGCCCCGCCTCTCCTCGGATCCATTTAGCTCATTTTGGTCAAAGATTTTGTAACAGTGTCTAGATTATTTTTCAAACGTAAGATGAGTTGGAACACAAGTTGATTTGTCTGTAAGATCACCTAGAGGGATTCAATTAGTTTTGGGTTTGAGTTTCCAGGCTTCTAGATCAGTGCCAGTAAAAAGAGGGTTATCTAGTTGTAGTCCCTAGTAGTGTGTAAATGGATAGAGCAGCGGGAGAGACATTTTGAGTTCTCGGTAGGACTTATGTTAAATCCCAGACAGCTAATGCGACTTTCTGACCATCTTGAGATCTTGTGAAAGTTAGAGTTACCGTCGGTTGAATAAAGACCAGCCAATACGTGGGATAGGAACAGCGGGGGATGTTACCGATATTGGGGTATCTTTCTTGATTTTACATATCTCTTGAGATTGTGCATATATCCTTTAAATTGTCTATATACTTGATTGATTATAGTTGATATCATGTTACCTTAATTTTTATGCCTTTTCCATACATCAGAAGTATCCATAAAATCATCTATTATTTCTCTCTTTCGCATTATTCCATATTATAACTTCTCTTCTCACCACTTTCTGGGTGATGCATAAAAGTAAACACTCCACATAAGCAACTTAGTTCAAGACTTCCAAGTCGCAAAGATAACATTTTCATCACAAAAGGGAAGAGGGGAAACGATAAAGATCCGGTGAGCCTATGGAAGTAGAAGAACCTGCGGATTCGTCAGAACGATGAGCGCACAAGCATGCGGGCTTTTAGTTCCCGACGGCAGAAAAAAACGACATATTCCCATCGTGCGTTATATATATATATATATATATATATATATATATATATATATATATATATATATAGAGAGAGAGAGAGAGAGAGAGAGAGAGAGAGAGAGAGAGAGGCTATAAATAGTCAAAGCCGAACAAGATGGTCTTCCGAACTTGCAAGATCGACTTCCGAAACATGCTACGAAGAGAGATGGGTTGGATAGTAATGGCAACAGTAGTAGTCATGAGCTTAATGAGCAAAGAAATGGGCTCGTTTGTTCTTGGGGACGTAGGCACTGCTTCTTCCTACGACCCACCATACACCCGTAAGTACAAACCCATGTTATATCTTCTTCTCTCTTTCAGTCTTCAAACTGATTCAGTCAGCAGAAATTAGCATAGGATTATTCGTGCAATGAATTTTTGTTTGGATCACTGGCTAAACAAAACGGTAGACACTGTCATACGAGACGTCGTGCATTGTTTACAAGTATACAGTACATGTTTAGCTAGGACATTCGAGTTTCCAACAAGGCGAGAGTAATACGTGACATTTCATAAATTATCCCCACAAAACAACAGAATGATTTACTTATATTGTCATATATGAAGTATCTCTCTTAGTAGAAAGCTCCCCACATGAGATAATTCTACGGCGGATGATATACGACGTCGTAATATTTTTCTTTACCTTAATTTCTTTGTTTTTCTTGGGTAGCAGCAACCAGATGCAATGGGTATAGGGCAGACCAGTTTCCTCCGGGTAATCTGTTCGTGGCGGTAAGCGACGGTTTGTGGGACAATGGAGCTGCCTGTGGGCGACGGTACCGGCTGCGGTGTCTGAGCGGCAGCAACAGGCCGTGCAAGGCTGGCACGGTGGACGTCACCGTCGTGGATTACTGCCCCAAGTCTCCATGCCCCTCCACCATTCTCTTATCCACCAGCGCCTTCTCCGCCATCTCCAAATCTCCGTCCGCCAAAATCAACGCCGAATATATCCAGTAAAATCTCTTAACTGTTCTACACATTTTTCTTCCCTCACACCCATACTCGGACAAGTTTGACGTTGGACGAATCATTCGCCTTTGTTCTTGAATGCAGAATATGATCAGGTTTCTATGCGTCCAAGGAATGAAGACCGGAAAAAGGAAGCTCTAGTCGGAACTATGTCCCACAATCTAAAATGTGATCCCTGACATATTCAAATGTAGATGTTTGCAATCTTCAAAATGAAATGAAGACCGTTTGAATAAGATACCAAACGATCCTCCGTCTTATGCAATAGTAAACGATTGTTCATGAACTCACCGTCGAACCAATTGCTCATGAACTTATTGAGTGATCATGAACACAAAAAGAAGGAAATAGTTGTGTCCCCTGCTTTGGTGCTATTCAATTAGGAGAGACATTCCGATGTAAATTGAACCTAAACAGACTTTAGAGCTGCTCCTATTTAAACCATCAATATATGGGTCTTATTAGACATGTTCACATTTCTACATTCAAACAAATTCAATTGCGACCACTCCTCCCAATTCGAGTTAGGGATGATCGGTTTTCGGTAGATCAACCACCCTTAAATTGGGAGTCGGATCAGTAAGGTTAATTCTTAATTTGTGGAACCTGAAACCAGCCAACATGATCTTGAAACCGGACTGACCAATCCTAGAGAGAGAGAGAGAGAGAGAGAGAGAGAGAGCTTTGGATCTTCTTGATTGACTCTAAATAAAAAGTAAGAACAATGAAACCAATAGTCTGACATTGCAATATCTACTCCAGTGACCCACTTTAGATGCTCTCTTTATACCATACTCTAATTTTGTTATCAGGCGAGAGTCGAGAGTGTCGGACAAGTTTAAGGCAAGGAGGGCCAAGTGAGAAGGATAGGGGGAAACATTGAGCGTCGAGGGAGAAGGACTAAGAATGGGCAAGACAATGTGAGATTGAGAGGCATTAAGAAAGAGGCTTGAGGAGAAAGATTCAAACATGCAATTAGGGTTTTGAGAAGAGTGTGAAATGACACATCCACCCTCAATTTTTTGCAATAGAAGAACTATAAAAAAATATTGATCCTGTCCACACCTAGAAAATATTGATCCTGTCCACACCTAGAATTGGATCAGTAAACACTAATTCCACATTTTAGGAACCGGGAACAACCGAGAATCAGTTAGTTCGGTCCGATTCGTGATTCGGTCCGATCTAATGCTCACCCCAAATTCGAGTGCTGTTTTCAGGTAAACAAACGAGGCATTAGTCTTGTAGGAGATCCAAGCAGGCAAAGATAAGAATACTCTTCAGTATTAGTGGAAAAAGCATTGAAGCATTTTTAAAACGAGGGTTGGGTGGTAAATTAATTAAAAGTCTGAGGTTCAATAACTATAAAGAGAAAACAGAAACTTCCTCCATCTGAAAAGACATGATGTATACGCAAGGAGAGCACAGGAAAAAGCCGACACCTTCACCCAGGCAAATCGCCAAGGGAAAACCAAGCTTGGATGGCCAATATATCTAGTTAAACTCGCCTTCATTGAGAATCTTGAAGCCACTGAGTTATAAATTAATTATGATATGTTAACTACTCACATCATATTATTTCTTTGATATGTAACTTTCTAATATAACTTACACATGCGCGTCAACAATATGAACACATTACTGTTAATGCAATAGAAAGAAGTTGCCATCCGGTTCACGATAAACCTTCCAACTGGGATCTCACTAAAGGGTGGATAAGGGCAATTCACAACTCCACACACTGTTGCTAATCACTATGCTTTTCCCGGATAATGCTAATCATGTCAAGCAGAATGCGCTTCGCTAAGCAATAAACGATTTGACATATTTCAGTCTATAACGTGGGCTTCGTATGAGAGAACCGTCAGATCATTTTCTATTATCAGCGGTAAAAGTTGCACGCGCATTTCAAGACCTATTCTTGTTCACCCACCAGATTACTCATCAACTCATTACTGAAAATTCAAAGCAGCTTTTGCTTCTAACTTCACATCCACAAGATCTATCAACAAAAGGTGTTCCACTCAATCATCAAGCCGCCGCCGCCGCCGCCGCCGAGGCAATTCGATTCGATCTCTTCATCATTTTCTCATCACATATGCCATTAACTTTATTAGACTTGATGCTAGCTTTCTGTAAACTAAAGGGTCAAACTAGCTATCCAGTGAATACAACCAATTGGAACAGGACAGCACCACATGCACATTTGAGCAGTTCATCACAGAAATAGTATATTTAGGGGGTACTTAGCTGATTAAACCTGTAGTGGCTAAAAAGTTATCTCCAAGTGGTAGCATTAGTTTATGGCTAAGAGAAAAAGGTGGTAGAATTGGTGCCTTATGCTTTGTGAATGCAAAACTTATATATATCAGTTTTTGTCAATTTCATACATGACAAAACCATCCTGTGGACATCTAACGTTTAATGAAACCACTCAGTTTTCCTTGTTAACTTTTTGCACTTATAATACTAAAAAGTTTTAGTTGTGTATAGCTTGCCTCCAATATATTGTATTAGGACGATGGAGATGACATCAGTTCCAGCTTTATTAAAAAGGCATGATTAAAGAAAATGAAGATGTATAAGATTAGAACTTCAGATAGAACAAATGACAAAAACCAATAGAAGTCATCATTGTGCAAGGAGAAAGGGAGGGAGGGAGGGAGGGAGGGAGGGAGGGAGGGGGAGAGAGTATTAAATCTATGCATGGACAGGACTCAATTGTGCACATAAACAAGATCAAAAGAGGAGAATTGCTTGAGAACCACAAGCCTTCTCTCTGACCCACTTCTGTCTAGGCTCTATGCTGATGCTATACTAGCAAGAACAATATGAAGTCACTCTTACCAAGTCTATGTCTAATAATCTTGTGCTTAGTTATTCTGAGAGTTCTAGGGGATGTATGATCCTCCATATTTGCATATGTACAAAGTCAACTCTATTTTCCCGTTCCAACATCTTTCGTATTGTACCTTCGTTCAGCACCATCTTCAGTCAAATTTCAAAATGGAGGGAAGAGAAGAAAACAGGAAGAAACCTTTGATGGAATTTATGATCCACAACCTTATTAACAAAGCTCAGAATTCAACTATAACAATTTGCAGCATAAGAAATTTCTTATGGCTACTAAGTAAAATTTGTAATATCCTATAGCTCCTGCATATAATTATGAAAATGGTGCATAAGAAAAAACTTACTTTGACTTTGTTGAATTTTTCTGGTCTTAATATGTAGCCATGAGGTGCAAGGGATACAACCTGGATCAGTTTTCTAAAGGCGTTATTACATTGCAGCAAGTGATGGCTTATGGGACAATGAAGCAGCCTGTGCATGGCAATATCAAGTGAGATGCATCAGTGGACCAAAGAGGCCCTGCAGAGAAGGAACCGTCTTCATCGAAGTGGTTGATTTCTGTCGAAGCAAGCTATGCCTGCAACAATGATCCTATCTAACAAGGCTTGCAATGCTATTTCAATACCTCGATGCCAAGATCAATATTGAATATACACAGTAACAATATCTTCTATATCTCTCAATCTTGAGGCAGAGTATCACAATCGTGCTTATCAGGACTTTCTCTTGCATGCAGGGTTCCAATGAGAATGCAAGCCAAAATTGGAAGGTTTGTTTCACCGAGGAAATAAGACATACAAGCTGTATAAGCATAAACATCCTGATGAAAACACCAGTAACTTCATGTCTTTTTTTTTTTAAGGTAGCTTCATAGTTCATATGATAAATGCCCAAGAAATCTGCATTACAAATGTAGCCTGTGCATTACAAGATGTCAGTCTAACTTGCCCCATGTCAAATGAAACCACCAAGAGTGTAATTGCCTTGACTGTAACATTAGATTCCATGTGTATAGGCATGAAGCTGCTCTAGCAGAATCGGCATGTCAATCTATGAAACTTCCAGAAAATGTTCCACCATGAAAATACTCTCTCAAAACGCATGATGAATCCAAGGCTAAGACATTCTTTTTTATTACTTTGCCAAGGCCAAGACATCTACTAAACAAAGTAAGTTCTCTCAATATAGGTCCATCATAAAGATAATGGAAAAGATATCAATAAAAAGGGCCTAACTGAATAATGGAGAGACCTGGCTGAAGAATAACTTTTGTATAATTGATTAATGACTTCATCTGGTACTTACTAAGGGAATAAGATACCAGATTACTTTTGTTAGAGACACACAGACAGAAAATAGAACAATTGAAAGCTATGATATTGTTTTTGCCACTTTTCACAAGATAGTGATTCACTCTGCTTTTTGTTGCAATTCTTGGCGATGTCTCTCAAAAAAAGGATGAAAACTCTGAACTCCATCCAGATACAAAGGTGTCTGCATTTCAATTAAGCGTGACACCTGCATGAAGCTCATAAAGTTAAGAAAAAGAGTACCATAACTGAGGAAGGACGGCTAGATGTTAGGGAGCCATTGGGGAAAGTCCAAGTTGAAGAAAAAGATCTAGTGTAGAACCAACAATACAAGATTAGATTAGATCCACATCATCCACCCAGCGACATATGCATCGCTATTAAGAAAAAGAAATAAAAAAAAACTATACCAAGCAAGAAAGTAGAGCTCAGTTTACTAGCAAATTTTGTGTAGTTGTGAGATTAAAACAGTTGGTTTACTAGTTTATTTTCTGTCTCACTGGTACTTTAGTGGTATCTTATGCAATGGCACCAACTTCAAATGAGGAGACGACATTACAGTCAATGAAAGGGTACTCTGCCAATAAATGCAGCTCTGCACCCTTGAACAAGTAGCAAGATGAAAACACTAATAGTCTCCAGCTATAGTCTTGACAAGAAGCACAGAGACGGAGGGAGGGAGGGAGGAGATCAAAGAGGATGACTTACTGCTCGGCGAAATGCGAACATTTCTTCTTGACCAGATAGCATGGATATGATCCCAGTTGGTACACCTCCAGAACTCACACTGCCTTCTGCTAAGACATCCCGACGAAGTTTACTTCCTTCTATCTCAGTCTCAAATTGAAAGCTGGGCAAGGCAAACATACACAAACAGTGATGAGTTCATAGTTTTGAATCAAGCCACCAAGCATCAAACTTACAGCGGGGAAATATTTTATACTTGCAAAATTCCTGTTAAGCCAGCACAACGATTTCATCAACTTAAGACTAGCAAAACGGTTGTAGAAAAAAAATCTACAACATTGAAATAGAAGATATTGGGTTTGCAGTGGCCACTAATTCCTGGTTTTGAAATCCATAGTTGCTACAGCAAGGTTCTGGAACATAGATACCGTTCTTAACCAGGGTTTCCTTTCATGATATTACAGTTACAGTTCTTTCTTTCCATTCACCCAGAGTTTTCTCTTTTGAATAATTAGGATACTCAAAAATCGCATAGTACATCATGAAAATGAAGGTTATAGGATACAAATCCTTTAAATCATTAAAGTGATGGAAGCACACATGTTACCTTGCCAAAATTTGTTTCTTTTAAATGTTCTTAATAATATAGGATATATCTCCGTGGACAGGACTATAGGCCTAGGATGCTGCTTCTACTCAAATAAAGTGACAAGAAAGCTGCAGGAAAACGGGTCCATTTAGAAATTCAATTGCTGCTAAAAAGATGAGTAGCTAAATTCTGAGTCAGGACCAAACCATTTCAGTCAAAGAGGTTTCAATATGGGAAAATCATAATTCCTGAAGCCTGAAGACTGAATTTGTGCTCATGTCCCCTAACTGCAACATATAGAATAATTATCTTACTGATTAAGGACTCACCTCTCCAAATCAAACAGAGTACCATCTTCAGTTCCTTGAAATAAATCATCAATAGAAGAAGCTGCAGAGCAAACTAGGCGGCAGTGATGGTTGTATAGCTCATCAATGAGGGTGATAAACCTCCTTGCCTGAAATTTGCAAGTCGATAATTCTATGAGAGATGCTGCATAATGGAGGGTAAGATTAACAAAAGTCCTTTACTGTCTTCTTGAGGGACAGCTACAGGATTAAAGACTCCGTATATAAAATACACGCATATAAATTCTTAACATCTATGAGTTTGTTACATTTTCATCTGCATGTCCGGTCAGACAATTTTCTACTTCCATCTTATCGGAGCTTGATGCCATCGTTTGCCTTACACGAGAGATTCCATGAAGCAGTATTTCTAGAATGAATAGAGTCAGTACTTGGAAGATGGTGATGTACCTTATCACGGATGCGCATGCTCATTTTTGGAATGTCAGATACGAAGACAGTATGATAATTCCTAGCAACTGCTATATAATCTGCAGCTCCCACCTGTGCATGATAGGAGAAAACCTTCAACAAAAGCAACAAGCTTCACATGATAAAAGGAGGTTGGAGTTTGTTTATCAAACTTAACTCAAAAGTTCAGTGACATTGTTTTCGAAATGAAGGTGAGAGAACATTATTAGACTTCTGGGGGAGTATCAAATTGATAAGATACATTAACTTGCACATGGAACAAGGCATGGGAGAATTTTTTTTCTATAAATCATTAAGAAATTCTACTCTTAGTACTTTAACATCAGCAACTACTATTTTTCTAAGGGAATAAAGCTTCCAAATTATTCAATTAGGTCCTTGAACCTATTTTTTTGTGTGAATTGGGTCCTTAAACTATATGCCTTTCTTTTCCAACTTGGTCCTTCCATCAAAATAATGAAAGAAGATGCTTTCGATGCTGTTAAGTTGCCATCAAATGCTGACAAGGTGCCCCTAATGGAAAAAAAAAAGGATACCACTCATAGAATAATAAACAAGTACTCTAAAAATTCAGAAAAAAAAGGAAATCTGATCCTAGGTTGGGTGACCTCAGCAATCAGCAGTCTTGGGTCGTGCCACCCTATGATATGGCATGGCATGCACAACCCCAGGCCCGATCTCACCCGGCCTACCTGGCCAGGAGTTGCCCAGGTTGCCCAGACCCGGCAAGGGCGGTCAATCCCTTGCCAGCATGTGGTTGTTGGGGGGGGGGGGGTGCACCACTGCCCCTTGCTATCTTCCCCTTTGTCTCTCTCGTTCTCTCTAAGGGTTTGGTTTATGTTATTGTGAGTTTTCTGATAAGTTATTATGTAAGCACTAATAATTCTTGTCCGAATTAACATGGTGCTGATGTGTCTGTCCATGTCAGCATTTCCGCAACTCGAACAAAAAAGCATTTAATTTAAGGAACCAATTGCACAAACAAAAAAAAGTTCACGGACATAGGTTGCCTATATCCGTTTTCCAAAGGCAAGCAAAATTAGAACATATCTGATTAGCTTTTCAAGTGACTGCAACCGGCAGTGTTCACATTGTTGTTTCTTACTACGTTGGTACTTAGCTCCTTTATTCCGTTTTTCTGTCGAAATTAAGTTGTAGAATTTGAAAATTCTCTCTTACAAAAGGTTCACATCATGCTGCTAAATAACAGAGCTCTGCTCATGTTACCTGTCATGAAGAGAAATATGATTTTGCATCACGCATGTGAAACAAGATCTCAAATAACAAACTTACTGGATGCAAGATTGATAACATAAAGTAATGGAATCTTGAAGAGATGAAAATACTATACCGGCCGACCGCATAGATACTCAAATGTAAACCGTGCCACTCCATTGCAGCTTTCTGAAACCTCAAGTGTTCTGTTATGATTAATATGCATTACAGCAGTTTCATCAAATGAGAGACATGCTACTACATTGCAAAAAGAGTACCTTCCAAACATCACTCCTAGAGTTGTGGAAGTTATTTGTCCACCTGACTTGCCAGTTATCTCATGCCACATCCTCTCGAATTCCTTCTGAGCATTGCCATCTAAAGGCCAGAAAAAATGATCCTGCACTTGCATAGTTGACATTTCAACAACCATATGATGAAAAATCATCTCAGAATATAGTCACTTACTCTGAATTTAATAGCGCTTAACATCGCAATCAAACAAATATGAAATGCTGGTTGTATACTGAGTACTTTCCTATTTAAAAGAATTATAAAACGTAGGACACCATCTTTCACCTGCTTTATGCATCTTTCTGCTATAAGACGTCGATAGTCAATGTCACTTCCTATCAGAATGGTCTGACAGTGTTCCTCCAATTTCTGGACTAACTTAAGAAAGATATCCCGCTGCATACCATCCTGTATCACAACAACTTACAAAAGGCAGAAGTTATGTGAAGCAAGCAGATTTAAGAAGGTACACATGGTCATACTTTCCTAATATTAGATAAGCATACTCCAGACTACAAGAGAATTCTTCCAAGCTACCAACTAATTCAGCGACTGGCAAAACTCATGGCTTATACAGCCCAACAAATTCCGACATGGTAATATAGAATCAAATAAAGCTTCCGAAGGACAATAAGTGGCTAGGAAAGGAAAAAGGTTGTGCGGCTTTCCAATAGGCTTACGTACTTGATTTAAATCATTTGGTGCTCTGTTACTGGTGGCCACAAGAACTGTTCCACTGCTCAATAATCTGCTTAGAATTCCAGATAAGGCAACAATTGCAAATACATCAACAGTCTGCATTAGAAAGCAACAAAATTTGGAGTCATATAACATGGGAGAACATCTAGAAGATAATTTCACTGGAGATTATCTTTGACCCATAAATCAGTCAAGGTAGCATCTATGCCAGAATAATGACCGAATTAGGACACAGCACAAGTGCATTTACCTGTATCTCATCGAAGCAAAGAACACTGGCTCCTCTATGATCCTCTCTCTGATCTATGAGAAACATGTCTGCCACCGCCGGTAGGATGTTCTTCATCTGTACCTCTTGCTTGTACCTTTCTTCTGCAGCCAACCATTCCTTAACTTTTGTATCAAAGGGGAGATTCATAATCCAGCTAGAGATACTCGACTGCAAAGACTTGTCCTCTACTTGTTTCTTCCAAATCTGATGCATGCGTGCATTAATCTCAAGCATTGCCTACATAAAACCAGAATGGCAACATCACAAGCTTACGAAAGGACTCAGAAGGAGAATGTCTAAAAGAGAAGAACACAATAGCATTGCTTGTAACAAAGCATAGTTTCAAAACATTGAAGCAAAGGTTTACCTCATGAAAGTGATATCGTCTTCTATGCTTAATAATACCATCGGTAGCGCTATAAAACATATCCATAAGCATGGTCTTCCCTACAATTTCACCATCATTTTCAATATATTTAATGTTCTACCAACAAAAATCGAGCAGTACAAAGTAAGTAATAAGACAATTACTTCAATGTTAAATTTTCTTAGTTTTCTTTTGCTGATATGAAGAACTAAACCCTATTGGAAAGTCAGTCTAAGTGATTATACTGCTGGAAGGAAATGAGTGAACTATGCTGCATGTCTCTTCCTGTGACGGCAAGATTTACTAACATACCACTGCCCACATTGCCATACAGGTAAAGTCCTCTTGGAGCAGGAGGTGCAGTAGGACGCCGACCGACAACTGAGTCCAACTTCCTTTCTCTGTTGAGATATGAGACCCATTTTCCAACTCCCGGCTCTATACTTTTCCTGATAAAGCAGAAAACATTGGCAATTATGCCTCTTTACTTAATGCAGCTAGAGGCATCACCTCTATCGTCCATGCATTTCTATATGAAGATATGCAATATCCAACATATAAGGAAGTGCAGACTGAATTTCAAATCCCAATGAATTAGGGTCAACATGAAAATTAGGAAATATTATTTCCAGAAATATCAATAGTTTTATAATGACAAGCAAGTGGGGAGGACATCATTCAAGAATTTAGGAGTAGAAGCAAATGCAACGCATGAGGTCAGCCGGTAACATATCTAGTGATTGATCAATTATGTTGTTGACATATAACAGAAGCACGCGTATAGTAGTTGCACTTCCATGAAATCCGGCATAGGAGATTTGTCGAATTAGAAGAAATAACCCAAAAATAACTTGCTTCATATTAACATACAATTGCAAAATTATGTCTACACCAAAGCCCAAAAATTCATGATATTATCAAGAAAAGAACCATTTGAAAAAATGCCATATTTGAAGTGCAGAATTTCTATAACTGCATTTAGAGTGGGCTTACCGAAACATCCACTTCTCAACAAGTTTATTTCTCTGGTTGCTGACCGATGTCCATACATTTCCATGCTGCTTCGTATCTGCTTCTTCCATCAAAATCCTGCGCCGTTCATTCTCTCTCTTGTTCTCCCAATCGGCTAGCTTCATCTGCATAGGAAAAGGATAAACCATCAGAAATGAAATATCGATAACATATTTTGAGTTCCTTAGAGATGATTACGAAATTAAATCATGAAATAAACAATGCAAATGCATATGTGGTACATGATACTCCTCCATATCTTTTTCATACTGTTCCAGCCGCCCGAGTAGATTTTCCAATTCGATAGCTACGCTCTCCTGGTAAGGATCGTGCTGCAGCTGTCCCTGTTTGATGAGATCCTTGTATCGTTCGAGTGGCCCTGAAAATGGGTTTTGCTTTCAGAACCAAGAGGTGGGTTCCATGAACAACTTAACACAGATGCACATATCATTCACTGAGTACATTGCCAGACATGACACCTAAAAGAAGGCACTTTAGGACAGCCTATCTTTCACCCTAACATTTGCCCGATGTGGAGCACGCATTGAAGAGAAATACTAGCTCAAGACTGGTATAAGTCCAACATCGGAGCACAAGTCAATCGCATTTCTGCATTTCTGCGTTTCATTGTTTGAATTTTTCAAGTGGCTATTACTTAGAATTACCAGCTAGAAATAATTAAGGACATCAATTATCTGTAGCCTTCCTGTTCAAGACATAAATGAAGTAATAAGAAAGCTCTATAGTAGCCCCAGAAAAAGCTCAAATTGCCATCACGGATATAATCCTACAATAGGCGCGCCTATGAATTACAGAACGTTCGGTCGTCAGCACCTCAAGTTTTTATTAAATCCAGCTTCAGCTATCAGTATATCGCATCGTTGAACAATGCCCGGGGAAAGACGTCAACGAAACAAAAATTTCGCTCCGACTATCGCGAGGCAGTCACTACTCGCCAGAGAACCGAAATCAACAAATCCTAGAATGCCGGAGGCTAAGTATTCAGAGAGAGAGAGAGAGGGATGACCTGGACGCTTCGGAGAAGCGGAGCCGGAGAGGTTGCGGCAGAGGCGGACGGCATTGTCGCCGACGGCGCCGCGGCGCCGAGGCCACGGAGAGAGAGCACCGGCGATCGAGCGAGCTCGGCGCACGACAACCCGGTGAGCCATGTCTCCCTTGTTGATGATCGATCGACGAGGAAGGAAAGCAGCGCTCTTCTCCTTCGGTTCGATCTCTTCCCCTGCAGCTGGAAAAGTACAGAAGAAGGAGGAGGAGGAGAAGAAGTAGGCGGGAGATGTCAGACGTGGCGGCCTGTTGGACTGCCACGTCAGAAAGTCCGTTGCCCTTTTGTTATTTTATTTTTGGACTGCGCATGCAACGAGTGACGTGGACGGATTGCGACCATTAAGTGAGACTCCAAGCGTGGAAATTAGCTGCGTTTCGTTGGAAAAAAAGTATTCAAGCACACCTCTGCCAATATGTCACTGGGTAAATACCACAAAATAAAACTTACAAATTATATGAATTGTAATACAATTTTTTTGGTAATGATATGTATTGTAATACATTTATCTCGATTTTAAAAAATGACATATATGATCAATATTTAGGGACCACATTGCATCATTGCACGGATTAAAAGTTCAATGATTATATTTGGCATGAGATCATAAGTTATTTGTATTATTATCTCAACTTTTCTAGTATCACACAAAATCCTTAATTTACTTATTGTAACACAAATATCCCCAATGAAAAAATTCAAATTTATACATATTTGATATATACATAGGCACACACAATTTATTTATTTCCATCCAAAGTAAATATGTCACATTGATATAAGTTCAGAGTTTTTTTAATTTTATTTTAAAAAATAATATATTTATATCATAGTAGATATAGTTTGAGATTTTTTTTATGGTATTCTTAAATTGATACAAAAAAGTCGATATTCATATGTATCATTCATATAGATGAATGCTATTATTTGATGGTTTAGACAACGTAAGCGCATTGGCGTATAATCCGAATCATAATATTTTAATAGAACGACATGGATCGTCATTTAGATGTCAAGCTGTTAAGCAAAAGAATGATAGGTCGTCGAATCAAACGACTTTGTAAAAGTGATTGTCCAATTCTTTTTTCTACAATATTTGGCAACTAATTCTGATATCGAGATGTTCAAACTTATTTTTGTTATGAGGAAAGTTATTAAACAAAAACAAATAAATACTCACTTATTTACCCAAAAAGTAATGCTCACTTTAATTTATTTATAGAAATTACGTTTCCCAATTAAATATTTATAAATGCCCCTAAGCAGCACTAGTATTAAGTTCCAACTTCCAGAGATGAGAGAATAATCCACCATAACCAACAAATGCATTCTCCTCTTTGGGGATGGGATTCATCAGCATAGAGAAGGCAAGAATAGTCCCATTTACAGAACCCTGCACCAGCTCGAGACTTGTTCTTCAGTCCAGACGATAGAATAGACAAACCAAAACACGTCATACAACGACATTTGCATTGTCATTGGCTTGATCCACTGTCGAGCCGATCAAGAATCATCCTGAGTTTGACGATAGGCCGATGAGAACTCATTGCATATGACAAAGGACAGAAAATGAATGAGTCAGACATTAACGTAGGACAACAGAGTTTGCAGGTCGAGAAAGACAGACATACGCTTTGACAGATTCATTTGCTACATTGAGCTTGATGCATTTCCCTCTAGTTTTTGGTATATAGGAACTGCACTACTCAGATTGTCCAAAGTAGAGAGCTGCAACAGTCCATCAAAACATGACAAAATGCACAAGCAAAGGCTACTACCGACATGTTTAAATCGAGTCATGACATGCATTCGATATCACATTGATAATATTAGTACTGACTTTTTGACAACCAATGTCAATTCGGATGATCGATCATAATCTGTTAATTTACCACATCAAAGTTTGAGGACTTTATCCCTGCTAAGACAGGGAACATGAACTATAGAACGAACTTATGCAAAAAGGAAGATTTAGTGGAGACTAATCTGCTCTAAGTCAAATTCTGTGAATCTAAGAGTGCAAAACACAGATAGTGCATGGCTGGTCAAGCATTACTCCACATGCTATAAGGCTATCAGTTAAATCATTTGCCAAGTCTCAAAGACAGCTTTTGTTTTTACACATTCCACATTCTGATCTTCCATAACTTCCGTAGTATATTTCAATTCGGTATACCTTCAGCAAAGTGCAGATTGAATGTGAAAGTGTCAGCCAAATTCCTTTTCTCTATCATATGTCAGTGCCACCAAGCAAAATCCACTCACCCAAAATGTGTTCACATATCTACTAGCAAAATATGTATCTGGTGGGTCACAAAACGTGTGGATTCATATGTTGAACTGATGATATCTACCATCACCAGGAGTTATAGATTGCCTTGGTTATTGTCTATGATGTCCAGTGACAAACAGTAAACAAACATCATCTTCCATGTTTAAATGCCGTCCGTAAAGGCTTGACCTTCAAGAAGTACTGACAAGTGACAAACAAAGGCAAATCTCATGGGGGTTCAAGAAAGAGTCAAGGACAGTGAAACCAAAGATCCAATATACACGCCAATCCAGAAACTTGAGGAAAAAAACTCACACACATATATAATTCATAAGAGTCAATAAGCACCGAAATCAATAAATGAAAGTCGCTACATCGCTAGTATGAAGAACCAAAAGGAGAAACTGGGAAATATAGCAGGCCATTGAGACTCTTCGACTCAAGTAAAGCATATAATCATGCGAATCTCAGCCCTACCACAAGTACAAGACATGATTAACTAGCAGATGACACGGATAAGGTAAATGCCACACACCAATGGTGCAAATGGAAATTGAAAGACATGACACTCTCAATTCACTTGCCCTTCCTCCTAACCAATTGTATCCTCCAAGACTCCCTCATAACTCATTTCCAGACTCAACTCAATATTCAACTATCTCTAAATTCGATCAAAAAATTAGGCTTGCGAATCTCTTTTCTCCCCCATTCCATCTCCATCCCTCTGCTCCAGCAACCTTCCTGCCTCCTCGTTCGCCTGGGCAGCCTTCTTCTGTGCTTCCTTTGCCTTCAAAGCCTGCAGTTTCGAGTGATTATAATACGCCACACCCAAGAATGCAAGCCCATAGCCGAACAGATTCACAGGCGTCACGGTGTCCTTAATGACAGACCAAGAGAAGGCAATCAGCAACCAATCCTTTACAACCCCCGCCACATTCATAGTCAAGGCCGAGGTCTTCCCAACAAGCAAGAACACAGCCAGATTCAGAGCAAAAGCGCACAGCGAGTTGGTCCCGAAGATCACGAAATCGAAGTGGAAGCTCGAGGTCTCCTTCAGGACCGGGTACTCCACGAAGATCCACGGCACGGACAGGAACGCGAAGCAGCAGGGCGCGACGTAATACAGCGAGGTGATCGGATTGAGCTGGATCCCCTTCGAAGTGAGCAAGATTTGGATCATGACCAGCCTCGTGGCCTCGAACGCGACAGCACCCAGTTGGAGAACCACCCCCCAGGCATCGAACTTGGCCT